>JARQOD010000001.1:402209382-402581397 GCA_033576555.1 Oophaga sylvatica
GGGAAATTGAGATGTGAATTTGAATTAGGGGTCAGGGTATATTTCAATTTAGGGTGTGAAATCGGTTGTGTTGTTGTGTAATTTTAAATTTTCTTTTTATTTAAAATTTACTTTCCGGGGGCACCCTTTGGGGGGGGCCCCTTAATTGGCTCTTTTAGGTTTTATCGTAGGGCCCTTTCAAGTCACGACCCTCACGACTCCCCCCTGTTTAAAAAATTAATTTTTATAATAAAAAATAAAAAAAAAAAAATCACCTTCTGATCGATTAAAAGCTTAAAATTTTTTAAATTACGCAAAAAATCATTAAAAAAATCTGTCTAAAAATCCCCCGGCCTGCCTGTACATAGCAGAAACACGATCTAATAGCTACGGGCAGGCACGGGGGGCGCCATCTTGCTAAAAAAAAAAAAGCCTCCCCAAGAGCCCCTTGCCAGCAAAACTCTCAATCGCAGAGCCCCTTGGGGACCTATCGGATTCACAAAATAATCGTCCTACGTGTTCACCACAATTGCCCTTTTTTGGAAAATGAGCCGAGCATTTAAAAAAAAAAAAATTACACACCACACACACTTTTAACATATTCACAATACAACGACATAATGGGCACAACTTTTTTTTTTACCATTACGCCCAAAAAAGCAGATAACGCTTTAAAAAAAAGGAAGGGTTTACTACCCCTTGAGGGGCACCTTTTGGCCTTGATAATATGGCCCTGTGGGGGCCCAAATCCCTTGCTACAAAGAAAACACCAAATTAACATGGCAGTGGGGCCCTGTTACAGATTTGGCATTGGGGCCTTGAAGCTTCAGATAACGCTTCCATCTATAAATTGGTGGATAAAAGATGACATTGGGGTTGTGTTCACAATCTAATTTCCATAATTAACAGAAAGACTTGACTTGTTCTAAAAGCTTGTGAATAATACATTGTACCTCGTTCTTCCTCTGGAATGATGATATTAGAAGTCATCCTAACACTTCTGCTTCAATGAGTCAGAAATGTCAAATGCTTAGAGTTACATTGCCTTACTTTAGAGGAAAATGAGTGTAATATTCGGTGCCTGGTGCTCGTCGGCATACTGAGGCACATAGCTGAGCATTCGGTGCTGCCAGTGTGGAGGACAATGGGTCTTAGGGTCACAAGCAGATTATTACTGAGCTGATCTGATTCTGCATTTATCACTTCATTTTTATAAATTATCAGCCTTTGAAAATCTTGGGTTTAAAAACCCTAACTGCAAAATTACAATATTATGACTTAATAGTGGTCCCTAATTAGGTACTTGTAAATGGCTACAAGGAATGTCCTTCACTTTGGAGGACCCAGATGTCATTACATTACATTATTGCTCTATAGATATTAATATAAACCATGTAATGCTGGGTTTCCCCTGTGGGAAATTAGTACATTGGAGCTATTTAAGTTGAGGCACAATAAAATAACTTTTATTTATCTGGCTGGATAACCTCTTTAAAGACTTCTTGCTGGACTCAACTGCAAAGTACATCTGAATATTGGTGATCATACCAATAGGAATCACTTAAAGGGGTTATCTAGGACTATTTTTTTTTTTTTTACGATGAGTCCAAGAACTAGCAGGCATATAGTTGCTAACCACCTGCCTGTTGTGCCCATTGCCTATCTTTGCTGTCATAGAGCTGTAACAGATTAATTGGCTTCCGCTACGTCACTTCGACAGAGCATCGGTATCTCTTCCTCTCTGGTACAGTGCTGGGGCGTGACTGGTGACATACTGATTGACAACTGGCTCTCTGCTGCCAATCTGCCTGGAGCCAGCTGTCAATTAGCATGATGTCAGCAGTCACACCCCAGGGATAGAGCAGAGTGGAAGAGATACCGCTGCTCTGTCGATGTGAAGTAGCTGAATCACCGGCAGGAACGGTCAGTGACCTCTCTGAGTCGGTGACTGGTAGGAGAGGCAGATAGTTGCCCCTATTAGCAGCTACCTACCTGTTAATTTTGAGGCTCATAAAAAAAAGATAAAATAGTCCTGGACCACCCTTTATATTCATGGGACCTTTCGTTCGACGCTTTCACATGTCTGAGTTTCACAGTCCATGTACGGGTGGTAATTTCCAGACAGTCCGTGGGCCTCCTGACTAGTGACGAGTGAATGTGCTTGGATAATGTCTTATATTATGTTCGAGACCCCGCGGCTGCATGATTATTGCCTGTTAGACAGCCTCAACACATTCGGGGATTGCTTATTTGTTAGGGAATCCCCATGTGTTCAGGCTGTCTAACAGGCAAGAATCATGCAGCCGCGGGGACTCGAACATAATATACAAGCACGCCCAAGATACTTGGATAACACCCGAGCATTCTCGGATAAGACGTTATCCGAGCACGTTCGCTTATCACTACTCCTGACCCAAACTCAACGGGGTTAAATATGCCTATAAGGCTGTTGAGGTTTAGTCAGGAGACCGTGCAAAGTCTAGAAATTGCGATCTGTACGTGAACTGTGAAACCCAGATATGTGGAACTGGCTTTAAGCTGAGTTTCCATAGATCAGTTGTGTTTGGTCATTTTTTTTTCAGGTCTGAGCTGGACTCAATGGATGCAAAGTTTTGCAATGGTCAATATTCACCCCCAGACCAGAAATAGCTGATACAGTTCCTTGATCAATGTGATGATTGGGAATGATCTCACAGAAATCCATGGGATCCATGATGTAAAGAGATAGCAAACAATTACAGTAAAGGGTTGTTCAAGGATTAAGAAATAATAACAGTAGACCTCCATTCTAAAAAAGTTGTGATACTGTGAAAAATGTAAAGAAAACAAGGATACAATAATTTGGAAATCTCTTCTAGAACACAGAGCACAGATCGATGTTGAAAGTTTGACATTTTTCCCTTTCATTTGAACAAATAAACTAATTTATAAATTGATGACAGTAACACATCTCAAAAAAGTTGGGGCAGGGCCGTGTCTACCGTTGTGTAGCATCCTCTGTTCTTCTTATAACAGTCTTTATAGGTCGGAGAAGTGAAGACACCAATAGCTGGAGTTTTGGAAGAGGAACGTTGTCCATTCTTGACTGATTGAGGATTCTAGTTGCTCAACAGTACTGGGTCTTTGCTGGATTTTTCATTTCATAAAGCACCAAGTGTTTTATATTGTTAGATTTCTCCAGTTTTCTTAATCTTTTTTATATTATGTATTGCAGATGCTGGGATATTCTAAGTCTTTGTAATTTTACATTGAGGAACATTTTTCTGAAAAATATACAATTTTTAAATGCAGTTTTCACAAATTAGTGAACCTCTGACCATATTTGCATCAGGGAGACTCTGCCTCTCTAACATGTTCTTTTTTTAAACAGTCATGTGACTTGGTTGAAAATTGACCGGCTAGCAATTTTTCAAGAGTACCACTTCCGTTTGGCAGCTTTTTGTAAACACTGAACCAACAATTTTGAGATGTGTTGCTGCCAACAATTTCTACAAGTAAATATTTTTCAAATTAAATGGAAAAGTGTATAACTTTCACTTTTTAATCTATGTTCAGTGGGACCGACATTGTTCACGCCGTGCTGTAGTCCTCCGGATACAAGAGGAGGTGCGCTTCCGTGTGCTACGCCAGAAGGTCAATGCTTGGAGTGAGATTTCTGGCATAGGGAACGTTACAGCTCATCATGAATTAGACAAGCTGTGGCATCTCAATCCCCGCCATGCCACTGTCCTGCTCCCGCCGTGCCATTTTGTCGGAGTTAGAGACTGGTGTAAAAACAT
The DNA here is from genome assembly GCA_033576555.1 of Oophaga sylvatica. Classification (NCBI taxonomy): domain Eukaryota; kingdom Metazoa; phylum Chordata; class Amphibia; order Anura; family Dendrobatidae; genus Oophaga; species Oophaga sylvatica. Next base: position 402,213,141 of record JARQOD010000001.1, read on the forward strand.
CATAGGCCGCAAAATTTAAAATTGCGCCTAAATATTGAAATATTTAAAGCGTTTTAGGCCAGAATTCTGGTATGAAAGGTTTGATGAATCGGGCTCTATGTTCTGTTGTACACAAAATATGGTTATAAGACCGTGGTGTAGCCCAGGAAACTAAAGTATGTATACTGAGATCTTGTGATTTGCTTGAATAGTAACATGATTATTCTTTTAATAATTACATTTGTTCTGAACAATGATATCGCTTCTATGGGAATTTATCTGTTGATGATATATACAATGTCCTCTATCTATCTATCTATCTATCTATCTATCTATCTATCTATCTATCTATCTATCTATCTATCCCATATCTATCTCATATCTATCTATCTATCTATCTATCTATCTATCTATCTATCTATCTATCTATCCTATTCCATATCTATCTATCTATCTATTCCATATCTATCTATCTATCTATCTATCTATCTATCTATCTATCTATCTATCTATATTATATTCATTAATGTTATTCAATTCTTGGAAGCTATCCTTCAATATAAGGTACTGATTGTAATGTGCAAAGTTTTATGCTCTTATCATACTAAATTGTAATTAATCTTTTATTGATTGTATGATTCTTATATGGTATCCTTACAGTAAAATAAATGAACACATTGAAGCCTCTCAAATATATAGATATCAACTTCCGTGATTGTGTTTTTATAAAATATATAATTTAGAAATATGGGTCACCCATGTCATTGCAGAAGATTGTAATGAATGCCACCCAAACAGGCCTCCTGTTACCCACAGTACCATCGACAAAATTCATGCCATCACTAAACAGCACTTTATGCTGAAAATTAGGGGTTTTGGTCTTCCAGCTTTTGGTATTGGTTACCGAATCTGTGTCTCGGACTTTGGCAAGAAGTTTGGCAACTGCACTGTCGGTAATAGCAGACCCTTTGGGTGGCATTGGTTGAAACCTTCCATGACTTTATAAGTAGTATAAATTTATGGTGCAATGGAAGGGACATTAGTGGCAGGCACAGGGGCAGTGGGTTGGAGGGTTACATGGAATAGGGCAGCACTATGTAATATTTGTTGGTAGTGTTTTAGGAGTGCTACAGTGTAGATATACAAGAAGTGCAGTAATTATGTATTTTCCAACTCATTTTAGTACCTCTTCTTGCAAAATTCCTCTCCTCTGCGCTTTCACTCTTTTCCGCGGAGCATTGCTTTAAAGCACTACTGTCATGAGACATAGCACTTTAGATACAGACATCTATAAGATGCCTGGGCGGAATTTAGAACAAAAGGCACAAAGTTATTCATTAATGTAAGTCTTCTGCTCATTCATCAAGATGTGTGAGCAGTGCTAAAATGCCCGATTAGCGGACTTCTAACTGAAAGGGTTTTCCTCCAGAAACACCACCCCAGTGTCTCTTCTGAACTGAGAGAGCAAATTACAGCACCCCCTTGGCCTCTCCATGGACCTCCACCTGTAATAATGCAGAATATTTACCAACAGCCCTGCTTTTTCGTGAATATCCAGATGACTGATACCTCAAATTTGCAATAAGAAAGGCATTTACAAACTACTATGGTGATGTTTATTGGGTTGAGGTGAAGCTGAAAAATATCGCAATAAAAAATTGGAATGTTGGAAGGTGTCCAATCACAAAAAAGTAAAACTTTCTCCAACCCTGTCCTAAATGCAGCCTTAGTACAGATTGTCACCTAACTGGAGCTACACCTTGCACCGAAGTTCGGGGAACGTTTACCAACAGCTGTAATAAAGGCCAAAATATTTATAGCCTGGTTTTCCCAAATACAGAAATTATTTGAAAAAGTTAAAATTGTAATCACTTGGCAAATGACAACGCAAGTGCTTTTATATTATCGGCGATTTTTTTTTCTTTATGGCTCCTAATAAATAATTCTGTGTTCCAGAAAGTCTGCATTTGTTAACATGGAGTTTGCCCGTAGATAATAAAATGGCTGTAATTTTCTAATCTGTAGTGTATCATGTATAGAACAGTGAAGCAGGATTTATAGTCGGGGACCGCACAGTGAAATACTATGTCTTACAGTCTTACAAACATTGAGCATGGCTTCTTCTGCAACTGCTATGTCAATAAAATTAATTGACGAGAGCATATTTTTCAATAAACTTTTTTTGACACGATCCCTTTAGCTAATTTACAACTCCAATAATCATAACAGCATAAAAATCATTTCCATTAGGCAAAGTTATTATCCAGGACATGATATAGGACATGCTTTTTTTTAAATAAAGGATACGACTTAATTATTTTGTAATGTAGCATTTCTGATAAGGTATTTATATATTTTGTAATATAATAAAAAATATTTATTTTGTATAAAATATTATGCAAAGAATCAAACATACAGTTCTAGAGAGAACTCATTTAAAAAAAATAGATCATGTGACTATGGCCATTTGCAATACTTTATGCTACTTACCGTATATACTCAAGTATAAGCCGAGATTTTCAGCCCATTTTTTAGGGCTGAAAGTCCCCCTCTCGGCTTATACTCGAGTCATATACTGGGGGGTCGGCGGGGGAGGGGAAGCGCAGCTGTCCTATATACTCACCCCCTCCTGGTGCGGTCTCTGCAGCCCCTGCTCTTCTCCCATGGTCTCCGGCGCCTGTGTTCAGCCATCAGTGGTACTGCTCATTAAAGTCATGAATATGCACATATTCATGACTTTAATGAGCGGTACCACGTGACCGCTGTAGTTAGGCATAGCGCCGGAGACCGTAGGAGAAGAGCAGTGGCTGCAGAGACCGCTCCAGGAGAGGGTGAGTATATTCCATATTCACCTGTCCCCGTTCCACTGATGCTCACCGCTGTGTCATCGTGTCCTCTAGCTGTGAACGTTCAGGTCAGAGGGCACGATGACGTGGTTAGTGCGCGCCGCGCCCTCTTCCTGAGCATTCACTGCTGGAGGACCTGGAAGACAGCAGCGCTCAGCGGTGGAACGGGGACAGGTGAATATTGCAGGTGCCGGGGCTCTGAGCCAGCAGTGACACCGGCACCTGTCCTCCATAGCACGCTGGTGTCCCCGCCTGCTCAGGACACCGGCACCTGGCCCCCATAGCACGCCGGTGTCTCCGCCTGCTCAGGACACCGGCACCTGGCCCCCAGCGAAGAGAGCTATGTCATTTTTTTTTTTTTTTCATTTGCAGCGGCAGCATAAGGGACCTTGTGGGGCATAATACGTGGGGCAGCATATGGGGCACAATACATGGGCAGCATATGGGGCATAATCTATGGAGCATCATATGGGCCATAATACATGGGGAAGCATATGGGGCACAATCTATGGAGCATCATATGGGGGCACAATACATGGGCAGCATATGAGGCATAATACATGGGAAGCATATGGGGCATAATCTATGGAGCATTATATGGGGCATAATACATGGGGCAGCATATGGGGCACAATACATGGGCAGCATATGGAGCATAATACATGGGGCAGAATATAGGGCATAATACATGGGGCAGCATATGTGGCATAATATATGGGGCAGCATATGGGGCATAATACGTGGGGCAGCATATGGGGCACAATACATGGGCAGCATATGGGGCATAATCTATGGAGCATCATATGGGGCATAATACATGGGGAAGCATATGGGGCACAATCTATGGAGCATCATATGGGGCATAATACATGGGCAGCATATGAGGCATAATACATGGGAAGCATATAGGGCATAATCTATGGAGCATTATATGGGGGCATAATACATGGGGCAGCATATGGGGCACAATACATGGGCAGCATATGGAGCATAATACATGGGGCAGAATATAGGGCATAATACATGGGGCAGCATATGGGGCATAATATATGGGGCAGCAGATGGGGCATAATACATGGGGCAGCATATGGAGCATAATACATGGGGTAGCATATGAGGCATAATACATGGGGCAGCATATGGGACATAATACATGGAGCAGCATATGGGGCATAATATATGGAGCAGCATATGGGGCATAATAGATGGGGCAGCATATGGGCATAATACATGGGTAGCATATGGGCATAATACATGGGGCAGCACATGGGGCATAATACATGGGGCAGCATATGGGGCATAATACATGGGGCAGCATATGGGGCATAATACATGGGCAGCATATGGGGCATAATATATGGGGCAGCATATGGGGCATAATACATGGGGCAGCATATGGGCATAATATATGGGGCAGCATATGGGGCTCCTGATTCAATATGGCTATTCAAAAACATTTAACGTACTTTAATTTTACTTTTATTGGTATCTATTTTTAATTTTGAAATTTACCAGTAGCTGCCTCATTTTCCACCCTAGGCTTAAACTCGAGTCGATAAGTTTTCCCAGTTTTTTGTGGCAAAATTATTTGGGTCGGCTTATACTCGGGTCGGCTTATACTCGAGTATATACAGTACTAAGCCTACGACTACAAAGCGAGATGACGTCCTCTGGAAAATAACAGTATATTGGTGGGATTATTTCTTCTGCAGATAATCTGAAATCCCATCATATTACTAGGCTATGCCATAACATTCTTATAAGAAGGGTCTGACCTTTGGGACCTCTGAGCATGAAGGGGCTGAAGAATTTTAGTCTTTGGGCATTTAGTCCCAGGTATTTCCCTGGGTGATGCCAACAGTGCAGGTAACTCAATACAAGTCAATGGTGCTGCACGGGGGCAATGATTTATAGGAAAAACAACTGTGAAGGGATATTACATCTCTTTCTCTAATAAAAACTCCTTTAAAATTAATTAGTGTTGACTCAAGATGTTTGTGTACCAGTTGCTGATCATTTTAAGTACCGTATTTTTCGGACTACAAGACTCACTGGACCATAAGACGCACCCCAAATTTTCAGGAGGACATAGGGAAAAAAAATAATGTGTCAAATGCGAGTCTGTCTTGCAGTTTGAATTCAGTTTACCAGCGGAGGGGAGGCGGTGGTGGAGCGGGGTCACAGGAGGTGTTCGAAGGTGCAATGCTGCGGAGTGATGCTGCGACTCACATCCAAGGCTCGTAGAAGAGAGTGTTCGGCGGTATTCAGCCATGCAGGTGCTCTGCCGACATTTTGTGAAAGCTCGGAGCCCCCGCACTTCCATTGTTTCAATGGGGTGGGGGAAAATTGGATTAAACTTTGATCCTCTAATAGGCAGAGACAGGCAGGCAACTCAAGTCCAAACAACATCTCCCTGTAACTCTTATTGGCTGCATAAATAACTCTCTGTAAAATTCTATGTTTGCCAAAAATTCTTATTTGTTTCATTCCTCCCCAGTTAGGATTGCTAGGGGAACATTTTGCCTCTTGGAAAATTTGCAGTGTACCTTTTACTGGCAAGGGGTTCCCCCTAGAATAAGTTTATCTAGGTTTCAAGCGCCAAAACATCATGGAGGTCTGGCAGCTGATAACTTATTCTTTTACATCCTGGCCGCTCAGTTAGTGTACGCCCATTGGTGGATAGATATTGACATGAGCAATGCCGCCACTGCACTGGCAGAAGCGTTGATAGGTTCTTATGAAGGGTTAACTAACCTACTCTATAAATATAATGCAGTCTCATTAGCTCCAATCCCATTAAAGACAGTTTAGAGTGTGGGCACAGAATATATTGAGGGGCTCAGATGGGCCTCCGGTGACGCCTAGGGTACCACTTTGGTTTAATCCTCACCTTTGACATTGAAATTCTCTGCCTCATGTGGTCACTGGGCAAGGAATGGTGTCAAATTCACCTTTCATATTTTCTCAGATCCTTCTGAATTGCTTACCTTTTGAGGATTTCCAGGCTAGATATGGGATTTCTCATATTGCTAAATTCCTATACATACAACTTCGCCACGCAGTGTGCGCACACACTTTGGAAAAGTACCAGTGTCCCTAGGCTTTTCAAAATTGGGGACCTCTTATTTCCCTAAACCCCTCACACAAGCATATTCTCTTCTCCAGTCGTCTGTTGTCTTATGTGAAATGGGTGGTGGATATCCAGGACTTGACTGTGCAGAAATGGGCAGAGGTGGAAGATACATTTTATTCCTCAGTGGTGAGTGATAGGGACTGTTTGATCCAGAAAACATTTCTAAACAGAGTTTATTAAACCCTGGGAAAGTTGAGAAGGTTTGGGATGACTCTGATTTGTGTTTTCATAGTCAAGCGATGGTGGTCTTCTTTCTACACTCATCTGGTCCTGTCCAAAAATTCTTCCATTCTGCTCTGAGCTACTTCTGCTTCTTCATGAATACTTTGATTTCACGTGGGTGTTGTCCTCTAAGGCCTCTCTCACACTTCAGTCGTGCGACGTCAGTCAAAATCCGCCAAACTCTGAAAAAAACTGATCCGCCATTTTTTTTGGCGGATCCGCTTTTTTCCCATTGACTTGCATTAGTGACGGATTTTGACGGATGGTCCGTTTTTTGACGGATCCGCCATAAATTTGTCGTCCGCCTTTTTTTTAAAACGTTCAATGCAACGTTTGTTGTGTGCGTCATGACGGATTTTGTATAATGGCCGCCTATGGGTGGCGGATCCGCTGCTATCCGTTTTTGACGGAATCCGCCAGCGGATCCGTTCCCTCCATAGAAAATGCTGAGAACACTGTCCGGGCTCTCTCTCTCCTCCGTGCCAGACATGCGTACCATGCATTTTCCGGGTTGAAAAGTTCATGACGGATCCGTCTGAAAATGGATCTGTTTGCATCCATTTTTGCACTTTTCTGGCGGATCCGCTATTTTCACACTCTGGCGGATTTTAACTGACGTCGCACGACTGAAGTGTGAAAGAGGCCTAAAATGTGCCTGCTGGGTATTATAGAGGAGCTTATTGATGGGTCCTTCTCCTACCATACACTTATTTTTAGATTTGTTTTTTATGCTAGAAAAATATTTATAATGGCATGGAAATCCACAGATGTCTCTTGTATGCTCCACTGGATGCAACTAGTCAATAAATATATTCCACTATATATACTCCTCTATATAAATCGATGTGTTTTTCGATTTGAAAATGTCTGGGGATGGTGGTCAGAAATAGTGGACACTGCCCAATAGGACCCCCAGCAGAGTCTTCTGTATGTTTAGTTCCATCATATGTCTGCATAAGTTGTTCATGACGCTTCGGAGGAGGCGTGATGGGCATGGGAATTGGTATGATTGTGTGTTGTGTATGTGATGGTATGTATTGATTGTGCGGACATGATTCCTTAGTTATTAATTCGTTTCATGCATCTACATTATATTGATCTTAAGTCAGACATTGAACTGGCTTCAGTGGACATTGTCGATACTTATTAATTCTAATGGTTGCTACAATTAATATTTTCAATATGTTTAAAAATGGAAAATAAAGCCTTAAAAAAGCTACTCAATCCAACAAAGTGACCATCGGATACATTTAAAACCTAGTAATTGTCTCTAGCCAATGAAAATGTATATTATTAGTAGACATAATTATATTATTATTTAGATAATGCTAATAATCCACCACTAAAATGTTAACTTTTTTGCTTATTTCCTTTTGTTTAAAAAACGATTTAAGCAGATTAAAATGATAATAACAATTTACCATTATTATTAATGAATATATTATTAGTAATTATTATTTAAATAATAATTTTTTGCTTACTCCACTTTGTTTATTTTTGTATATTAATAAAACTGTATAATAATACTACACAAAAATGAACAAAAGGAAATAAGCAAAAAAGTTAACATTGCAGTGGTGGATTATGAGTATTAGTTAAATAATAATACCGTAATTGATAAGATATAATAATAATAATAATATATTTTTTCTTATAAATAATAATAAAATATAATACAAAAGTATTATCATTATTATTTTATTAGTCTGCAAAAATAAACAAGATAAAACAAGTAAAAAAGTTAATACTTCAATGGTGGATAATTATTCAAATAATAATAAGGTATAAAAATACAATTATTAATTATAATAATTATTATAAATAATAATATCTTATCACTGCTATTATTATTATTATTATATACAAAAAAAGTAAATAGGCAGAAAAAAGTAACACTATTTAGTGGTGGATAACACCAGAATTACCTTTTTTTTTGTTTTGTGGGGGGGGGAGGCGGGTTGGGAATGTAAAAGAAAACCATGCCAGGTTGGAGGTGATAGCTTTCTCTTGTGTTTTATTTTAATGAGCCATTAGAGAAACATATTGTTGGAGACTGCAGAAATTAAATTAAGAAATGTCCCTGCTGTAGATGACGCAGGAACAAAGTAGGCAAGAGACACTAAAGAACACATGCGTGGGTGAAATTAAAAAGGCTGTAACATACAGGAGGAAATGTCACTCATAAAAATATGCTTCAATAATGACAATAAATGGATTTGTTATTAGACAGCAAAGTGACTAGAAGAGTATAGTCTATATATACCCGGGGTCTGCTTGCGCTTGACTGATCTATGAATGTTCAATAAAACATATGGATGTGCGCTATGTGGCTCCGAGAGCCTTATCATAATATATCGGTATATGCATTTCACTGATCTGATTGCAATGTCGGATAAGAATTATGCATTATTGATTGACATCACTTGATGAAACAGTGCCTCATATTAAATCAGGGCCATATTAAAAGACTTCTCACAGCAAAGTAGCCTTTAAAGAAATAGTCTTAAAAATTAAAACTTTATGCTATAAATATTAAAGTACATCCTTCTTGAGACAACCACCTAAAACTGCATTGAAAAATGGTATTCTGGCATATGTGTAAGAAAAATTGTGGAATTAAGGAAATCACTGGATCGATAGACATGTTATTGATATGCAAATGGTGAACAAATTAATTTTTGTTCAATATGACAACGTCAGGTCACATGCTACTCGTTCTACTGTGAGGAGTCTGTAAAGCCTAAGGCTATGTGCACACGTTCAGGATTTTTCGCGTTTTTGCGGCGGTTTTGCACTGTAAAAACGCTTAAAAATGCATGCGTTAAGCATCCTATGATTAGAATGCATTCTGCAATTTTTGTGCACATGTTGCGTTTTTTCAGCGAAAAAAACGCATAGCGGGAAAAAACGCAGCATGTTCATTAATTTTGCTGTAAATTTGCGTATTTCCCGCTATATTATTGACCTAGAATGTTCAGGAAAAAAGCGTGGTAAAAAACGTGGTAAAAACGCATTCCGATTTCCTGGGAAAAAGTCCGTTTTTTCTCAGGAAATTTCTGCAAAGAATCCTGAATGTGTGCACATAGCCTAAAAGTTATGTCATGGCCTGCAGCGTCTCCAAAACTTGTCTCACATCTGGGAGATCATTGGTTAGCATTTGCAGAAGCAGATCTTGATGATTTACGTGCTCAAGTGCATCCAGCGTGGCAGAACATTTCTTGGAAAGTGCAACAAAAGAAAAAGGAATAGTCGTGGAATTATGGAAATCACGGGATCAATAGACATATACTGATCTGCAAATGATGAAAAAATGGAAACATATTTTTTAAAACATTGATTAATTCAGTATTGAGCATGAGCGCCACATGCAGAAGTCCCCGCACTAACACTCCTTTCCTGCTATCAATATTAATAATAATGGTTGTCTGAGGAATGTTATGCAGGCCATGGTAGCAAGTTTTAACCGCGTAGGCTGCTCAGAGAAGCACAACCAACATGCAGCCTTGTGCTGTTGTGTTGAAAAAATGGCTCCTGGGACACTATGGAGGCATGGCTGTTCCAAATCAATGTAACGCTGAGCAGTTAGTGTACCTGGAATGAAGACTGGAGGGTCCGGGTAACGTACATTATGCTAACCCACATCATACTCCCAGTAATAGGACCAGTATCACGTTCCCTTGTGAAGGCCTCTTCATTCCATTACCCACATGATCTCAAGACGAATCTCCAGCTATCATTGCATCCAAGACAAAAGCAGGACTCATTACTGAAGCGGACACCTCCATTCCCGAGGTCAATGAAGAGGCCTTCGCGAGACAACGTGACAGGCAGTCTTTTCAAGAGGTTTCATGTATATCTTCTCATCATTAACATGTCAAAATTTCTGCATACATACTCCCAGATTGCTAAGGGGTACTGATTTTATAGAGGACAGGGTCAATAAAAAAAACGATCTTACTATTAGGAAATTAAAGAAGGAAAACTTTGATTTTAGCTTTTTGGAAGCCAAATTCACACGTCCATCTAACACAAACTGTTCTCTCATCTCAATAACTGGGCCAACTGGCCAGTCTCCTGACCTGAGCAGACTACCTTATAGTCATAGCGGTCATCTCTGAATCTTCTTTAATTCATCATGACATCAGTAAACAAACAGATTTTTTAATAAAAAAATTGCAATAACCCATCTGCCCCTTTATGCCAACCACAACATTGGCTGTTTAATCAAGCTAGAAAACAATTCAAAATGAAATTCTGTATCCCCCTACTACTATATTTTCTTTCTACTTGGGTCTGTTTAGCATCTCACCCATGCTCATAGTTCCACTAATTACCCCAATCGTTTTCCCATAAACCTTTCCTATTCATGTCTCTCTCGTGCTTCACCTGTACTCAGGAATGCCATTCTTTGGTCATTCAGACTACACACAAAAAAATAATACCTTGTAAAACCCTCCATCTCACAATAGCGTGTACCCAATAAATACATAGTGAGACTACCTGGTGACCTCCTTTTTATTTTGGTCTGGTACAGTTCTTCTGATTCCAAGTCCTTCCTTCTTGTATACAAAAACAGTTTAAAAGAGGTTGTCCACTATTGGGACAACCCTTTCTCAATCGGAATGTTTACTCCATTACAATAAAAACACTTATACTCACTTCCCGTGCACCACTGGAATGGCGCTGACACGGTAGGAGAGTACAGGTGTTTTTATTTTAATGGTGGCAAATATTCAGATTGAGAAGGGGTTATACTATCACGCCTGGTCTCCCAACACATTCACGCAATGTCTCTTTATCAGTGTACTTGCCTCTCCATTCTCTGCACCTTCGGGGTCTCCTCTGAACTGCTGCTGACCCCTTCAACTCGATTGCACACAAATAGAGACACAGTCCATTTGCAACTTGAAACAAAGAACTTTAATTTTTCCTTGTCACAGCACATCCTTGTCAGATACAACATCAGCATAGGGTTTCATACCATCCTCATTCTCCACTTTCGATGTAATTCTTCCAGCGGCCTCCAGTACGTTCCCGGGTCGTACCACCTTTTGCGGAAAAGAAGCGTCCTCCTGTTCAGACTCACTACGGTTGGGAGTTCCCTCGTCCGTTTCGCCCTGGATCTGAGGGAATCAGCCCATGCAATGATCTGCTACATGATGAGCAACCTGTGTTCCTGTACTGTTCCAGGCCCTCGCTTAACTTCTTCTCCAGCACTGATATCACACTGCTGCCTCAGATGTATCTCTGACCCAGCGGGCCCTGGATGGCTGGGTAACTTGCTTAAACATTGCAGAGCTAACCGCCTCACACATGGCACCAAGGCCCCTACTCAACTACTAACAGGAAAACCCTCTATCTTATGCCCGGTTAGCTCCTCCTTTATGAAACTATATACACTAATGTGCCCCATCTAGTGTCCGATTCGGGGTACTACGCTTTCCATATCTTAACATGCATCAAATGGCAAAATACATATATATATGTACATAGCAGCATTAAAAGGAAACAATATACATACAGACAAGAGTATATACAAATACAGGTAACATAAATACACACAATAATATGTACAACACTGATACTTAACCGGTAGGTGTTTGGGGAACACAACAGTCCTTGTAACCCGTTACACTAGTAATGGACAATCCCTTTCAGAGCTTCCTCTATGCAGCTTGTGCTCTGAAAGTCTAGGACATGCTCCCTGTTTTGGGTTAGGTTTAAGAGTACAGGGGAGTGTCTTAGACTTAAAAAAAAAGTGGGGATTGTTTAGCTTGAGACACTCCCCTCTGCTATTAGATGGACCGGCCTAAAATAAGAATGGCTCAGGCTTCCATAACACAGTGTCCATAGTGAATGGTAAATGCATTAACAGAGGACTGCGAATCAGAGAAACAGTGTCAAAAAGATTAAAAAGAAGGTATTTTAACTATGCATTATACATTTAATGGGATTTTTCTTATTGTGTGGTGCTTGAAAAATTTATCTTGTACATAGAAAAAAACGAAAACTGGAATAGTATAATATAATCCAATGGTGGGTGCAAGCATGAGGATCCTGGCTTCACAGTCCTCATTAAATATTCATCCAAAAAGAAAGAAAGGCAGTACTCCAGGTAATTTAAAAGCAACAAATGGGGACTTTATTAGCCAAATGCTAATAGAGCTATTTATCTATCTTTTATATACTTAAATAACTGATATATTCTGAATAATTTATAGTTCTTTCGCTCTCGCACATTGTTGGTTGTCTTTAAAATATGGAGTGGATTATGATTAGAGATAAGCAAATTTGTTCGGATTTTGTCCCCAAATCTGATTTTGACATATTTGAGCCATTTTCAAACAATATCCGTGCCGAATGCATGTCTTATGAACGGTTCCGAACATGTCCGGTGATTTCTACACCCATTGACTCTAATGATGTTTGGCTGTGTTCGAAGAATATTGCAAAACAATATTCGATTCTGATCGTATTCGGAACCAAATCCGACCAAATTTGCTCATCTCTAATTATGATGACTTCTCGGTGATTCGTCTTTAAAATATGGAGTGTATTATGATGAAGAACGCACCAGGACTGTATTGCTAAGATGTAAATAAAAATATGACTGATGCCAGTGAGAATATTGTTTGAAACAAGCATCAAGTCCTACTAAAGTGAGGGTAAAAATGGTGTCAGCATTAGAGCTTTAAAAAAGTTGAGGTGGAAGGATCATATGTCAACTTGATTCCTTCCCACTGGACTACCAGTTGTCACAGTTTATCCTCAGCCACCTGTGCCGCTAAACATTACAAACCCACTCCCTTTCAGACAGGCATGCAAGACAATCAGGAATCATCAGATCATAACATGCTTGCTAATATTCGTGGAACGTCTTAAGAGACTCACAAAAAAGGGCAGACCTTCTAGATTCTCATAAGAGATGGCACCAAAAGAATTCCAGTACTTTGCAAGAGCAGCACGTCTAGAAGGTTTCATAGGCATTACACTCCTCTTGAGCATCAAATCTAGGGTGGAAAAAGGGGCATAAAAGGGGACATGAAACAGCCTACAGAGGTTTGTAAAAAGGGGCATGTGTTGTGTTTCGGTAGCTGAGGAGTGCAGGTAAAAAAGGCAATACACCAGAGCAGTTGGAATCTATGAGATTGTAGTACCCTGACTAACCACCGCAACTAGAGGCAGCCGTGGAGCGTTCCTACGTTGGTCCTAGACGCCTCGTCACAGCCTGAGAAACTAACTACACCTAAAGATAGAAATAGGAAAGCTATCTGCCCCGGAGCAGAACCCCAAAGATAATAGAAAGCCCCCAAACAAGTAATGGCGGTTAGACAAGAGGAAATACTGACACAGAAAGAAAATAGTATGAGCAAACGCTGGGGCCCAAACTATCTAAATAGAAAAGGATAGGAAGGGTACTTACTGCAATCCCAGAAAACCCTGAAAAGCACCAACTCTACTAATTTCAAAATCACCTGAGATCACACGACCTCTACCACCTAAATTAGTTCTCTGGTGTAACAAAATCAAAACAGCAGCCACTGAAAAAACTGGAAAAAGCAAAAGTACAAAACTCAGTGGCTGTACCAAACTGAGAGGGCAAAAGCCCCCGGAGGGGACCCTGAAGGCCCCCACAGAAGTGCAGGACAAAATGCAAAAATAAAGCACAAACACAAAAGAAGAAAATGTCTTATCTGATAGCAGGAGATGCAGACACGACACAGCAGGCTACAAGGGAAACTGGAAAGAAGGATTCAGACCAGAACAATTGATCACCGGCAACCCTGATGGGAAAATGACTCCCTTATATAAGACCAGTCAGTAACACCTGATTCCCAGTCCTCACAATCTTCACTAGTACCGCTTGTAACCACCAGAGGGAGCCTCTGCTCAGAACTCATCTCAAACCCATTCACAACAGTACCCCCCCCTTGAGGAGGGGTCACCGAACCCTCATTTGAGCAACCAGGTCGGTCAGGATGAGCTCTATGATACGCACGGATAAGTCTCCTAGCATGGATGTCCGAAGCAAACACCCAAGAATTGTCTTCCTGACCATAACCTCTCCATTTAACCAAATACTGGAGTCTCCGTCTAGAAAAACGAGAATCCAATATTTTCTCAACCACATACTCCAGATTGCCTCAACCAAAACAGGGTCAGGAGGCACAGCAGCAGGAACCACTGGCTCAACAAACCTCTTCAACAAGGACTTGTGGAACACGTTATGGATCTTAAATGTCCCTGGAAGAAGCAAACGAAAAGAAACAGGATTAATAATCTCCATGATCTTATAAGGTCCAATGAACCTAGGCTTAAATTTAGGAGATGCTACTCTCATAGGAATATTCTTTGAGGACAACCAGACAAAGTCCCCCACTTTAAACCGAGGACCATCAGTCCTATGCCGGTTAGCAAACCGCTGGGCCTTCTCCTGAGAGAGGGACAACCTCTCCACTACCTGGTCCCAAATCTGCTGCATACGCTCAACAACAGAGTCAACACCTGGACAGACAGAAGCCTCCGTCTGTCCTGAAGAAAATCGAGGGTGAAACCCAGAATTACAGAAAAACGGAGACATCAAAGTGGCAGAGCTAGCCCTATTATTAAGAGCAAACTCAGCCAAAGGCAAAAAAGAGACCCAGTCATCCTGATCAGCAGACACAAAGCATCTTAGATAAGTCTCCAATGTCTGGTTTGTTCTCTCAGTTTGACCATTGGTCTGAGGATGAAATGCCGAGGAGAAAGACAATTGAACACCCAGTTTAGAACAAAAAGTCCTCCAAAATCTGGAAACAAACTGGACTCCTCTGTCAGACACAATGTTCTCAGGAATGCCGTGTAAACGAACCACGTGCTGAAGGAACAACGGCACCAATTCAGAGGAGGAAGGCAACTTAGGTAATGGCACAAGATGTATCATTTTGGAAAACCTATCACAAATTACCCAGATGGTGGTCATTCTCTGAGAAACAGGAAGATCGGAAATGAAATCCATAGAGATATGGGTCCATGGTCTCTTGGGCACAGGCAATGGCATCAACAAACCACTAGAGCGAGAGCAAGGCTTGGAGCGAGAGCAAGTCCCGCAGGACTGCACAAATTCCCTGACATCGCGAGACAAGGTAGGCCACCAAAAGGACCGACTAACCAAGTCTCTGGTACCAAAAATTCCGGGATGCCCAGCCAATGCGGAACAATGAATCTCAGACATCACACTCTTTTTCCATTGGTCCGGGACAAACAATTTTCCAACAGGGCAGCGCTCGGGCCTATCCTCCTGACACCCCTCCAGAGCAAGTCTCAAATTGGGCGAGATGGCGGAAAGAACTACACCCTCTTTCAAAATAACAGAAGGATCAGATAACTCAGGAGAGTCCGCAAGGAAACTCCTCGAGAGGGCATCCGCCTTAACATTCTTAGTGCCAGGAAGAAAGGAAACCACAAAATTAAAACGTGTGAAAAACAAGGCCCACCTGGCCTGTCTAGGATTGAGTCGCTTGGCCGATTCCAGATAGACCAGATTCTTATGGTCCGTAAGGACCACCACCTGATGTTTGGCTCCCTCCAGCCAATGTCTCCACTCTTCAAAAGCCCACTTCATGGCCAATAACTCCCGATTAGCCACGTCATAATTACGTTCAGTAGGAGAAAATTTTCGAGAGAAAAAGGCACAAGGGTTACTTTTAGAGGTCTCTGGATCTTTTTGGGACAAAACGGCACCTGCCCCAATTTCAGAGGCATCAACCTCCACCTGAAATGGCAGAGAAACATCATGCTGCCTTAGAACAGGAGCAGAAGTGAATCTCTGCTTAAGTTCCTGAAATGCAGAGACTGCCTCAGGAGGCCAATTCACCACATCAGAACCCTTTCTGGTCAAATCAGTTAATGGTTTAACAATAACCGAGAAATTACCAATAAATTTACGATAAAAATTGGCAAAACCCAAAAATCTCTGAAGAGCCTTTAATGAAGTAGGTTGGACCCAATCACAGATGGCCTGAACCTTGACCGGGTCCATTTCAATAACAGATGGGGACAAAATGAATCCCAGAAATGAGATCCTCTGTACGCCAAAAAGACACTTTGATCCCTTCACATACAGAGCATTCTCTCTCAAAATCTGGAACACAGTTCGAACATGTTTCACATGAGAGTCCCAGTCATTAGAAAAAATCAAGATATCATCCAAATAAACAATCAGAAATTTGTCCACAAAATCCCTGAAAATGTAATTCATGAAGGACTGGAAGACGGAAGGAGCATTAGTGAGCCCAAAGGGCATCACCAGGTACTCAAAATGCCCTTCAGGGGTATTGAATGCCGTCTTCCATTCATCCCCGTGCTTAATGCGAATAAGGTTATACGCCCCCCTGAGGTCAAGCTTGGTAAACCAAGTAGCGTTTTTCACCCTGGAAAACAGGTCAGAAATCAAGGGTAAATCGGGTATTGTTGTGAATGGGTTTGAGATGAGTTCTGAGCAGAGGCTCCCTCTGGTGGTTACAAGCGGTACTAGTGAGGATTGTGAATCAGGTGTTACTGATTGGTCTTATTTAAGGGAATCATTTTCCCATCAGGGTTGCCGGTGATCAATTGTTCTGGTCTGAATCCTTCTTTCCAGTTTCCCTTGTAGCCTGCTGTGTCGTGTCTGCATCTCCTGCTGTCAGATAAGACAATTTCTTATTTTGTGTTTTTGCTATATTTTTGCATTTTGTCCTGCACTTCTGTGGGGCCTTCTGGGTCCTCTCCGGGGGCTTTTGCCCTCTCAGTTTAGTCCAGCCACTGTGTTTTGTACTTTTGCTTTTTGCAGTTTTTTCAGTGGCTGCTGTTTTTGTTACACCAGAGAACTAATTTAGGTGGTAGAGGTCGTGTGATCTCAGGTGATTTTGAAATTAGTATGTTGGTGTTTTTCAGGGTTTTCTGGGATTGCAGTAAGTACCCTTCCTATCCTTTTCTATTTAGATAGTTTGGGCCCCAGCGTTTGCTCATACTATTTTCTTTCTGTGTCAGTATTTCCTCTTGTCTAACCGCCATTACATGTTTGGGGGCTTTCTATTATCTTTGGGGTTCTGCTCCGGGGCAGATAGCTTTCCTATTTCTATCTTTAGGTGTAGTTAGTTTCTCAGGCTGTGACGAGGCGTCTAGGACCATCGTAGGAACGCTCCACGGCTGCCTCTAGTTGTGGTGGTTAGTCAGGGTACTGCAATCTCATAGATTCCAACTGCTCTGGTGTATTTCCTTTTTTACCTGCACTCCTCAGCTACCGTAACATAACAGTATCACCGGCCAGTAAAAATTGTATGGTACTCACAGAAGGGAAAAAAAAAAAAATATTTTGAAGGAAGAAAAGTTGTCAGAGATATTTTTCTGTTTGTTGCATTTTTTTTTTTTTTTTTTTTTTTTTTTCCTCTGTATCTCTGGGTGCTGGGGAGGATCTTTTCTCCCAATGGAGTTTGCACAGTTGTCTGGCCGTGTGGATCAGCTTGCCACTGAGGTTCAGAGTATTGCTGCATATCTTGCTAGGTTGCCTGTTGTGGAACCTAGGATCCCCATGCCAGATTTGTTTTCAGGGGATCGAGCTAAGTTTCAGAATTTCAAAAATAATTGTAAATTGTTTCTTGCCTTAAAATCTAAGTCCTCAGGAAACGCAGCGCAGCAGGTTCAAATTATCATCTCTCTCCTGCGCGGCGATCCTCAGGATTGGGCTTTTTCCCTGACACCTGGGGATCCTGTTTTGAGTGATGTTGATGTATTTTTTCAGGCTTTGGGGTTATTGTACGATGAGCCTAATATCACTGATCAAGCTGAAAAAGCCTTGTTGGCATTAAATCAGGGGCTTGATGACGCTGAGTTATACTGTCAGAGATTCCGTAGGTGGGCAGTCCTGACCAAATGGAATGACGACGCTTTGGCGGCCCTTTTCCGGAAGGGTCTGTCGGATAATGTAAAGGATGTTATGGTGGGATTCCCTGTCCCCTCTGGTCTCAATGATTCTATGTCATTAGCGATTCAAATTGACAGACGTTTGCGTGAGCGGAGAAGTATGCGTGGAGTGGTGTTGCCTTGTGAGCCAGCTGCTGAGCCCATGCAGTGTGATGGAGTGGTGTCTGGGGCACAGCGTCATGAGTTTCGAAAGCGCAATGGGTTATGTTTCTACTGTGGTGATGCCTCTCATGCTATTTCAGTCTGCCCTAAGCGGGGAAGACGTTTTGCACGCTCAGTTGTCTTGGGTAGTGTTCAGACTAAGTTTTTATTAACTGTCACTCTGATATGCTCTCTGTCCTCATTTTCTGCTCAGGCTTTCGTTGATTCTGGAGCAGCTATTAACCTGATGGATTATGATTTTGCTAAACGTTGTGGATTTCCCTTGATACCCCTACAGAAGTCTATTCCCCTACTGGGGATCGATTCTACCCCTTTGGCTGAGAATAAACCCCAGTTTTCTACTCAGGTGATAATGAGGGTTGAACCTGATCACCAGGAGTGCTGCAAATTTTTGGTTCTATATAATCTGCATGACATTATCGTGCTGGGTTTCCCTTGGTTACAGTCTCATAATCCTGTTTTGGATTGGAAATCTGTGTCTGTAACCAGTTGGGGCTGCCAATGTGTTAATACCAACACTCCTGTTTTTTCTGCCTCCCCCCAGGCTGAGGATGTTCCTGACTTTTTGTTTGATTTTTCTGATGTGTTTAGCGAAAGTAAATCTGCATCCTTACCTCCCCATAGGAGCTATGACTGCGCTATTGAATTAGTGCCAGGTAGTAAATTCCCTAAGGTCGCCTCTTTAACTTGTCTGTACCTGAACATGACGCTATGCGGTCTTATATCAAGGAATCATTGGAGAAGGGTTATATCAGACCATCCTCTTCACCCTTAGGTGCCGGTTTTTTCTTTGTGGCCAAAAAAGATGGTTCATTAAGGCCGTGTATTGATTATCGTCTCTTGAACAATATTACTGTGAAATATCAATACCCGTTACCCTTGATTTCTGACCTGTTTTCCAGGGTGAAAAACGCTACTTGGTTTACCAAGCTTGACCTCAGGGGGGCGTATAACCTTATTCGCATTAAGCACGGGGATGAATGGAAGACGGCATTTAACACCCCTGAAGGGCATTTTGAGTACCTTGTGATGCCCTTTGGGCTCACTAATGCTCCTTCCGTCTTCCAGTCCTTCATGAATGACATTTTCAGGGATTTTGTGGACAAGTTTCTGATTGTTTATTTGGATGATATCTTGATTTTTTCTAATGACTGGGACTCTCATGTGAAACATGTTCGAACTGTATTCCAGATTTTGAGAGAGAATGCTCTGTATGTGAAGGGATCAAAGTGTCTTTTTGGCGTACAGAAGATCTCATTTCTGGGATTCATTTTGTCCCCATCTGTTATTGAAATGGACCCGGTCAAGGTTCAGGCCATCTGTGATTGGGTCCAACCTACTTCATTAAAGGCTCTTCAGAGATTTTTGGGTTTTGCCAATTTTTATCGTAAATTTATTGGTAATTTCTCTGTTATTGTTAAACCATTAACTGATTTGACCAGAAAGGGTTCTGATGTGGTGAATTGGCCTCCTGAGGCAGTCTCTGCGTTTCAGGAACTTAAGCAGAGATTCACTTCTGCTCCTGTTCTACGGCAGCCTGATGTTTCTCTGCCATTTCAGGTGGAGGTTGATGCCTCTGAAATTGGGGCAGGTGCCGTTTTGTCCCAAAAAGATCCAGAGACCTCTAAAAGTAACCCTTGTGCCTTTTTCTCTCGAAAATTTTCTCCTACTGAACGTAATTATGACGTGGGTAATCGGGAGTTATTGGCCATGAAGTGGGCTTTTGAAGAGTGGAGACATTGGCTGGAGGGAGCCATACATCAGGTGGTGGTCCTTACGGACCATAAGAATCTGGTCTATCTGGAATCTGCCAAGCGACTCAATCCTAGACAGGCCAGGTGGGCCTTGTTTTTCACACGTTTTAATTTTGTGGTTTCCTTTCTTCCTGGCACTAAGAATGTTAAGGCGGATGCCCTCTCGAGGAGTTTCCTTGCGGACTCTCCTGAGCTATCTGATCCCTCTGTTATTTTGAAGGAGGGTGTAGTTCTTTCCGCCATCTCGCCTAATTTGAGACTTGCTCTGGAGGGGTGTCAGGAGGATAGGCCCGAGCGCTGCCCTGTTGGAAAATTGTTTGTCCCGGACCAATGGAAAAAGAGTGTGATGTCTGAGATTCATTGTTCCGCATTGGCTGGGCATCCCAGGAATTTTTGGTACCAGAGACTTGGTTAGTCGGTCCTTTTGGTGGCCTACCTTGTCTCGCGATGTCAGGGAATTTGTGCAGTCCTGCGGGACTTGCTCTCGCTCCAAGCCTTGCTCTCGCTCTAGTGGTTTGTTGATGCCATTGCCTGTGCCCAAGAGACCATGGACCCATATCTCTATGGATTTCATTTCCGATCTTCCTGTTTCTCAGAGAATGACCACCATCTGGGTAATTTGTGATAGGTTTTCCAAAATGATACATCTTGTGCCATTACCTAAGTTGCCTTCCTCCTCTGAATTGGTGCCGTTGTTCCTTCAGCACGTGGTTCGTTTACACGGCATTCCTGAGAACATTGTGTCTGACAGAGGAGTCCAGTTTGTTTCCAGATTTTGGAGGACTTTTTGTTCTAAACTGGGTGTTCAATTGTCTTTCTCCTCGGCATTTCATCCTCAGACCAATGGTCAAACTGAGAGAACAAACCAGACATTGGAGACTTATCTAAGATGCTTTGTGTCTGCTGATCAGGATGACTGGGTTTTTTTTTGCCTTTGGCTGAGTTTGCTCTTAATAATAGGGCTAGCTCTGCCACTTTGATGTCTCCGTTTTTCTGTAATTCTGGGTTTCACCCTCGATTTTCTTCAGGACAGACGGAGGCTTCTGTCTGTCCAGGTGTTGACTCTGTTGTTGAGCGTATGCAGCAGATTTGGGACCAGGTAGTGGAGAGGTTGTCCCTCTCTCAGGAGAAGGCCCAGCGGTTTGCTAACCGGCATAGGACTGATGGTCCTCGGTTTAAAGTGGGGGACTTTGTCTGGTTGTCCTCAAAGAATATTCCTATGAGAGTAGCATCTCCTAAATTTAAGCCTAGGTTCATTGGACCTTATAAGATCATGGAGATTATTAATCCTGTTTCTTTTCGTTTGCTTCTTCCAGGGACATTTAAGATCCATAACGTGTTCCACAAGTCCTTGTTGAAGAGGTTTGTTGAGCCAGTGGTTCCTGCTGCTGTGCCTCCTGACCCTGTTTTGGTTGAGGGCAATCTGGAGTATGTGGTTGAGAAAATATTGGATTCTCGTTTTTCTAGACGAAGACTCCAGTATTTGGTTAAATGGAGAGGTTATGGTCAGGAAGATAATTCTTGGGTGTTTGCTTCGGACATCCATGCTAGGAGACTTATCCGTGCGTATCATAGAACTCATCCTGACCGACCTGGTTGCTCAAATGAGGGTTCGGTGACCCCTCCTCAAGGGGGGGGTACTGTTGTGAATGGGTTTGAGATGAGTTCTGAGCAGAGGCTCCCTCTGGTGGTTACAAGCGGTACTAGTGAGGATTGGAATCAGGTGTTACTGATTGGTCTTATTTAAGGGAATCATTTTCCCATCAGGGTTGCCGGTGATCAATTGTTCTGGTCTGAATCCTTCTTTCCAGTTTCCCTTGTAGCCTGCTGTGTCGTGTCTGCATCTCCTGCTGTCAGATAAGACAATTTCTTATTTTGTGTTTTTGCTATATTTTTGCATTTTGTCCTGCACTTCTGTGGGGGCCTTCTGGGTCCTCTCCGGGGGCTTTTGCCCTCTCAGTTTAGTCCAGCCACTGTGTTTTGTACTTTTGCTTTTTGCAGTTTTTCAGTGGCTGCTGTTTTTGTTACACCAGAGAACTAATTTAGGTGGTAGAGGTCGTGTGATCTCAGGTGATTTTGAAATTAGTATGTTGGTGTTTTTCAGGGTTTTCTGGGATTGCAGTAAGTACCCTTCCTATCCTTTTCTATTTAGATAGTTTGGGCCCCAGCGTTTGCTCATACTATTTTCTTTCTGTGTCAGTATTTCCTCTTGTCTAACCGTCATTACATGTTTGGGGGCTTTCTATTATCTTTGGGGTTCTGCTCCGGGGCAGATAGCTTTCCTATTTCTATCTTTAGGTGTAGTTAGTTTCTCAGGCTGTGACGAGGCGTCTAGGACCATCGTAGGAACGCTCCACGGCTGCCTCTAGTTGTGGTGGTTAGTCAGGGTACTGCAATCTCATAGATTCCAACTGCTCTGGTGTATTTCCTTTTTTACCTGCACTCCTCAGCTACCGTAACATAACAGGGTATTGATATTTCACAGTAATATTGTTCAAGAGACGATAAACAATACACGGCCTTAATGAACCATCTTTTTTGGCCACAAAGAAAAAACCGGCACCTAAGGGTGAAGAGGATGGTCTGATATGACCCTTCTCTAATGATTCCTTGATATAAGACCGCATAGCGTCATGTTCAGGTACAGACAAGTTAAAAAGGCGACCTTTAGGGAATTTACTACCCGGCACTAATTCAATAGCGCAGTCATAGCTCCTATGGGGAGGCAAGGATGCAGATTTACTTTCGCTAAACACATCAGAAAAATCAAACAAAAAGTCAGGAACATCCTGAGCCTGGGGGGAGGCAGAAAAAACAGGAGTGTTGGTATTAACACATTGGCAGCCCAACTGGTTACAGACACAGATTTCCAATCCAAAACAGGATTATGAGACTGTAACCAAGGGAAACCCAGCACGATAATGTCATGCAGATTATATAGAACCAAAAATTTGCAGCACTCCTGGTGATCAGGTTCAACCCTCATTATCACCTGAGTAGAAAACTGGGGTTTATTCTCAGCCAAAGGGGTAGAATCGATCCCCAGTAGGGGAATAGACTTCTGTAGGGGTATCAAGGGAAACCCACAACGTTTAGCAAAATCATAATCCATCAGGTTAATAGCTGCTCCAGAATCAACGAAAGCCTGAGCAGAAAATGAGGACAGAGAGCATATCAGAGTGACAGTTAATAAAAACTTAGTCTGAACACTACCCAAGACAACTGAGCATGCAAAACGTCTTCCCCGCTTAGGGCAGACTGAAATAGCATGAGAGGCATCACCACAGTAGAAACATAACCCATTGCGCTTTCGAAACTCATGACGCTGTGCCCAGACACCACTCTATCACACTGCATGGGTTCAGAAGCTGGCTCACAAGGCAACACCACTCCACGCATACTTCTCCGCTCACGCAAACGTCTGTCAATCTGAATCGCCAATGACATAGAATCATTGAGACCAGAGGGGACAGGGAATCCCACCATAACATCCTTTACATTATCCGACAGACCCTTCCGGAAAAGGGCCGCCAAAGCGTCGTCATTCCATTTGGTCAGGACTGCCCACCTACGGAATCTCTGACAGTATAACTCAGCGTCATCAAGCCCCTGATTTAATACCAACAAGGCTTTTTCAGCTTGATCAGTGACATTAGGCTCATCGTACAATAACCCCAAAGCCTGAAAATATGCATCAACATCACTCAAAACAGGATCCCCAGGTATCAGGGAAAAAGCCCAATCCTGAGGATCGCCGCGCAGGAGAGAGATGATAATTTGAACCTGCTGCGCTGCGTTTCCTGAGGACTTAGATTTTAAGGCAAAAAACAATTTACAATTATTTTTGAAATTCTGAAACTTAGCTCGATCCCCTAAAAACAAATCTGGCATGGGGATCCTAGGTTCCACAACAGGCAACCTAGCAAGATATGCAGCAATACTCTGAACCTCAGTGGCAAGCTGATCCACACGGCCAGACAACTGTGCAAACTCCATTGGGAGAAAAGATCCTCCCCAGCACCCAGAGATACAGAGGGAAAAAAAAAAAAAAATGCAACAAACAGAAAAATATCTCTGACAACTCTGACAACCTTTTTTCTTTCACAATATTTTTTCCCTTCTGTGAGTACCATACAATTTTCAATTTTTTAGGCCGGTGATACTGTTGTGTTTCGGTAGCTGAGGAGTGCAGGTAAAAAAGGCAATACACCAGAGCAGTTGGAATCTATGAGATTGCAGTACCCTGACTAACCACCGCAACTAGAGGCAGCCGTGGAGCGTTCCTACGTTGGTCCTAGACGCCTCGTCACAGCCTGAGAAACTAACTACACCTAAAGATAGAAATAGGAAAGCTATCTGCCCCGGAGCAGAACCCCAAAGATAATAGAAAGCCCCCAAACAAGTAATGGCGGTTAGACAAGAGGAAATACTGACACAGAAAGAAAATAGTATGAGCAAACGCTGGGGCCCAAACTATCTAAATAGAAAAGGATAGGAAGGGTACTTACTGCAATCCCAGAAAACCCTGAAAAGCACCAACTCTACTAATTTCAAAATCACCTGAGATCACACGACCTCTACCACCTAAATTAGTTCTCTGGTGTAACAAAATCAAAACAGCAGCCACTGAAAAAACTGGAAAAAGCAAAAGTACAAAACTCAGTGGCTGTACCAAACTGAGAGGGCAAAAGCCCCCGGAGGGGACCTGAAGGCCCCCACAGAAGTGCAGGACAAAATGCAAAAATAAAGCACAAACACAAAGAAGAAAATGTCTTATCTGATAGCAGGAGATGCAGACACGACACAGCAGGCTACAAGGGAAACTGGAAAGAAGGATTCAGACCAGAACAATTGATCACCGGCAACCCTGATGGGAAAATGACTCCCTTATATAAGACCAGTCAGTAACACCTGATTCCCAGTCCTCACAATCTTCACTAGTACCGCTTGTAACCACCAGAGGGAGCCTCTGCTCAGAACTCATCTCAAACCCATTCACAACAGGCATGGCAAGAAGAAACATTTTTGGTCATGTAGCTCCAAGAGGGCCAATACTCATCGTTAATAAGTATGACTACCATGGACCTTTACTTCACTGCTTCCAAGAACTCCTTATCCTACTGTAATACCAGTGAAGAAGACCACTGGTCATGAGTCACCAAATGCTTAATGCATCATGACTTCTGTAACTATAAGGTAGCAAATGTCTGTTATTTTGATCACCAAACAATCTACAGACTATTAGGTACCAAACTCCCTACAATAGTGATTGTACTGACCATCTATTAGTGGACATTGACCAATGACTACTAAAACTGCTACCAAAGAGCACAAGGAAAATATTGTTGTCATTGAGTAAGGTTTGTGCCAACTTTGATTGCATCACATAAGTCTTGATCTACAACATTATGATAGTGCAGCACCAGTAATCTTGGGTGTGGGCAGCAAGGTTCTGTTTTTGTACTTGAGCCAAAGGGCTACTAGCTATGACTCTGAACAGTGGCATAACTGGATGCTCATGGCCACAAAGCAAAAGGTTACAAAAGGGCCCCTGATTAATGCAAGTCATCAATATTATTGGGCTTTTCATATAGGTCAAAAGGACTTTTTGGGCCCGTTAGGGTATGTTTCCATGTTCAGGAAACAGTCCGGATTAGCTGCGTGTTTGACGCTGTGCGCTGGCGCAGCGTCAAACACGCAGCGTCCAGATGTTACAGCATAGTGGAGGGGATTTCAAGAAATCCCGTCTCCACTATGCTTCAAAACACGCAGGCGGAAGACCTGTGTTTCCGGACATGTGGCGCGTCTTTTTAGACTGCAGCATGTCCTATTCCCTTGCGGCGACGCTGCGCCGCCGCAAGGGAAATTACACAGGGCTATGTAGCCCTGCGGTCATTCCGCATGTGTTCCGGATGTGTTCCTGAACACATCCGGAATGAGCGCGCGTTCAAAAGGGGGCGGGGCTTTGGGCGGAGCGGAATTTCCGCTCCGTCCAAAGCGCTGTGTTTCCTGAACGTGGAAACACAGCCTTAGTCTCCAGGGCCTGGTTGTTTTTGCAAAACCTGCACCTATTGTAGTTACGCCCCTGACTCTGAGCATAACCCTTTTGCGCACATGATTTACTAAAGAGGCAAGTTTTATCTGTAAAAAGCTGAGACTATGCTGTACTTTATCACAAATCACGACTATCTTAGCAGTTTAAACAACTGGCATATTACTTAATAAACAGAACCCGATAGAATAATTAAATGTTAGTCAATATAAGCTTCCTCTTCTATCTTGGCGCGGTGTCCTCTAACGCTTAGCTGAAGGAGAAGAAGCATAAAAAAAATCTGGACATCTTGCCAAGGATCAGAAGCACTTTATATTGGAAATCCTGCTTGAGTAGGATATTGATTCAAACCGACATTTGAGAAACGCTGCCAACTCCGTACAAGTGGTGGCTTATCTACACCCATGGCAATAATGAGTTATGCTCTCAATGATTTCATTCAGTAGTAAACAATACTCCCTTAAATCAAACCTGAATAAAGATGCTAAAGATCTAAAGATGGGGCCACAGAACCATCAGTATTATTGGAATATATTATTCAGACAATGCATAGTCAATTTCCCCCAAAAATTGTGATACAGAATGGAACCACTAAAGTGCAAAAATGAAGTGAACCCTTTAGGATTATCAATATTTTTGCATTGACTGTTATCCTAAGGCTATATGCACACGTTGCGGGTTTTGATGCAGATCCGCAGCGTTTTTGGACGCGTGGAATTGCATCAAATCCGCAGTGTAGTGCACAACCAATGTTAGTCAATGGGAAAATCGGATTTGTTGTGCACATGCTGCGGAAAAATACGTGCGGATTTGCAGTGTTTCATTTTCCGCAGCATGTCAATTCTTTTTTCGGATCTGCAGCGTTTCTGCACCCATTAACTTCCACTGAGTCAGTCAAATCATCAGCAAAACCGCAGGTTTAAAAAGATCTGTGGTTTTGCTGCGGAGTGGCGTGCGAGAAATGCTGCAGATAGGGAGGAGGAAGAGTGTGTGGGTGGAGACTGTGTGTGGGCGGAGACTGTGTGTGCGGTGAATATGTGCGGGTCTGTGTGCAGGTGTATGTGTTTTTGTGTGTGTGGGGGTCTGTGGGTGTACGCGCGGCTGTGTGTGTGCGAGTGTCTGTGTGCGGATGTGTGAACGGCTTTGTGTGTGTGCGGATATGTGTGTAGACAGGCATCGTCCAATGGGACTAGCTAGTGCCATCTGGCTATGTCTGCTACAGTGACAGCATTAGCCCATGATGGGACAATAGTAGTCCCATCATCTGGCTACAGTGTTGAATAGTAAAAAAAAAACATATACACACATACAGTACATACTCACCATACAGCTAATCCTCGACGCCCTCGATCGCCTGCAAAAAAAATAAAATAATAAACCAACAGTATGCTCCCTGTTCCGATATAATCCATTTAATAACGATTGTCCCACGACTATCTCTCGTGTAGAGCTGTCACATCAGTAGATGTGACCGTTCTAGCAGGGGCTCCGGTGTACAGTGACCAAAGGTAATCCTCCTGCAGTGTATCCCTCAGCCGCATAGAGGTCACTGGAGTTTGTTCCGTCACTTGCGGCACCGCTTCGTGGGAAAATTTTCACGCAGCGGTAGTGCCGTAAAGTGAGAGCATGAACTCCGATGACATACACTGCGGGAGTATTATCTCCGGTCAGTATGTCATTGGAGACCCTGCAGAGTGGTCACATCTCCTGATGTGATAGCTCTACACGGGAGATCGTCGTGGGACACTCATTATTAAATGGATTACATCGGAACACGGAGTATTTGTGTTGGTTCATTGTTTTTTTTTTACAGGTGATCGAGGTCGTCGCAGGAATTAGGAGTACAATAAAGATGGGAAACTGTGTTGTGTTTTATTTAATTAAAATACTTTTTTCTGGCTGTGTCTTTATTTAACCCCTTTACAGTAGGATTAGTAATAAAGAGGTGTCTTATTGACACCACTCCATTACTAAGCAGGGCTTGATGTCACCTTACAATACAAAGGTGACATAAACCCCACAACTATTCACCCATATGCCACCACTACATGGCAGTGGGAAGAGAGAGGCTAAGTGCTGGAATTGGTGCATCTTAGAGATGTGCCATTTCTGGGGCGGCTGAGAGCTGGTGTTTGTAGCCAGGAGGGGCCAATATCCATGGCCCCTTCCTAGGCTATCAATATCAGCCCACAGCTGTCTGCATAGCCTTTTCTGGCTATTAATTATAGGGGGACTCCACGTCAGTTTTTTGGGGGGCTCCCCTATTTTAATAGCCAGGAAAGGCTAATTATACAGCTGTGAGCTGATATTAATAGCCATGGGTATTACCCCCTTCCCAGGCTATAAACATCTGCCCCAGTCACTGGCTTTCCCTCTCTGGACTGGAAAATTGCAGAGGAGCCCACGCCATTTTTTTTCTTTTTTCAAATTAAACAGATATTGCGTTTAAGGCCGGGGTCACACTTGCGAGAAACTTGCACGAGTCTCGCACCTCAATACCCGACACTGCCGACTGCACTCGGGACTGGAGTGTGCGGCTGCATGTATTTCTATGCAGTGAACGGTCCGGTCTGAGTGACGACGGCAGTGCCGGGTATTGAGGTGTGAGACTTGTGCGAGTTTCTCGCAAGTGTGACCCCGGCCTAACGGAGATTTTTTCTTTCTATAGATAGATATATCTATAGATATTCATTTATTATTTGTTTTGTGTGTGTAAACATTACTTTAGAACATGGTATGTGATGATATGGTATTCAATGGAGTATGTAAAAGCAGAGGTTGGACAAAGAAATGTGGGGTGCAGCACGCAAGCATCCCATAA
This sequence comes from Oophaga sylvatica, assembly GCA_033576555.1. Classification (NCBI taxonomy): domain Eukaryota; kingdom Metazoa; phylum Chordata; class Amphibia; order Anura; family Dendrobatidae; genus Oophaga; species Oophaga sylvatica. Next base: position 402,242,053 of record JARQOD010000001.1, read on the forward strand.
AGCAAATCATCACAGAAGCTAAGCATCATGTAAACGGCAGTTATCCATGGCAAGGAATTAACATTCATCTTCTCTCTCCACACAGGTAATCAAACCATTCAACCTCTGAATTGATCCTCTCTGCATGTATGCACTCCATTCATTGTTAGCAAGCAGCCTGAATGCTACAATCCCCACCTCTGCTGGCTGTCTTTTCTGCTGCAATATATCCTAATGGTAATCAAATCATTCAACCTCTGAATTGATCCTCTCTGCATGTATGCACTCCATTCATTGTTAGCCAGCAGCCTGAATGCTACAATCCTCACCAGGGTCGGCTCCAGGTTTTCGTGGGCCCTGGGCGATAAAGTCTCAATGGGCCCCTTTAGCACATACCACAATTCATGATACACAGATACGGCATAGAAATATAGGTGTAGTACAATCACAAAGATTTCACTTACTTCTTAGATTACTTGAATAATATCTATTATAAATTCTACAATAGTTCAGAAACCAGACAGTATTATGGGCATCACATAGCGCTCCATACAGTATAATGAGCCCCATATAATGCTCCAAACAGTATAATGAGCCCCATATATGTTCCCATATATGATGGGCCCCATATAATTCTCCATATATAATGGGCCCCATATAATCTTCCAGTATATGATGGGCCCCAAATATTGCTCCAAACAGAATGGGCCCCATGTAATTCTCTATATATAGTGGGCCCCATATAATGCTCCATATAAAGGGCCCCATATATGATGCTCCAGCGTATCATGGGCCCCATATAATACTCCATATATAATGGGCCCCAGGCTCCCATAATGCGCCGGTGTCCCCGATGGCCAGTGGGCCCCCCGGCCTGCTCAGGGCCTTGGCACTTGCCCACGTGTGCCGGGTGCTGACGCCAGCCCTGATCCCCACCTCTGCTGGCTGTCTTTTCTGCTGCAATATATCCTAATGGTAATCAAATCATTCAACCTCTGAATTGATCCTCTCTGCATGTATACACTCCATTCATTGTTAGCAAGCAGCCTGAATGCTACAATCCCCACCTCTGCTGGCTGTCTTTTCTGCTGCAATATATCCTAATGGTACAACTCCATACTTCTGCTTGCTGTCTGTCATCTGCTGCTTTACCATTTTGCTACAGTCATGGCCAAAAGTTTTGAGACTGACACAAATATTAATTTTTACAAAGTCTACTGCTTCACTTTTTCTAATGGCAATTTGCATATACTCCAGAATGTTATAAAGAGTGATCAGCTTAACAGCAATTACTTGCAAAGTCAATATTTGGCTAGAAAATGAACTTTATCCCCCAAAACACATTTCAACATCATTGCAGTCCTGCCTTAAAAGGACCAGCTAACCTCTTTTCAGTGATTGCTCCATTAACACAGGTGGGGGTGTTGATGAGGACATGGCTGGAGATCAATCTGTCATGATTAAGTAAGAATGACACCACTGGACACTTTAAAAGGAGGCTGGTGCTTGGCATCATTGTTTCTCTTCTGTTAACCATGGTTATCTCTAAAGAAACAAGTGCAGTCATCATTGCAATGCACAAAAATGGCACAAATGCACAAAGAGTATCACAACTAGAAAGATTGCACCTCAGTCAACAATTTATTGCATCATCAAGAACTTCAAGGAGAAGAGGTTCCATTGTTGCCAAAAAGGCTTCAGGGCGCCCAAGAAAGACCAGCAAGCGCCAGGACCATCTCTTAAAAGTGTTTCAGCGGCGGGATCAGGCTACCAGCAGTGCAGAGCTTGCTCAGGAATGGCAGCAGGCAGGTGTGAGTGCATCTGCAGCACTGTGAGGCGGAGACTCTTGGAGCAAGGCCTGGTTTCAAGGAGGGCAGCAAAGAAGCCACTTCTCTCCAGAAAAAACATCATGGACAGACTGATATTCTGCAAAAGGTACAGGCAGTGGACTGCTGAGGACTGGGGTAAAGTTATTTTCTCTGATGAATCCCCTTTTCGATTGTTTGGGACATCAGGAAAACGCCTCATTCGGAGAAGACAAGGTGAGCGCTACCACCAGTCTTGTCTCATGCCAACTGTTAAGCATCGTGAAACCATTCATGTGTGGGGTTGCTTCTCAGCCAAGGGAATCGGCTCTCTCACAGTCTTGCCTAAAAACACAGCCATGAATAAAGAATGGTACCAGAATGTCCTCCTAGAGCAACTTATCCCAACCCTCCAAGAGCAGTTTGGTAATCAACAATGCCTTTTCCAGAATGATGGAGCACCTTGCCAAAAAAAAAGGTGATAACTAAATGGCTCAGGGAAGAAAACATAGAGATTTTGGGTCCATGGCCTGGAAACTCCCCAGATCTTAATCCCATTGAGAACTTGTGGTCAATCATCAAGAGACGGGTGGACAAACAAAAACCTAAAAATTCTGACAAAATGAAAGCATTGATTGTGCAAGAATGGACTGCTATCAGTCAGGATTTGGTCCAGATGTTGATTGAGAGCATGCCAGAGAGAATTGCAGAGGTCCTGAAGAAGAAGGGTCAACACAGCAAATATTGACTTGCTGCATTAACTCATTCTAACTGTCAATATAAGCTTTTGTTACTCATATGTTTGCAATTATTATATTTCTGTCTGTGATAAAAACATCTGTCAAACACACATAAAAACCAGAGGGCAGCAGATCATGTGAAAATATAATATTTGTGTCATTCTCAAAACTTTTGGCCATGACTGTGTACATATTTTAATGTGCCTGCTAAAGCTTTGGTATAAGTCATTTGTTGCACTGTATGTAATACTTACTGCTTTATATATGTGACTGGGGCCTCTCTAGATCTTATTAGGTGGTAGTTGCTATAGCATATAGCTGTAGTCAGGTCTAGTGCCTTTGATCATCTAACCACCCCCTGGTGTGCTGGCCCCAGCTGCCAAATTATCCCAAACTAGCTCCCACAATCCCTCTCTCCTGAGCCTGTAGTGTTGTGAATACTCTGGAGGCGACTTCTGAGCTGGGGCTCCCTCCGGTGGTTGCTGAGGGTAATGAACTAATTGTTGAATGGCCTTCAGCTGGTTCTGAATAGTCTGATATAAGTGACCTGAGTTCCCATCAGCCTTGCCGGTAATCAATTGTTCCTCATGGTTTTCCTTGGAGCTCAGCTTGCATTCCTGCTCTTTCAGATAAGTGATTAGTTATTTTTTTTCCTCTTGTTGGATTTTCCTTGCCTGTTTTGCTGCTTGCAGGGGACTGCAGCCAGGTCCCCTTTTGGGGTCTGGCGCTGCAATTGTGCTCATTTTGTATTTGCACTTTTGCTCTGTTCCTTTGTCACTTTTTTGCAGAATTGCTGTGTGTTACGCCAGAGATCTGATTTAGGTGGTAGAGATCGTGTGATCTCAGGTTTTTTGTTAATCCAAAGTGTTGTTATTTTTGTCAGGTTTTTTTTTTGGGTTGCAGTCAGAATTCTTTCCTATACTTTTCTATCTAGACAGATTGGGCCCCAGCATTTGCTCATTCTATTTTCTGTCTGTGTCCTGTATTTTCTTCTTGTCTAACCGCCATTACATGTTTGGGGGCTTCCTATTTCTTTGGGGAATCTGCTTCCCGGGCAGATAGCTTTCATCTTTCTGCCTTTAGGTGTAGTTATCTCTCCGGCTGTGATGAGGCGTCTAGGATCACCGTAGGTACGCTCCATGGCTACTTCTAGTGTGGCGGTTAGTTTAGGGTACTGCAATCCAATAGTTTCCAGCCTCTCTGGTGTATTACTACTTTTGCTATTTTTGCAATTTCTCCTCAGCTACCGAAATATAACAGTATTACCGGCAAGGCTGATGGGAACTCAGGTCACTTACATCAGACCATTCAGAGCCAGCTGAAGGCCATTCAACAATTAGTTCATTACCCTCAGCAACCACCGGAGGGAGCCCCAGCTCAGAAGTCACCTCCAGAGTATTCACAACAGTATGTTTCAGTAGCTGAGGAGAAATTGCAAAAATAGCAAAAGTAGTAATACACAAGAGAGGCTGGAAACTATTGGATTGCAGTACCCTAAACTAACCGCCACACTAGAAGTAGCCGTGGAGCGTACCTACGGTGATCCTAGACGCCTCGTCACAGCCGGAGAGATAACTACACCTAAAGGCAGAGAGATGAAAGCTATCTGCCCCGGAACAGATTCCCCAAAGAAATAGGAAGCCCCCAAACATGTAATGGTGGTTAGACAAGAAGAAAATAAATTCTGACTGCAACCCAAAAAAACCCTGACAAAAATACCAACACTTGTGATTAACAAAAAACCTGAGATCACACGATCTCTACCACCTAAATCAGATCTCTGGTGTAACACCTAGCAATTCAGCAAAAAAGTGACAAAGGAACAGAGCAAAAGTGCAAAAACAAAATGAGCACAATTGCAGCGCCAGACCCCAAAAGGGGACCAGGCTGCAGTCCCCTGCAAGCAGCAAAACAGGCAAGGAAAATCCAACAAGAGGAAAAAAATAACTAATCACTTATCTGTAAGAGAGCAGGAATGCAAGCTGAGCTCCAAGGAAAACCAGGAAGAACAATTAATTACCAGCAAGGCTGATGGGAACTCAGGTCACTTATATCAGATCATTCAGAGCCAGCTGAAGGCCATTCAACAATTAGTTCATTACCCTCAGCAACCACTGGAGGGAGCCCCAGCTCAGAAGTCGCCTCCAGAGTATTCACAACACTGTAGTGTGGCCTATATATTTAGTAGTATTCTAAGGGGAGCATGCAGTGTGGGGTGCAGCAAACAAGCATCGCATAAAGCAAAGCATCACAGAAGCTAAGCATCATGTAAACGGCAGTTATCCATGGCAGTTCACCACACTTTGCTTTCCCTTTTAACCATGTGCTTTATTTCTATCCCCCTGTGTTCCCTTGCTCTCCACATTCACCGCCCCATCCCCCTCCATCATGACTCATACACATCAGCCCCTCTACACTTCCCTCTTCCCTGTACAGCTCCCATGCACTCCTCACCTTCCTGAAAAACCTCAGCCAATCTTGCTCAAACAGATCGCAGAAAAAAACTATTTACAATTCCAAAAACTACTTGCTCTTTATCTTCCAACTTCTACTAATTTCAGGGGACATCTCCCCCAATCCTGGTCCACCATCCCCCAACCTCAACCCCTACCCTACCTCATATCGAAACCATAATAATCTTATTAATATTACTTGCACTCCCTCATCTCCTTCTTTAATTGTGCCTTCTGGAATCCTTGGTCTGTATGTAACAAACTTCCTTTCCTGCACAATTACTTTCTGAACAACTCTCTGAATCTGTTGGCCCTCACTGAAACCTGGATTCAGGACTCTGACACGGTCTCCCCTGCCATTTCCTATGGTGGCTTACAATTCTCCCATTCCCCGAGACCCACATACAGACCCTGGTGGTGGAGTCGGCATACTCCTGTCCCCACAATGCACTTTCCAGGTCATCCCCCCAATTCCATCACTCTCATTCCCTTCTTTTGAGGTCCACACCATTAGGCTCTTCCGTCCCCTCTCCCTCAGAGTAGCGGTCATATATCGGCCCCCAGGCTTGCCCACCCAGTTCCTTGACCACTTCTCAGCCTGGCTGCCGCACTTCATGTCCTCAGAACTACCAACCCTTATCCTTGGAGACTTCAACATCCCCATTAACAGCCCCACTTCCACATCTGCATCCCAGCTTCTATCACTAACCACTTCTCTAGGCCTCTCACAGCTTTCAACCTCTGAGACACACAAGGACGATAACACCCATGACCTGGTCTTTGTCCGGCTCTGTTCAATCTCCCACCTAAATAACTCACTGCTTCCACTCTCTGACCACAACATTCTCCTTCACGCTCACAAATCCTCGCCCACCCCAGCTCACTCCTACCTACCACACATTCAGAAATCCACAAGCCATTAACCCTCAGACACTTTCAGACTCCCTACACTCATCACTGTCCCCAATCTCCTCTTTTTCCTGTCCTGATCTGGCTGTTCATCACTACAACGACACCCTTAGAAGCACCCTTGACCAAGTAGAGCCCCTCACCCTCAGAACTTCCAAATACAGAGTAAAACTTCCCTGGCTCACATTGCAAACTCAACTTCTCCAGCAATGCTCTAGGAGTGCTGAACGCCTATGGAGAAAAACCCGCACACCAGAAGACTTCATCCACTTCAAATTTATGTTAAGAACTTATAACGCTGCCCTTCACCTCGCAAAACAGACCTGCTTCACCACCCTGATCTCCTCACTAGCCAACAACCCCAAGAAACATTTTGACACTTTTCACTCCCTCCTCAGGCAAAAAGCACAAGCCCCTATCACAGACATTTGTGCTGATGACCTGGCCTCCCACTTTATAGAAAAAATAGATAATATCTGTCAGGAAATCTGCTCCCAACCACCAAGTGCTGTGACTCCCATCCCTCCCTGCAATTCCCCTGGCTCACTTTCCACATTTGATCCCATCACAGAAGAAGAAGTCTCCAGACTCCTCTCTTCCTCTCGTCCGACTACATGCACTACCGACCCCATTCCCTCACATCTCCTCCAGTCTCTCTCTCCAGTTGTCACAACTCACCTAACTACAATCTTTAATCTCTCCCTCTCCTCTGGCATTTTCCCATCCTCCTTCAAACACTCCATCGTTACTCCATTACTAAAGAAACCCGCTCTCGACCCTTCCTGCACAAACTACAGACCGGTCTCCAATATCCCCCTCATCTCTAAACTTTTGGAGCGCCTAGTCTACTCCCGCCATACCCGTTACCTCTCCATTCACTCACTCCTAGACCCTTCACAGTCCTGCTCCCGCCCCTACATTCGCCTGAAACTGCACTCATCAAAGTGACCAATGACCTTCTGACAGCAAAACGTAATGGTGACCACTATCTGCTCATTCTTCTCGACCTTTCTGCAGCTTTCGACACGGTTTGACCACCGTCTCCAACTCTCTAGGCTCCAGTTACTAGGCATTAAGGACACTGCTCTCTCCTGGTTCTCTTCCTATCTTTCTGACCGCTCCTTCAGTGTTTTGTTCTCTGGCTCCACGTCATCTCCTCTTCCTCTTGCTGTCGGGGTACCTCAGGGCTCAGTCCTTGGCCCCCTTCTCTTCTCTCTCTACACAGCCCCAATTGGACAGACCATCAGCAGATTTGGCTTTCAGTACCATCTTTATGCTGATGACACACAACTATACACGTCATCCCCTGACCTTACCCCCGCTGTACTACAGAACGCCACTGACTGCCAGTCCGCAGTCTCCAACATCATGTCCGCTCTCTATCTGAAACTCAACCTCTCCAAAACTGAACTTCTTCTGCTCCTGCCGTCTACTAACCTCCCTAAATTTGACATTTCCCTCTCCGTGAGTGGCACCATAATAACACCCCGGCAGCAGGCGTGCTGTCTGGGTGTTATGTTTGACACCAATCTCTCCTTCACCTCCCATATACAATCTATTGCCCACTCATGCCGCCTACACCTAAAGAACATCTCTAGAATCGCCCTTTTCTCACCATGGAAACAACAAAAACCCTCACTGTAGCATTGATCTACTCCCGCCTGGACTACTGCAACGCTCTATTACTTGGCCTCCCCGTTACTCGACTATCCCCTCTCCAGTCCATCCTTAATGCAGCAGCCAGGGTCATCCATCTGGCTAATCGGTATTTGGACGCGTCCGCTCTTCGCCAGTCCTTACATTGGCTGCCCATTCATTATAGTGCAGCACCCCCCTACATCTCCTCCCATATTTCTGTCTATTGGCCTAACCGACTGCTGCGCTCTGCAAACGACTTTCGACTAACCTCGGCACTAATCCTTACCTCCCACTCTCGACTCCCAGACTTCTCCCGTGCTGCGCCAATCCTCTGGAATGCTCTACCCCAAAAAATGAGGACTATCCACAATTTGCATAGTTTCAGGCGCTCCCTCAAAACACATTTTTTCAGAGCGGCTTATCACGTTCACTAATCAAAGTTATTTTAGGTGTAAGTGTGTGTGTAGCCCATTCACTATCTTCATCCATCCCTCACTCCCTCAAGATGGCTGGACCATCATTGTAAGTACACCATTGTATATACAAACCTGTGCTTTGTATCTCCCCCACCTCATTGTAGATTGTAAGCTCTCACGAGCAGGGTCATCTTATTTTGCTTTAATTATTGTATTGTTAACGTTGTTACTTATGACTTGTGTTTTGAAACTGTTAAACTGTAAAGCGCTGCGGAATATGATGGCGCTATATAAATAAAGATTATTATTATTATTAAATTACATCACAACTCTTTTTTTCTTTTGTTAAATAATATATCTTTATTTAGCTAACAAAAACGCATACAAATCCACGTGGAAAAAAACGCATGAAAATCCACATCAAACCGCGCGGATTTTTACCTGCGTTTTCTGCCAAGAGAGGAAGAATCTGCGCAGAAAATTCCACAGGCAAAAAGGCAACATGTGCACATACCCTAAGTTTTTTTTCCCAACCAATTCCACTCTTTACAGGGTGGACAGGGTTTATGACATCTGTTCAGCACCTCTACATAATTTATCAGCATTGCTGAACACTAGAGTTGAGCGATACTTTCCGATATCCTAAAGTATCGGAATCGTAATGGTATCGCCGATATCACTAAAATATCGGCGATACCCGATACCGATACCGGAAGTCCCATGTAAGTCTATGGGAACAAAATATCGAAATTAAAAAAAACCCATTCTTGCCTTGTTGGTTAATTGTACATGAAGGAAAACAAGAAAGAGTAATGTAGAATGTATTGGGGGAGGTTGAGGAGACATTAAAGGCATAGATGTTTAACCCAATCCAATGGAATAGCATTAATTTTTTTTTTTTAGGAAATACGTTCGGATTGACAAAGAAATTCACAATGTTGTTAACCTTTTTTCTATTTTGTCAAATATGTCTGTTTCACAACTTCCATGGTCTTCACCTTTTTAACTTTTCACACACTTTCTCCTTCATAATCTTCAGCAGCATCATCTTTCTCATCAAATTATTCTTCATCTTCACCTTCTTAATCTTCTAAAACTTCTTGCTATTCATCTTTTTGTTAACATTACTTATATTGTTCTTATTAAACAGTTATTATTCTTCATATTCTACTTCTTCATCTTCTTCCTATTCATCCTTTTCATCATATTCTTATTTGTGACAGACATTCCTGTACTTGTAATCTGTAAAACTCTGAATTTTCATCCTTCCGTTCTTGCTGTCACGAAAGATTTTAATTACAACAGTATTTGTCCGCGTTCAGTTTAGCCTGCAGCAGCATCAGGCATTTTCCAGGGCACCACGAGGAGGAATGGACTCACCCCCATACACTGCTTAGTCTTCTTCTGCTTAGAATTTAGAGCATATATTTTGCTCTTCATTTGGTCTTATACTTAATGTTCTTCTGCTTTTTGATCTTCTGCTTATTGTTCTTCTGTCTCTTGTAGTTTGTCTTAACCTTCTTTGTCCTGTTGGTGATGGTACAAAAGCCAATGGAAGTAACGAGGACCAGCTGACTGTGCTGGAACCCGGAGGGTCAGCAGAAGGAAAAGAGCCAATGGCACAACCGAGGACCAGCTGACGTTACTGGGACAGGGTTACTAAGCAGGAGGTACCTGTGCTCCAAAGCACTACCAAGGACAGCAGACGTTGCTGGAACTCGGATACCGACATGGAGGCACCTAGGCCAAAGGCACTGCGGAGAACCACTGACGGTACTGGAACCCGGATGGGTAGCAGAAGGTACAAGACAATGAAAGTAATGAGGACCAGCTGACTGTGCTGGAACCCGAGGGTCAGCAGAAGGAAAAGAGCCAATGGCCAACGAGGACCAGCTGACGTTACTGGACACGGTTACTAAGCAGGAGGTACCTGTGCTCCAAAGCACTACCAAGGACCAGCAGACGTTGCTGAACTCGGATACCGACATGGAAGGAGTCACCGTAGGCCAAGCACTGAGGAGACAGCTGACTGGCTGGAACCCGAGTAGCAGAAGGAAAGAGCCAATGCACAACGAGGACCAGCTGACGTTACTGGACACGGTTACTAGCAGAGGTACTGTGCTCCAAGCCACCAAGGACCACGACGTTCTGGACCGGATACCACAGGAGGACCTAGGCTCAAACCACTACAGGACCAGCAGAGTCGAAAAACGGAGTTCGACATCGGGAACACTTAAAGGACGTAGATGTTAACTCGAACACTGGAATGTGGCAGCAGATTTTGGTTCCAAGAGGACCACATCGAACCAGTACCGGACAGTGACTGTGTAACAGCAGTCGAGAACAATGGTTTCCAGACATGTTGCAAGGAATATGTGGTATCACTGTGTTCTACAAGGAAAGACAGCGACTATACCATAACGAGCAGTGTAGACTGTTAACAGCACTTCCAGAACAACGCGTGTGTAACTCGGATAAGACATGGAGGCACACTTCTAGCGCGAAAGTGCATCTGAAACCCAGTCACTGACAGTTAACTGCAACCATGCACTTCAGCAATCGGTTTGTACCCATGGAAATGGTGTAGAAACGGTTACCAGCGACTCTGAACAAAGCAGCAACTTCTTCACCGAGGACACTGACTTACTGACTACACGCTGTTGTACACTCATGATAAGCATGTGGAGGACAGACTTTTGCTTCACACAGCAGGGAACAGCTGACATTACTGAACCCCAGTAACACGGAGCAAGTGTAGACTGTGCTAACAGCACTTCCGAGAAACAACTGGCGGTTTGTAACCCAGGATGAGAAGAGAACATGTGGAGGCAGCAGGACTGTTTGCCGTTCACACAGCAGGGAACAGCTGACATTACTGAACCCCAGTAACACAGGCAAGTGTAACTGTGCTAACCATTCCGAGAAAACGGGGTGTTGTAACCCTGGATGAAAGAACATGTGAGCGCAGATTTTGCGTCACACAGCAGGGGAACAGCTGACATTACTGACCCGTAACACGGAGCAAGGTAACTGTGCTAACGCACTTCCGAGAAACAACTGCGGTGTTGTAACCCAGGGATGAGAAGAGAACATGGTGGAGGCAGCAGGACTTTTTGCCGTTCACACAGCAGGGGAACAGCTGACATTACTGAACCCCAGTAACACGGAGCAAGTGTAGACTGTGCTAACAGCACTTCCGAGAACAACTGGCGGTGTTGTAACCCAGGGATGAGAAGAGAACATGGTGGAGGCAGCAGGACTTTTGCCGTTCACACAGCAGGGGAACAGCTGACATTACTGAACCCCAGTAACACGGAGCAAGTGTAGACTGTGCTAACAGCACTTCCGAGAAACAACTGGCGTGTTGTAACCCAGGGATGAGAAGAGAACATGGTGGAGGCAGCAGGACTTTTGCCGTTCACACAGCAGGGGAACAGCTGACATTACTGAACCCCAGTAACACGGAGCAAGTGTAGACTGTGCTAACAGCACTTCCGAGAAACAACTGGCGGTGTTGTAACCCAGGGATGAGAAGAGAACATGGTGGAGGCAGCAGGACTTTTTGCCGTTCACACAGCAGGGAACAGCTGACATTACTGAACCCCAGTAACACGGAGCAAGTGTAGACTGTGCTAACAGCACTTCGAGAAACAACTGGCGGTGTTGTAACCCAGGGATGAGAAGAGAACATGGTGGAGGCAGCAGGACTTTTGCCGTTCACACAGCAGGGGAACAGCTGACATTACTGAACCCCAGTAACACGGAGCAAGTGTAACTGTGCTAACAGCACTTCCGAGAAACAACTGCGTGTTGTAACCGGGGGAGAACATGGTGGAGGCAGCAGGACTGTTTGCCGTTCACACAGCAGGGAACAGCTGACATTACTGGAACCCAGTAACACAGGAGCAAGTGTAGACTGTGCTAACAGCACTTCCGAGAAACAACTGGCGGTGTTGTAACCCAGGATGAGAAGAAACATGGTGGAGGCAGCAGGACTGTTTGCCGTTCACACAGCAGGGGAACAGCTGACATTACTGAACCCCAGTAACACGGAGCAAGTGTAGACTGTGCTAACAGCACTTCCGAGAAACAACTGGCGGTGTTGTAACCCAGGGATGAGAAGAGAACATGGTGGAGGCAGCAGGACTTTTTGCCGTTCACACAGCAGGGGAACAGCTGACATTACTGAACCCCAGTAACACGGGAGCAAGTGTAGACTGTGCTAACAGCACTTCCGAGAAACAACTGGCGGTGTTGTAACCCAGGATGAGAAGAGAACATGGTGGAGGCAGCAGGACTTTTTGCCGTTCACACAGCAGGGAACAGCTGACATTACTGAACCCAGTAACACGGAGCAAGTGTTGACTGTGCTAACAGCACTTCCGAGCAACAACTGGCGGTGTTGTAGCCCAGGGATGAGAAGAGAACAGGGTGGAGGCAGCAGGACTTTTTGCCGTTCACACAGCAGGGGAACAGCTGACATTACTGAACCCCAGTAACACGGGAGCAAGTGTTAACTGTGCTAACAGCACTTCCGAGAAACAACTGGCGGTGTTGTAACCCAGGGATGAGAAGAGAACATGGTGGAGGCAGCAGGACTTTTTTGCCGTTCACACAGCAGGGGAACAGCTGACATTACTGAACCCCAGTAACACGGGAGCAAGTGTTAACTGTGCTAACAGCACTTCCGAGAAACAACTGGCGGTGTTGTAACCCAGGGATGAGAAGAGAACATGGTGGAGGCAGCAGGACTTTTTGCCGTTCACACAGCAGGGGAACAGCTGACATTACTGAACCCCAGTAACACAGGAGCAAGTGTAGACTGTGCTAACAGCACTTCCGAGAAACAACTGGCGGTGTTGTAACCCAGGGATGAGAAGAGAACATGGTGGAGGCAGCAGGACTTTTTGCCGTTCACACAGCAGGGGAACAGCTGACATTACTGAACCCCAGTAACACGGGAGCAAGTGTAGACTGTGCTAACAGCACTTCCGAGAAACAACTGGCGGTGTTGTAACCCAGGGATGAGAAGAGAACATGGTGGAGGCAGCAGGACTTTTTGCCGTTCACACAGCAGGGGAACAGCTGACATTACTGAACCCCAGTAACACAGGAGCAAGTGTAGACTGTGCTAACAGCACTTCCGAGAAACAACTGGCGGTGTTGTAACCCAGGGATGAGAAGAGAACATGGTGGAGGCAGCAGGACTTTTTGCCGTTCACACAGCAGGGGAACAGCTGACATTACTGAACCCCAGTAACACGGGAGCAAGTGTTAACTGTGCTAACAGCACTTCCGAGCAACAACTGGCGGTGTTGGAGCCCAGGGTCAAGGAGGATGTTTAAATACTAGATCAAGTATTTTCCTTGTTACGTGTCAATTAAAAATGTCTATACTCCAAACAAGAGAAATATAACCTTTAGTACCATAAGATGATGATTTTACTTTAAAAAATATATGTAAATTAATAATTGACAAACATAAACGCATACATTAACATGTTGAAAAGCAATGCAAACCACAATAAAAATCGGTTAAATAATCTGCTATACGGTTTTAAATAAAAGCATACAAGTACATATCAGAATCCATTAATGATGGATAAGTAACAGTATGTACACCATTTTCATTTGCTGAATAATATCACTAAAAAGTTTTTAAAAATATCTAAAATTTTCCATCATGTAATACTGATAATATGTGCCAATCATTTATATTAACAAAAAAAACCTTTAAAAAGTGCATAGTGAAAACAGCTATTTATGCCTGACTGTGGACTTGCAAGCATGACAACGGATAGATAAGGTATATATAGATGAGTCTGCATAGCCACAGATGGTGAATGGCGATGTAATACTGTACCTCAATAAAGTGTGCGTTACTACTACATCCTTTTTTTTATATAGCTTTATAAAAGGGTACGTGCATGTATGCTTGCGCCTTTGTTTGGACGCACAGACTGGCTTCCTGCTGTGACGCGTTGGGTATTGGAGCGTCTGTGCGTCTTATGACGCAGACTAACATTCACGGTGCGCATCGTTCATCATCGCAAGCGTACCGACAACACAAAGGCGTTGTCATGACTGCTTTACTCAGTAAACATGCACCTATGATGAAACATACACGCATGTGCCCTATTACATAACAAGCTACAAGAAAAATGCGTGTGAGGTGTGACACAGCTGTTTTGTTAAGGTACAGTATTATATCGACATTGTACAGGTGTCGCTATTCAGTCTGATAAATAGATATCATTCACCTATTCTATCAGTTGTCGTTCTTTCAGCACCACTTACAGGTATATATTTTGCTATTGTGACTATGCACTATTGACTTTACCAAGGTAATGCATGATTTTTGTTAGCGATTATCATGTTTACATGAAGGACCTTTATGATATGGGCTGTTAACTTTCTAATCAAATATGTATTTTTTAAAATGACACAAATATAAGTAATGTTGAAGAGGACTATTCCTACATGCATTGTTTGCACAATATTACAGGTGTACATCACGTCCCTTAATCAACATTGGATATTATATTTACTTGTATGCTTTTATTTCAAAGGCAAGAACACTGAAGTATAACCTTCGCACTGCAGCAGTTGTCAAAGTTCAACCCACATTATGCACTTCCAACATTGCAGTATTTGAGTCATCATGATGTGAGTTGGATTTGTCTAAGCTATGGAGTGACAAGGTTGACCATCAGTATCCTATAGCATAAGTAGGCTTTTGTGTTTGCATTTGTTTTCGACATGTGCATATCTGTAATAATATGTCACAATTATTTTGTTACCGATTTGTGACAGACAAATCATTTTATGGTTTGAAAGTTGACGTTTCAAATGTTTACAGCTTAGAAATCATGGTGTAGCCTCATATCTATGTGTAGCACTAGACACTTTGAGATGTCATGTTTTTTTCACCATGATTAGGTAGCTAGCAGTAATTTTTGCCGGACACACAGCAGGGGAACAGCAGGCGTTACTGAACCCCACAAACACATCAGCGATTGTTTTCATCTGTGCATCTAACACTTCTGAGCAGCAACTGGCGCTGTTGAAGCCCAGGGTCAAGGAGGGTGTAGGCAGAGGCCTAGTATGAGACGTTTGAAGTTGAAGTTGTAGTTAGCAGCAGTAATTTTTGCCAGACACACAGCAGGGGAACAGCAGGCGTTACTGAACCCCACAAACACATCAGCGATTGTTTTCATCTGTGCATCTAACACTTCTGAGCAGCAACTGGCGCTGTTGAAGCCCAGGGTCAAGGAGGGTGTAGGCAGAGGCCTAGTATGAGACGTTTGAAGTTGAAGTTGTAGTTAGCAGCAGTAATTTTTGCCAGACACACAGCAGGGAACAGCAGGCGTTACTGAACCCCACAAACACATCAGCGATTGTTTTCATCTGTGCATCTAACACTTCTGAGCAGCAACTGGCGCTGTTGAAGCCCAGGGTCAAGGAGGGTGTAGGCAGAGGCCTAGTATGAGACGTTTGAAGTTGAAGTTGTAGTTAGCAGCAGTAATTTTTGCCAGACACACAGCAGGGGAACAGCAGGCGTTACTGAACCCCACAAACACATCAGCGATTGTTTTCATCTGTGCATCTAACACTTCTGAGCAGCAACTGGCGCTGTTGAAGCCCAGGGTCAAGGAGGGTGTAGGCAGAGGCCTAGTATGAGACGTTTGAAGTTGAAGTTGTAGTTAGCAGCAGTAATTTTTGCCAGACACACAGCAGGGGAACAGCAGGCGTTACTGAACCCCACAAACACATCAGCGATTGTTTTCATCTGTGCATCTAACACTTCTGAGCAGCAACTGGCGCTGTTGAAGCCCAGGGTCAAGGAGGGTGTAGGCAGAGGCCTAGTATGAGACGTTTGAAGTTGAAGTTGTAGTTAGCAGCAGTAATTTTTGCCAGACACACAGCAGGGGAACAGCAGGCGTTACTGAACCCCACAAACACATCAGCGATTGTTTTCATCTGTGCATCTAACACTTCTGAGCAGCAACTGGCGCTGTTGAAGCCCAGGGTCAAGGAGGGTGTAGGCAGAGGCCTAGTATGAGACGTTTGAAGTTGAAGTTGTAGTTAGCAGCAGTAATTTTTGCCAGACACACAGCAGGGAACAGCAGGCGTTACTGAACCCCACAAACACATCAGCGATTGTTTTCATCTGTGCATCTAACACTTCTGAGCAGCAACTGGCGCTGTTGAAGCCCAGGGTCAAGGAGGGTGTAGGCACAAAATATTGAGTTATTGCCTTGTTACGTGGCCATTGCAAATGTATGTACTTCAAACAAGAATAAATGAAGTTTTACTACGACAATAAAATGATGAATTTCAATTACAAGAATAGAAAAATATTTATACTTGACAGTCCTCTGTGGTTGATAACGTTTAATGGCTAACTGAAAATATGGTAACAAATTCAAAGCTTTCGAGACTACTCAGGTGTCTTCATCAGGCTAAGAGTAAAGCCAAAAATGAAGAATCACATATTTCTACACACAACAGGACACAGGAATAGCTAAGACAAGTGAGGGAGGGACAAGTGAGGGGAGACCGGCAACAAAAAGGAGAACAAGGATGAATTATCAGCGCCACACAATCACAGATAAATTAATGAATTTACCTGTGGCAAAAGACTTTTGTATGCCCGGTCATAGCATCATGGATATGGAATTACTGGTATTAAAATATAACTTCAAATATGAGAAACGTACAAAGGTTTCAGAATATAAGCTCATCATGACCTTTGACACTGTTAGTGATGGAATGAATAGATCACATGGATTTATGTCATTCTATATCAATTAAGGAATCTGCGTCTATGACCTTCCAGGGTCATGAAAACCCCAAAAAATACGCCAATGAGAGGGCAATCAAACTTTCTATCCTTATCTAGGAACTGTTCCAATATTTATGTTCATCCCTGTGAGATAATGACAGTTCTGATACACGTCACTTACTTGTCTTACCTATTGCACTATTCCTGTGTCCTGTTGTGTATAGAAATATGTGATGCTTAATTTTTTTAGTTAGTCTTTCCCTGATGAAGAGACGTGAGTAGCCTTGAAAGCTTGCAATTTGTTTCCATCTTTTCAGTTATCCATAAAAAGGTATCAACCACTGCTGACTCTGAAGTCTAAATATTTTTCTATCTACTGGCTAACACGGTACAAAGATACACATGTTTTCTAATTTCAAGAAGGAAAAATAAAGAAAATACAAATATAAACGCATATATGCACATGCCAAAAATAAATGGAACAACACAACACCCAAAAAATTGGTAACAAAATATAGTGTTGTAAATTTAAGAATAAAAGTAAATGTTTTTTTTTATGAATAATGCTTAAGGAACGCTATGTTAAACCATAACATAGTGAAGACAATGGATTTTGTAATAGTCACTCATCATCATCATCGCAAATTTTATGTGACAGTCACAGACAATTCAATTATTTAAGTTCATAAAATCGTAACTTTCTATAGCATGTATGACATGTCCAGCATGGACTCATCAATGTGATTGATGACACAATAATGTACAATAAAAAATAACCATTTAAAAAAACATTAGGCATTGTTTGTCACAATTTAAGTGTGTGCCTGCAAGTGTAGGTGAAACAAAGGCTACGGATAGCAAAGGTATATTCTATGTCTGTATCAGACAGTGGACAGCCTCTGATGGGTAATGCCGATGTTATACTGTACGTCAATAAAGTCTGCGGCTGAAATCATGCATTTTTTGCTTGTAGAGTGTTGAAGAGGGTAAAAGAATGTCTGGTTGCGCAAAGCTTTAATCCGTCAGGACCGTCAACACTACCTTCCTACTGTCACGCGTAGGGTAGGGTAGCGTGTGGCAATTAGCTGACTATCAAATGTGAGGTTAGGCTGCGTTATTGCGCACTAGGGACGCAAAAAAAAATACAGCAGTAATAATTTAATGTGTAATACTACACCTATGACAAACCAAAAAATTACGTTCCCTCTTTAACAATGTACAAGACTAACAAGCCTAATGGTTGACGCTGACTTAATTGAGATACAGTATTACATCAACATTGTCCATGAGTAACTATGCACTGTGATACCTATATACCAGTATTAATTTATATCTCTTGTGGTTGTTTCAACAGCACTTGCAGGTATAAGTACCTATTGTCAGTATGCATGATGCACTTTCTAGATGTAATAATTTATTATTGGACATTATTACCATGTTTACATGCTGGCCATTTCATATATGGTGTTTGAAGTTACAGTTGGCATCAGTATGTGTATTTTATAATGTCTGTCATAAATAAACCTCGTGATGATGATGATGAGGATTTAATGATTCGTACATCCATTGAGTGCATTATCTTACAGGTACAGATAAATTTCCTTAAAAAGCATTAATTCATAAGTCTGAAATGTACTTTTATGCATTAATTTAAAAATGTGAAGAGTAGACTATGTTTTATTTTTTGTTACCATTTCTAATAGACATGTGCAGATATGCGCTGTGATGACAAATTATTATTTGTCCATATTTGTCATAAAAATTTATCATTCTAGGCCTGCAAAACTTCACAATTTCATGTTTTCAGCATAACAAGCAGGGTGACGGCTCTTCCCTATTTGGAGCATGTTGGTCATGTGTTTTTCTGTCCATGTGTCGGGAACAGGACACTTCTTGCCGTTGACACAGCAGGGAACAGCTGGCGTTACTGAACCCCACTAACAGTAGAGCTTGTGTTTTGTTCTGTGGACACGACACTTCTGAGCAGCAACTGGCAGTGTTGGAGCCCAGGGAGTAGAGTTCAGGTGGTAGAAAGATGAACATAACAGGAGACATGGATAACGTTGCGAACCAGTTATTTAATCTGAAAACGGACAGACAAATTCTGGCGAGATCCATGCCTTGTTCATTTTCAGAAAAGTAAGCCGGTCTACATTATCGAGGATAGTCGCATGCGACGGTCTGTTAGTACACCACCTGCAGCACTAAAGACGCGCTCCGATAATACACTGGCAGCAGGGCAAGCCAGCACCTCCAATGCATACTGGCTAAGCTCTGGCCATGTATCCAGCTTAGAGACCCAAAACTTGAATGGGGAAGAGCCATCTGGGAGTACACTGAGAGGCAAAGCCAAGTAGTCTGTCACCATCTGACGGATACGTTGCCTCCCGCTGACTGGAGCCCTCTCGGATGGTGTAGACATTTGTGGCGCTGCCACAAAACTTTGCCACATTTTTAACATACTGGTCTTTCCCTGTGCAGAGGCACTGCGTGTGCTCCCTCTTGTTGCAGAGCTCTCTACACTGCCTCGACGCACAGAGCTGCTTTGTAAAGCAGTAGCAGCAGCAGTGCTCTCGGCAGTAAGGTAGAACATTAGGGATTGCACCAGTGTGTCTTGGTACTCCCGCATTTTACGCTCCCGGTTCAACGGTGTGATGAGGCTTTTGACGTTGTCCCGTAGCGAGGGTCTAGGAGGGTGTACACCCAATAATCAGACGTCGTGAGAATGTGGGCGATGCGGCGGTCGTTTCTTAGGCACTGCAGCATGAAATCAACCATGTGCTGCAGACTCCCAACTGGCAAAGAAACGCTGTCCTCTGCAAGAGGCGTTATCTCTGCCTGCTCTGCATCACCCCACCCTCGCTCTACATACTGACTAGAGCGTTGTGTACCTCCCTCTGGAGCGATGTCTTCCTCCTCCATTGACTCCTCCTCCTCATCCTCCTCACAAAGTGAGCCCTGCCCAGCCCTTTGTGAGGAACCACGTTGCGCTGACTTTCCAGAAGGTGATGGAATTTGTGACTCCTCATCCTCCACCTCTTCCAAAACCTCATCCCTTATTGCTTGCAGTGTTTTTTGAAGCAGGCAGATAAGGGGGACAGTCAGGCTGACTAGTGCATCATCTGCACTCGCCATCCGCGTTGACTCATCAAACGCACGCAAAACGTGGCACATGTCCTTCATAGTGGCCCACTCATTAATGGTGAAGTGTGGACGGCGCAAATTGCATGTTGATTGCGCCTGATGCAGCTGATACTCCATAACTGCTGGCTGCTGCTCACACAACCGCTCCAACATATGTAACGTTGAATTCCACCTGGTGGATACGTCACATATGATGCGATGTTCAGGAAGGCGCAATCTGCGTTGCAGAGCTGCAATGCGCGATCTGGCCATGCTGGAACGTCGCAAGTGAGCGCACTCTAGGCGGACCTTGTGCAGCAGTGCATCAAGATCCGGATAGTCCCTCAAAAAACTCTGCACGACCAAGTTGAGCACATGTGCCAGACATGGTATGTGAGTGAGGTTGCCAAGGCCCAGAGCTGCCACCAGATTTCGGCCATTGTCACACACTACCAAGCCTGGCTGGAGATTCGCTGGCAAAAACCACACGTCGCTCTCCTGCTTGATGGCATTCCAGACCTCCTGCGCTGTGTGGCTTCGATTCCCCATGGGAATTAATTTCAGAACGGCCTGTTGCCGTTTGGCCACGGCTG
The DNA here is from genome assembly GCA_033576555.1 of Oophaga sylvatica. NCBI lineage: Eukaryota > Metazoa > Chordata > Amphibia > Anura > Dendrobatidae > Oophaga > Oophaga sylvatica. Next base: position 402,262,493 of record JARQOD010000001.1, read on the forward strand.
TGCTCATATCGGTCGCATCAGGTAAGCGTCCACGGGTCCATGTGGAGGTAGACCGTGACGGCTCCTGCAGCGATGATTCTGAGGAACTGGAGTAGGAGGAGGAGTCAATGTGGACAGACTTGATTCCGGCAATCCTTGGAGTTGGCAGAACACGTACAGCGCCACTCGCAAGATCTGTACCCGGCTCCACAACATTCACCCAATGGGCAGTGAGTGAAAGGTATCGTCCCTGGCCATGGGTACTGGTCCACGCATCGGTGGTCAGGTGGACCTTGCTACTGACGGCGTTTAGTAGCGCATGTTTAATTTTTGCCTCAACATGCTTTTGCAGACCAGGGACGGCTTGCCTGCTGAAATAAAATCGGCTGGGCACATTGTATTGTGGGACTGCCAATGCCATTAATTCACGGAAACTGTCAGTCTCCACCAGCCTGAATGACAGCATTTCAAGGGACAGGAGTTTTGCAATGCCAGCATTCAGAGCCTGTGCTCGTGGATGGTTTGCCGAGTATGGCCGTCTTTTATCCCATGCCTGTGCTACCGATGGCTGTTTTGTGGCCTGGGTGTGTGAGGATGACAGGGAACTTGCAGCTGTGGGTGGAATAACACTGTGTCTCTGGACAACAGTGACAGAGGTTCTTCCATGGCGATCCTTTGAGGAAGCCGAACCAGCTGTGTGTGAACTGGAGGAAGAGGCTCCAACAGGAGCTGAAGATGTAGGTGCTGCTGTAGGTTGGCCTACATCTCCAGTGTGTCTTTGTAACTCAACAAAGTGCTTTGACCGCACATGTTTCCACATATTTGTTGTATTAAGGTTACTGACACTTTTACCTCTTTTAATTTTTTGATTACACCGCTTGCATTTGACATAGCAAATATCATCTGCAACTGTATCAAAAAAGGACCACGCAGAGCAAGTCCTGGGAGCGCCCGGTTTGGCTGTTGTAAGAGAACTGCTCCGAACGGGTGCCAAACTGGAGGCTACAGGCAAGCGAGTCTGCAGCCTACCTCTCCCTACTGTTTGGACCGTTGGGGCAATCTCTTCCTCAGAGCTGCTCCCACCACCTTCCTGTTCCTCACGCCATGTTGGGTCTTGGACCTCATCATCTCCACCACTACCCTCTTCCAACACCTGCTGTTGTTGGGTGGTCTGGCCAGCACCATGCTCAACAGAAACTGGCAACTGAGTCTCATCATCATCAGATGCGTTCTGCGGTGTGCTGACCATCGGCACTGGCTCACCCGCCTCTTCAGATTCAGAGAGACACAGCTGTTGCGCATCACTGCATACTGCCTCTTCTTCACATTCCAGAATGCTGCTTGGCTGGGCCCCTGTTTCCAAGCCAACAGATTCTGAGAACAGAAGCAGAGACTCAGCTGGCTCCTGTACAGAGCTCTCTGACTGCCTGGGCAATTTGGCAGGCGGTGAAGAGACTGATGGTTGTTCAACAGTGCTGTGGTCCTGAGAGGAGGTGGAAGCTATTGAAGTCGATGCATTGGCTGCCATCCAACCAACAACGGCTTCAATTTGTTCTTCACGCAGCAGGGGGGTACGCTGAGCTCCTACAAAAGTGCGCATAAAGGAACGCTCACGGGGAAAACTGGTGGATGCTGTGTCACTGGGTGCGGCAGCAGCCACAGAATCCCCACGTCCTCTCCCTGCTGCAAATCCACGGCCTCGACCACGACCACGTGCCTTACTCACTGACTTCTTCATCTCGGTAGATTGATAAAGAAAGTCAGAAAAGTTAAGGCCTAAGTGTGGTTATTCCTCACAGACTACAGTGAACCCTGCAGACAACTGTTCAGTATCTGTGAAAGGCCCCTTTGTGTACTTCTATAGTGTTTGCAACCAATGTATTGTATACGGATGGAAGCGCGTCACACTAATAGATTAGATTTTTTTCCACTAAAATGGAGCAGCACCAATTAGAGAAAAATGTGAAGGATGAGGCAGTGACACACGCTCAGCAGACTACAACCGGCAGTGGTTGAAGTACAAACTGGAGCGTAATCTGCACTCACAAAATGAAAAGCTCACAGACTACAGTGAACACTGAAACACAACTATTCACTATCTGTGAAAAGCTCCTTTGTGTACTTCTATAGTGTTTGCAACCAATGTATTGTATACGGATGGAAGCGCGTCACACTAATAGATTAGATTTTTTTCCACTAAAATGGAGCAGCACCAATTAGAGAAAAATGTGAAGGATGAGGCAGTGACACACGCTCAGCAGACTACAACCGGCAGTGGTTGAAGTACAAACTGGAGCGTAATCTGCACTCACAAAATGAAAAGCTCACAGACTACAGTGAACACTGAAACACAACTATTCACTATCTGTGAAAAGCTCCTTTGTGTACTTCTATAGTGTTTGCAACCAATGTATTGTATACGGATGGAAGCGCGTCACACTAATAGATTAGATTTTTTTCCACTAAAATGGAGCAGCACCAATTAGAGAAAAATGTGAAGGATGAGGCAGTGACACACGCTCAGCAGACTACAACCGGCAGTGGTTGAAGTACAAACTGGAGCGTAATCTGCACTCACAAAATGAAAAGCTCACAGACTACAGTGAACACTGAAACACAACTATTCACTATCTGTGAAAAGCTCCTTTGTGTACTTCTATAGTGTTTGCAACCAATGTATTGTATACGTATGGAAGCGCGTCACACTAATAGATTAGATTTTTTTCCACTAAAATGGAGCAGCACCAATTAGAGAAAAATGTGAAGGATGAGGCAGTGACACACGCTCAGCAGACTACAACCGGCAGTGGTTGAAGAACTAACTGGAGCGTGATCTGCACTCAAAAAATCAAAACCTCACAGACTGCAGTGAACACTGAAACACAACTGTCCCAATCTGTGAAAAGCTCCTTTCTGTACTTCTATAGTGTTTGCAACCAATGTATTGTATACGGATGGAAGCACGTCACACTAATAGATTTGATTTTTTTCTAATATAATGGAGCTGCACCAATTCCACTAAATAAAATAAAAAAAAAAGAGTCAGTGACACGTGCAGATGCCTACAAACAGCGGTGGATGCAGAGCAAACTGCAGCGTCACCTGCACTGTCACACACACACCTTGCACAGAGCTGTTAAAACAACACTGGCAAAATGAAGCTTTACACAGCGGTTGGTAAACTAGCCTGCCTCAAGCACAGTAGTACACAAAATCGCAATATCTAACTGTCCCTCAGAGTGAGCAGAGTAGCGTTCTGTCCCTTACTGAGTTCACAGCACAGTGACGCTAAAATGGCGGCGGCGCCTTTTATAGTGCATTCTGACATCATTCAGCAGCCAATCACAGCCATGCCATTAGTTAAGATGACCGCAGCATTACAGGATGTGCCCACACTTCGTAGGATTCCTCATTGGCTGACTAAAATCACATTGCCTCTCAAAGAATTATGGGAACTTCCGATTCCGGTATACGATATGGAAAAAGTATCGGAATTAAGTATCGGAATTCCGATAACGCGAATATCGGCCGATACCCGATACTTGCGGTATCGGAATGCTCAACACTACTGAACACATGTTACTGATAAAAATTAAGTAGGACTGGCATTACCTGGGAAATAATGAAGAGAACAGGTGTACTTGCAGGGTATCAGCCTACCCTCAGTGCACTTGAAGACTTGCTTACATGAAAATTAAAAGTTAATTTTCTCAGCAATTGAGAATTAAATTGAGAATTATTAGCGACCTTAAAAAAACATGTTTAAACTTGTCTCTTACTGCTCTTCACAGCAAATTAATATGTTTGGTGACCTTAAAGCTCTTGTTCCCTTCCATTTCTGCAGGAGGTAAGGACATTGTTGGGCTGAAGCCTAGGCCATGCAACCTGATGTAGCAATCTACAGGAGACAAATGACAAAGCCTGTTTCAAGGCTAAAGGCACTGTCACACTTAGCGATCGCACCAGCGATCACGACAACGACACGACCTGGCGAGATCGCTGGTGTGATCGCTATGTAATCGCTCACAACTCATCAGCGATCTGTATAACGACCTCTGCGGTCGTTGGGAAAACCTAGTCCCACCTGCGACGCTGGTGAAGTCGTTCATAAAGGGTGTCACACTCAGCGATTCAGGCTCACCAGCGGGACATCAACGACCAAAAAACGGCTCAGAACGTTCTGTGAGGCAGTGACCGGGATCGTTTACGAGGGACGTTATATTTCCCCCAGAATGTGTACAGAGACCTATTAAAGCCATTGGAGTGCATTGCAGTCACACACACAGCTGCGGCTGCAATGCAGGAATGAAGGTGAGCAATGACCTAGTCAGACTACCTGGCTAAGGCAGATTAAGTAAAATCCGGCAGGGCCTTCATTTCTTGGAGGAGGTCACAGGAGGCAGTGGGGCGGCCTCCTCCCTCCAACCCGGGTTTTCCAGTGGCTTTTGCCACAGGTCTTTAAAACTCCTGCACTAAGGAGTAGTAGTGTTCTATGTTGGGACCCTGCAAGGAGCATAGCAGGAAAGCTCCACAGGACTGTGTGTAGCTGAACCCAGGCCTGGGACGGCTCTGCACCAGTCAGGCTCTGTTCGGCCCGGCGCGGCCGTTGTCCCCGGCAACCAGTGTTTATGGACTGATGTTAACCCGGCTGCGTACCGGAGGACTTTTCCTGTTTTACCCGTGAGTTGCTGAATAAAAGCTGTTTACTTTGGACTTGTTTGGGTCACTGCCTCAGTTACTGCACGGTGTGAACACCGCCGTCTTACAATTGGTTGGAGAATGCGGGCATTGTGACTGAGGTATACCCCCACCGGCAGCTTCATGAACATAATCCGGCCGGCTACTTTTCAGCCTCACACCGTGGACAAAATGGAAGAGCTGTTGTGAGTGGGCTTGGGATGAGTTCTGAGCAGAGGCTCCCTCTGGTGGTTACAAGCGGTGCTGGTCTGTCCAGTGAAGATTGTGAAGATTGTGAGGATTGGGAATCAGGTGTTACTGACTGGTCTTATATAAGGGAGTCACTTTCCCATCAGGGTTGCCAGTGATCAATTGTTCTGGTCTGAATCCTTGATTCCTGTTTCCTTTGTAGCCTGCTGTGTCGTGTCTGCATCTCCTGCTAACAGATAAGACATTTTCTTCTTTTTGTTTTTGTGCTTGATTTTTGCATTTTGTCCTGCACTTCTGTGGGGGCCTTCAGGGTCCCCTCCGGGGGCTTTTGCCCTCTCAGTTTAGTTCAGCCACTGATGTTTGTACCTTTGCTTTTTCCAGTTTTTTCAGTGGCTGCTGTTTTGATTTTGTTACACCAGAGAACTAATTTAGGTGGTAGAGGTCGTGTGATCTCAGGTGTTTTTGAAATTAGTAGAGTTGGTGCTTTTCAGGGTTTTCTGGGATTGCAGTAAGTACCCTTCCTATCCTTTTCTATTTAGTTAGTTTGGGCCCCAACGTTTGCTCATACTATTTTCTGTCTGTGTCTGTATTTCTTCTTGTCTAACCGCCATTACATGTTTGGGGGCTTTCTATTATCTTTGGGGTTCTGCTCCGGGGCAGATAGCTTTCCTATTTCTATCTTTAGGTGTAGTTAGTTTCTCAGGCTGTGACGAGGCGTCTAGGACCAACGTAGGAACGCTCCACTGCTGCCTCTAGTTGTTGTGGTTAGTCAGGGTACTGCAATCTCATAGATTCCAACTGCTCTGGTGTATTGCCTTTTTTGCCTGCACTCCTCAGCTACCGAAACATAACAGTATCACCGGCCTAAAATTTAAAATTGTATGGTACTCACAGAAGGGAAAAAATTTGTGAAAGAAAAAACGGTTGTCAGAGTTGTCAGAGATATTTTTCTGTTGCATTTTTTTTTTCCTCTGTATCTCTGGGTGCTGGGGAGGATTTTTTCTCTCAATGGAGCTTGCACAGTTGTCTGGCCGTGTGGATCAGCTTGCCACTGAGGTTCAGAGTATTGCTGCATATCTTGCTAGGTTGCCTGTTGTGGAACCTAGGATTCCCATGCCAGATTTGTTTTTAGGGGATCGAGCTAACTTTCAGAATTTCAAAAATAATTGTAAATTGTTTTTTGCCTTAAAATCTAAGTCCTCAGGGAACGCAGCGCAGCAGGTTCAAATTGTCATCTCTCTCCTGCGCGGCGATCCTCAGGATTGGGCTTTTTCCCTGACACCTGGGGATCCTGTTTTGAGTGATGTTGATGCATTTTTTCAGGCTTTGGGGTTATTGTACGATGAGCCTAATGTCACTGATCAAGCTGAAAAAGCCTTGTTGGCATTAAATCAGGGGCTTGATGACGCTGAGTTATACTGTCAGAGATTCCGTAGGTGGGCAGTCCTGACCAAGTGGAATGACGACGCTTTGGCGGCCCTTTTTCGGAAGGGTCTGTCAGATAATGTAAAGGATGTTATGGTGGGATTCCCTGTCCCCTCTGGTCTCAATGATTCTATGTCATTAGCGATTCAAATTGACAGACGTTTGCGTGAGCGGAGAAGTATGCGTGGAATAGTGTTGCCTTGTGAACCTGCTTCTGAATCCATGCAGTGTGATAGAGTGGTGTCTGGGGCACAGCGTCATGAGTTTCGAAAGCGCAATGGGTTATGTTTCTACTGTGGTGATGCCTCTCATGCTATTTCAGTCTGCCCTAAGTGGGGAAGACGTTTTGCACGCTCAGTTGTCTTGGGTAGTGTTCAGACTAAGTTTTTATTAACTGTCACTCTGATATGCTCTCTGTCCTCATTTTCTGCTCAGGCTTTCGTTGATTCTGGAGCAGCTATTAACCTGATGGATTATGATTTTGCTAAACGTTGTGGGTTTCCCTTGATACCCCTACAGAGGTCTATTCCCCTACTGGGGATCGATTCTACCCCTTTGGCTGAGAATAAACCTCAGTTCTCTACTCAGGTGATAATGAGGGTTGAACCTGATCATCAAGAGAGCTGCAAATTTTTGGTTCTGTATAATCTGCATGATATTATCGTACTGGGTTTCCCTTGGTTACAGTCTCATAATCCTGTTTTGGATTGGAAATCTGTGTCTGTAACCAGTTGGGGCTGCCAATGTGTTAATACCAACACTCCTGTTTTTTCTGCCTCCCCCCAGGCTCAGGATGTTCCTGACTTTTTGATTGATTTTTCTGATGTATTTAGCGAAAGTAAATCTGCATCCTTGCCTCCCCATAGGAGCTATGACTGCGCTATTGAATTAGTGCCTGGTAGTAAATTCCCTAAAGGTCGCCTTTTTAACTTGTCTGTACCTGAACATGACGCTATGCGGTCTTATATCAAGGAGTCATTGGAGAAGGGTCATATCAGACCATCCTCTTCACCCTTAGGTGCCGGTTTTTTCTTTGTGGCCAAAAAGGATGGTTCATTAAGGCCATGTATTGATTATCGTCTTTTGAACAATATTACTGTGAAATATCAATACCCGTTACCCTTGATTTCTGACCTGTTTTCCAGGGTGAAAAACGCTACTTGGTTTACCAAGCTTGACCTCAGGGGGGCATATAACCTTATTCGCATTAAGCACGGGGATGAATGGAAGACGGCATTCAATACCCCGGAGGGGCATTTTGAGTACCTTGTGATGCCCTTTGGGCTCACTAATGCTCCTTCTGTCTTCCAGTCCTTCATGAATGACATTTTCAGGGATTTTGTGGATAAATTTCTGATCGTTTATTTGGATGATATCTTGATTTTTTCTAATGACTGGGACTCTCATGTGAAACATGTTCGAACTGTATTCCAGATTTTGAGAGAGAATGCTCTGTATGTGAAGGGATCAAAGTGTCTTTTTGGCGTACAGAGGATCTCATATCTGGGATTCATTTTGTCCCCATCTGTTATTGAAATGGACCCGGTCAAGGTTCAGGCCATCTGTGATTGGGTCCAACCTACTTCATTAAAGGCTCTTCAAAGATTTTTGGGTTTTGCCAATTTTTATCGTAAATTTATTGGTAATTTCTCGGTTATTGTTAAACCATTAACTGATTTGACCAAAATGGGTTCTGATGTGGTGAATTGGCCTCCTGAGGCAGTCTCTGCATTTCAGGAACTTAAGCAGAGATTCACTTCTGCTCCTGTTCTAGGCAGCCTGATGTTTCTCTGCCATTTCAGGTGGAGGTTGATGCCTCTGAAATTGGGGCAGGTGCCGTTTTGTCCCAAAAAGATCCAGAGACCTCTAAAAGTAACCCTTGTGCCTTTTTCTCTCGAAAATTTTCTCCTACTGAACGTTAATTATGACGTGGCTAATCGGGAGTTATTGGCCATGAAGTGGGCTTTTGAAGAGTGGAGACATTGGCTGGAGGGAGCCAAACATCAGGTGGTGGTCCTTACTGATCATAAGAATCTGGTTTATCTGGAATCTGCCAAGCGACTCAATCCTAGACAGGCCAGGTGGGCCTTGTTTTTCACACGTTTTAATTTTGTGGTTTCCTTTCTTCCTGGCACTAAGAATGTTAAGGCGGATGCCCTCTCGAGGAGCTTCCTTGCGGACTCTCCTGAGTTATCTGATCCTTCTGTTATTTTGAAAGAGGGTGTAGTTCTTTCCGCCATTTCACCTAATTTGAGACTTGCTCTGGAGGGGTGTCAGGAGGATAGGCCCGAGCGCTGCCCTGTTGGAAAATTGTTTGTCCCGGACCAGTGGAAAAAGAGTGTGATGTCTGAGATTCATTGTTCCGCGTTGGCTGGGCATCCCGGAATTTTTGGTACCAGAGACTTGGTTAGTCGGTCCTTTTGGTGGCCTACCTTGTTTCTTGATGTCAGGGAATTTGTGCAGTCCTGCGGGACTTGCTCTCGCTCCAAGCCTTGCTCTCGCTCTAGTGGTTTCTTGATGCCATTGCCTGTGCCCAAGAGACCATGGACCCATATCTCTATGGATTTCATTTCTGACCTTCCTGTTTCTCAGAGAATGACCGCCATCTGGGTGATTTGTGATAGGTTTTCTAAGATGATACATCTTGTGCCATTACCTAAGTTGCCTTCCTCCTCTGAATTGGTGCCGTTGTTCCTTCAGCACGTGGTTCGTTTACACGGCATTCCTGAGAACATAGTGTCTGACAGAGGAGTCCAGTTTGTTTCCAGATTTTGGAGGACTTTTTGTTCTAAACTGGGTGTTCAATTGTCTTTCTCCTCGGCATTTCATCCTCAGACCAATGGTCAAACTGAGAGAACAAACCAGACATTGGAGACTTATTTTAAGATGCTTTGTGTCTGCTGATTAGGATGACTGGGTCTCTTTTTTGCCTTTGGCTGAGTTTGCTCTTAATAATAGGGCTAGCTCTGCCACTTTGATGTCTCCGTTTTTCTGTAATTCTGGGTTTCACCCTCGATTTTCTTCAGGACAGACGGAGGCTTCTGTCTGTCCAGGTGTTGACTCTGTTGTGGAGGGTATGCAACAGATTTGGGACCAGGTAGTGGAGAGGTTGTCCCTCTCTCAGGAGAGGGCCCAGCGGTTTGCTAACCGGCATAGGACTGATGGTCCTCGGTTTAAAGTGGGTGACTTGGTCTGGTTGTCCTCAAAAAATATTCCTATGAGAGTAGCATCTCCTAAATTTAAGCCTAGGTTCATTGGACCTTATAAGATCATAGAGATTCTTAATCCTGTTTCTTTTCGTTTGCTTCTTCCAGGGACATTTAAGATCCATAACGTGTTCCACAAGTCCTTGTTGAAGAGGTTTGTTGAGCCAGTGGTTCCTGCTGCTGTGCCTCCTGACCCTGTTTTGGTTGAGGGCAATCTGGAGTATGTGGTTGAGAAAATATTAGATTCTCGTTTTTCTAGACGGAAACTCCAGTATTTGGTTAAGTGGAGAGGTTATAGTCAGGAAAACAATTCTTGGGTGTTTGCTTCGGACATCCATGCTAGAAGACTCATCCGTGCGTACCATAGAACTCATCCTGACCGACCTGGTTGCTCAAATGAGGGTTCGGTGACCCCTCCTCAAGGGGGGTGTACTGTTGTGAGTGGGCTTGGGATGAGTTCTGAGCAGAGGCTCCCTCTGGTGGTTACAAGCGGTGCTGGTCTGTCCAGTGAAGATTGTGAAGATTGTGAGGATTGGGAATCAGGTGTTACTGACTGGTCTTATATAAGGGAGTCACCTTCCCATCAGGGTTGCCGGTGATCAATTGTTCTGGTCTGAATCCTTGATTCCTGTTTCCTTTGTAGCCTGCTGTGTCGTGTCTGCATCTCCTGCTAACAGATAAGACATTTTCTTCTTTTTTTTTTTGTGCTTGATTTTTGCATTTTGTCCTGCACTTCTGTGGGGGCCTTCAGGGTCCCCTCCGGGGGCTTTTGCCCTCTCAGTTTAGTTCAGCCACTGATGTTTGTACCTTTGCTTTTTCCAGTTTTTTCAGTGGCTGCTGTTTTGATTTTGTTACATCAGAGAACTAATTTAGGTGGTAGAGGTCGTGTGATCTCAGGTGTTTTTGAAATTAGTAGAGTTGGTGATTTTCAGGGTTTTCTGGGATTGCAGTAAGTACCCTTCCTATCCTTTTCTATTTAGTTAGTTTGGGCCCCAACGTTTGCTCATACTATTTTCTGTCTGTGTCTGTATTTCTTCTTGTCTAACCGCCATTACATGTTTGGGGGCTTTCTATTATCTTTGGGGTTCTGCTCCGGGGCAGATAGCTTTCCTATTTCTATCTTTAGGTGTAGTTAGTTTCTCAGGCTGTGACGAGGCGTCTAGGACCAACGTAGGAACGCTCCACGGCTGCCTCTAGTTGTTGTGGTTAGTCAGGGTACTGCAATCTCATAGATTCCAACTGCTCTGGTGTATTGCCTTTTTTGCCTGCACTCCTCAGCTACCGAAACATAACAAAGAGCTGTTTAAGCAGCTGGTAATTACACAACAGCAGCAGCAAAAAACAAACGAACTGTTGCTGCAACAGATTTCTGCACTGCGGGAGACCTCGATGGCACCAGCCCCTGAACGTCGCGAGGCCCGAGACAGGGTTCGCTCAGCGTTGAGGAAGATGGGACCGGAGGATGACGTAGAAGCTTTCCTGACAGTTTATGAGCGCACAGCGGAGCGGGAAAACCTACCCGCCGGCCAGTGGGCAGAAGTAGTAGCTCCGTTTCTGGTCAGCGATGCACAAAAGGCCTACTTCGATCTCAGTCGGGAGGACGCCCAGGACTACCAGAGGCTCAAAGGTGAGATCCTTGCCCGACTGGGGGTTAATACATACGTGAGGGCTCAGCGTGTATTTTCATGGGCCTATGTGGAGACACGACCCGACGCTGTCTCAGGCTTATGACCTCCTGCAGCTGGTAAAGAAGTGGCTCCAGCCAGAGACTTTGTCTCCAGCCCAGATGGTGGAGAGGGTGGTGACTGACCGGCTGGTAAGGACTCTGCCGGCTGCTATCCAACGTTGGGTGGGGCAAGGCGACCCCGGCACACTCGACCAGGTAGTCAGTTTGATCGAGCGCTACTCGGCCACTCAAGACTTTATTCGAGACTCCGCCCCCTCTCGGCTGTCACGCCGATCCCTGCCAACCCAGGAATCGGGAAAGGGGTTGCGTCCCTCTGCTGGGGACAGTCAGCACCGTACCCGTGCTGAAGGGGAACCCCGGAGTGAGAGTGGCAGGAGACCGGTTCCCTCCCAAACTGTCATAAGGCCTAACAGTGCCTCCACCCTTAGCTGCTGGCGGTGTCAGGGGCCAGGACATGTGATGGCTAATTGTCCCGTGACTACGGAACCCATGGACTGCGGATATAGCCGCCGGGTCTCAATGTATGCCCAGACCGTCTGCACAGAAACCTCGACCCCCAGGACACTGAACTCCAACTATGCCAGGTATTGGTTAATGGGTATCCTACGGAGGCTCTCCTGGACTCAGGGAGCCTCGTGACTCTGGTACATGGGTCACTGGTGGCAGGAGACAACCCCAGCGGACGGCAGGTCGGGGCTGTATGTATCCATGGGGACCTCCGAGACTATCCAACTACGGAGGTAGTTTTGTCCACGCCATGTGGAGACATAAAACATGTGGTGGGAGTGGTAAAAAATCTTCCCTATGGGTCTGTGTTGGGAAGAGACTTGCCCCTGTTCTGGACTCTGTGGAAAAACAAAATACATTCTCCCCTGGTAAGATGTATTACAGATGCTGTACCCGACGAACCTGCCGTAGGGGTGTCCCATATAGGGATAGAGTGTGACCCCGATAGGTTTCCCTTAGAGGTGCTGGCAGGAGAGGTGGAGGAGACCGCATCGATTCCCGAGCTGGAAGTGTTCAGGGCCACGTTTGGGACAGCTCAGCTAAAAGATCCCACCCTAACTCAGGCGCGGAAAAGGGTGCTAGAGGTAAAGGCGTAGCCCAACAGCCCAATGCAGATACGGTATTTCCACGCATGGTAGTCAGTGGTGAGTTGCTTTATAGGGTAGATAAAATCAGGGACGAGGTTGTGGAACAGTTGGTAGCACCTCAGTCGTATCGTAGGGTGATTCTAGATTTGGCACACTCACACTTGCTGGGGGGCCACTTAGGGGAAAAAAAAACTCTAGAACGTATCTTGCAGCGGTTCTTTTGGCCGGGAGTTTACGCGGAGGTCAAAAGGTACTGCGAATCCTGCCCCGAATGTCAGTTGACCTCACCCACTGCAAGTTTCCGTAGTCCATTGGTACCCCTGCCAATAATAGAGGTACCTTTTGAACGGTGTGAGACAGTGAGAGTATGTGTGTTGAATGGGGTGTACATTTCACCTAGATACCTTGCTGACTGGTATAAGGGAAATGTATGGCTTTGTAAACCTAGTGGTAGAGAAAGGTCACTACACCTTACATTCAGTACACACTTGCAGCTCAGGCCTGAAACCACTCAGCTGTTAATTAGGAGACCAGAAGTAGGTGTCTGCGAACACAGACAGAGAGCTCGCTTAGTCTGGACAAGGAGTCCAGGCACAAGAAGGAGTCTCCAGGAGTATGAGCTGTCTCAGTCTGGGTGCTCGATGTACCCGGACACAGGAGTAGTCTCTGTGAGAATCCATGCGGATAGCTGCTGAATAGGAGGGGAGCTCTCTCAAGTCTGGACGTTGAAGGTGCCTTCAGACACAAGGAGGAGACTCTGTGAAACTCCATGCTGGTAAATGCTGAACATATGTGTTGTTTTGGCCCAGGCTGTTAGAGTCTGGTCCCGGATAGATAGGGAAATCTATCTAAGTGTAGTAAGTGGCTGGACAAGCCCAGGTCTTATGTTTATGATTTGGTTTTGATTATGTTCTGTTTGCTGTGGACTTTAATAAAACTGGTTGCGGCCAGTTTTTACCAGAACTGCTGTCTGTGAATGAACTGTTTCCGTGCCACTCCGTCTACCCGGACGGCGATCCCAGAGCTATATCCCCTGAAAAGCTTACAACGGATTACAATGGATTTGGTAGGGCCCATTGTAAAATCCGCCCGTGGCCACCAACACATACTGGTGGTCGTCGACTATGCCACCCGGTACCCGGAGGCTATACCACTACGCCACACCTAGGCAAAACTTATTGCCCGAGAACTGTTTGCCATGTTCTGTCGCCTGGGACTACCTAAGGAGATCCTGACGGATCAGGGGACCCCCTTTATGTCCAAGGTGACAAGAGAACTGTGCAAACTGCTAAAAATTAAACAATTGCGCACCTCGGTGTACCACCCTCAAACCGACGGGTTAGTAGAACGGTTCAATAGAACCCTCAAGTCCATGTTAAAAAAGGTGATTTCTAAGGATGGAAGGGATTGGGACATGTTGCTACCCTATTTGATGTTCGCTGTCCGTGAGGTACCCCAGGCTTCCACAGGGTTCTCTCCCTTTGAGTTATTGTACGGCAGACACCCTAGGGGTCTGTTGGACGTAGCCAAAGAGACATGGGAACAAGAGCCGACTCCACATAGGAGTATAATTGAACACATGGCTAGTATGCAGGACCGGATCGCGGCGGTCATGCCCATCGTGAAAGAACATCTGTTAGATGCCCAGGCAACCCAGAGGCGCACATATAATAAAAGAGCCAGAGTCAGGTCTTTTAACAAAGGCGATCGGGTATTAGTACTGGTACCCACAGCCGAGAGTAAGCTCATGGCCAAGTGGCAAGGGCCATATGAGATTCGAGAAAAGGTGGGGGAGGTAAATTACCAGGTGTATCAGCCCGGAAGGAGGAAACCTGAGCAGATTTACCATATAAACCTGCTAAAACCTTGGAAAGATCGAGAGTGTTTAGTTACAGACATCACCCCGGGCATATCACCAGAGAGTTCTATACCTTCAGCCAGGGAAGCATCCAAGGGGGAGGTCAGGATAAGTGATGCCCTCACTAAACAGCAGCGACGGGAGGCTCGCTCCCTGGTGCAAAACAATACCGACGTGTTCTCAGAGCTACCAGGTAGGACTACGGTTATCCAACATGACATTGTCACCGAACCTGGGGTAAGGGTGCGAATAAGACCGTACCGGGTGCCCGAAGCCCGGAGGCAAGCCATTTCGGCTGAGGTAAAACAAATGCTTCAGTTAGGCGTCATAGAGGAATCACGGAGTGAGTGGGCTAGCCCCATTGTACTGATTCCAAAGCCAGACGGATCATTACGCTTCTGTAATGATTTCCGAAAATTGAATGAAGTGTCAAAGTTCGACCTTTATCCAATGCCCCGGGTGGACGAGCTGATTGAGAGACTGGGGCAGGCCCAGTACTTTACCACGCTCGATCTCACCAAGGGTTATTGGCAGGTACCTCTCACAGATTCGGCGAAGGAAAAGACCGCCTTCGTAACTCCGGAGGGTCTATTTCACTATGTGGTCTTACCTTTTGGGTTACATGGGGCCCCGGCTACATTTCAGAGATTGATGGACATAGTGCTCAAGCCTCATCAGGAATACGCGTCCGCGTATCTAGATGATATCATCATATTTAGCACCGACTGGCAAACGCATCTAACACACGTACAAGCGGTGCTGGATTCTCTCAGAGCCGCGGGGTTAACGGCAAACCCCAAAAAATGTGCGATAGGGCTGGAGGAAGCTCGATATTTGGGGTATGTGATAGGCCGAGGAGCTATCAAGCCCCAAATCAGTAAAATTGAGGCCATAAAAAACTGGCCTAAACCATCGAGTACAAAACAGGTGAGGGCGTTCCTTGGCATCCTTGGGTATTACCGCCGGTTTATACCTAATTTTGCCGGGCGAACGGCGGCCCTAACCCATCTCTTGAAAGATAAGAAAACGGTAATGGTTCGGTGGAACCTCAGGCAGAAGAAGCCTTTCAGTCCATGAAGTTGGCCCTATGTGGACAGCCGGTCCTCATCAGCCCCAACTTCAATGAAACCTTCATTGTACAGACAGATGCCTCGGAGGTAGGACTAGGGGCGGTGTTGTCACAAAAAGTGAATGGTGAAGAGCACCGGTCACCTACTTGAGTAGAAAACTTGTCCCGGCAGAGAAAAACTATAGCGTAGTAGAGAAGGAGTGTTTGGCTATTAAGTGGGCCTTGGAATCACTACGTTATTATTTACTCGGGCGTCAGTTCCGCTTGGTGACGGACCACTCACCCTTGGTATGGATGAGGAATGCAAAAGAGAGGAATGCGCGAGTCACCAGGTGGTTCCTGTCACTGCAAAATTTCAGTTTCTCTGTAGAACATTGCCCTGGGAAGTTGCAAGCAAACGCGGATGCCCTGTCCCGGGCACCCTGTATGGTGGCAAATGTTCAACCCCACAAGTTTGAACAGAGGGGGGGAATATGTGAGGCAGTGACCGGGATCGTTTACGAGGGACGTTATATTTCCCCCAGAATGTGTACAGAGACCTATTAAAGCCATTGGAGTGCATTGCAGTCACACACACAGCTGCGGCTGCAATGCAGGAATGAAGGTGAGCAATGACCTAGTCAGACTACCTGGCTAAGGCAGATTAAGTAAAATCCGGCAGGGCCTCCATTTCTTGGAGGAGGTCACAGGAGGCAGTGGGGCGGCCTCCTCCCTCCAACCCGGGTTTTCCAGTGGCTTTTGCCACAGGTCTTTAAAACTCCTGCACTAAGGAGTAGTAGTGTTCTATGTTGGGACCCTGCAAGGAGCATAGCAGGAAAGCTCCACAGGACTGTGTGTAGCTGAACCCAGGCCTGGGACGGCTCTGCACCAGTCAGGCTCTGTTCGGCCCGGCGCGGCCGTTGTCCCCGGCAACCAGTGTTTATGGACTGATGTTAACCCGGCTGCGTACCGGAGGACTTTTCCTGTTTTACCCGTGAGTTGCTGAATAAAAGCTGTTTACTTTGGACTTGCTTGGGTCACTGCCTCAGTTACTGCACGGTGTGAACACCGCCGTCTTACAGTTCATAAGTGATCAGCGACATCTCAGCAGGGGCCACATCGCCGCTACATGTCACACACAGCTAAGTCGCTAACGAAATCGCTACTGCGTCATAAAATCGGTGACACATTAGCGATCTCGTTAGCGATCTCGTTTAGTGTGACAGTACCTTAAGTTCACATTAGCGTTTGTGTGCGTAGCATATCATCTGCATGCGCAAACGCAAGTAAAAACGCATGCTAACGCAGCGTTTTTATTCGCATCAGCTTACACATGACGCCAAAAAAATCTGCGTGTGCATGCGTTTGCGTTATTTATGCGCATGCATTCGATATTTCCAGGTGCTGTAATCAGTTCCTGGACATGCGCAGTCTGAAGTCCGCATGTGCGTCGAACGCATCCATGCGCATGTCATTGCGTACTAATGCGTTCCCATAGACAGTAATGCGTTGTTTTGACGCACTCATCCGCATGTGCATGACTGCGCATATTTAACAGATTTTTGATGCTTCAAAAAATGCAACATGTTGCATTTGCCAGACACTGCCGCATATCACGAAATGACGCATGAATATGCAAACGCATGCGAACACATGTAAACGCATGTCCATGCGTACACCATATTAAAGATATGTACGCATGACGCATGCAGATCTATGCGGATCAAACGCTGCCACAGATACGCAAATGTGAAACCAGCCTAAATCAAAGGGCAAAGTTGTATTTAGCTGTAAAAGTGATCAGAGCATGACAGATGAAACTGATTATAATGGGCAAGAGTCAAGGTTGGCAAAACTCAAACAGAAGAACTGAAGAACAGGGCAAGTGATTAATGGGGTTCTTTGGGAACTAAAAAAAGCAAGAAAAAGCCATTAGAAGCAAATTCCTAAATACCCTTAATTAGCAAGTCACACTTGTTTTGTCCAGGAAGGCAATTTTTATAGTACATATAAATGACCAAAATCTTGTTACTATGCCAGAAACCTGCTCTAGAATGTCAATAGGACCTTAGCCTGTGAGCACGTGCCTATGAGTAGAGCTGAGTGAATGTGTTCTGAAAACGTTTGTCAATCTCAAATTCGGCACGAACCTAGCACATTTGGATTTGTGTTCGCAAAGCATTTTTACACAAAGTCGGCAAAAGTTGGTAAAAGTTCGGTAAATCATTGTGTTTCCACTAATGCTTTTGTATTACTTTGGCTAGGATGGTGGTGCTGTATGATGAGTGGGGGTGACGGATGACATGTTTGATGAGGGGAGGGGGTGTGGAGAGGTTAAAGGAGTGTCTGAAGAGATTACAGCAGCGGTGCATGCTTTTTTTCCCCCTTAACTTTGTGTGTTGATTCCAGCAACCAATAAAGGTACAGAAACCATCCATAACGTCATGACACAAGGTCTTCTGTGATTGGCTGCCAAAGTTACATGTCCCTGTCCATATAAAAAGCGGACATCTTGTTTTGCTGGCGCCATTTGCTCAGTGTCACAGTGCAGAGAGGTTGCTCCTGCGCTAGTGCTGGTGCTGAAAGTGAACATGTCAGTGAAATAGATAGGATCCAGTCATGTGTGAAATCGATCTTCCAGCATCGAAGTAGATGTGCAAAAACTGTGTGGCAGTCTCTGGAAGCAACATCAACATTTGCTACTTCAACTCATTTGTGATAAAACTGTGCTACTCTAGAAAATCGGAAGGCCAGATTTCCACTTAAAAATCATTAGGCATAACAGTGTTGTTCAGGCATACTATCTAAGAAAATAAATAGTGATTGTTCATTAAGCATTAAGTGACAGGTGACTCAGGTTGTGAAACTGCAGAGTACAAGAGGGGAAGGCTACTTACAACATGAGTGGGAAAAAGCGAAGTCATGGTGGAAGGGGGAATAGACTTGGTGTTCGACGTGTACGTGGCTTAGGTGTTAATGTGAATGAAAGCTCAACTGAACAAACACCGTCTCGTACTATCCAAAGACCACTGACAAGATCTGTTACTGGCCGGGCTACTCGACTCTCTTTCCTTAGAAGACACAAAGCGGTACGCCTTGTAGATAAGGCTCAGAAAGAACATGTGCTCTAGTGGATGGCAAGTGCTGCATCAAGTGGCCTCTCCTCCTCTTCCTTCACCTTAACATCACACACAGTACTATCCTCAGAGTTGTCATCCTAATAACCTTTGTTTCACCCGTGTCAAAAATTTCCAAATGCCCAACTGACTGTGGGGAACTTCAGATGGGCCATTCCAAAGAGCTGTTCACACATTCTATTTCATGGGCATCAGAAGTCTGCTCTGAAAAATCACAGAATCCAGAGGAGGAAAGCATCTGCACCAATGCACCAAATGTTGGATCCGGGGCCGGACGAAGTAGGGTCCGAGCAGAATCCAGACCCTCATCACCAGACGTTATCCACCAAGGATGGAGGTGATCCTGATGAGACTCAGATACCAGAGATGCACGTGGACTGTACTGTGGTGTGTGTCTGGCCAGGAAGAGGATGAGGGTGACTCTCAGGGTGAGAAGTGTGAGAACAGAGAGGATGACGATGAGGTTGTAGATTCCACTTGGTGTCAACCCAGAGGTACGCAGCTGAGTAGCTCAGCAGAGGAGGAAGATGAGGAGGATACGTTGTGGCTTCCCACACAGACACGAAGTGATGCTAGCACTGTATCTTCAGCCCCAACTCTGGCTGTGGCCAGCACCGGTCGTGAGTGTGCAGTTTGCAGGGGCGGCAAGGGTTGCCTAGCCTGGGTGTTTTTTGAGACCGCAAAGAATAACCCAACACACGTTATCTGTCATATTTGCAAAAACAAAATCAGTAGAGGCAAAAACTGCAATAATTTGACAACTATATGCATGAATCGGCACATGTGCGGTCAACATGCCTTAGTGTGGGGATTTCATTGCGCTAAAATGTGAACTAGCGGGACTCGCAAACCACCAGGTGTCCCATCAACCCCATCTGCTGCTTCCTCCTCTATCACCATTCCAAGTCTTAACACACAGGTCATCGGCAGCAGGAACTACAATTGTTTCCCCACCACAGTCATGGTGAGTGAGAGCCGGTCAGCTACAGAACTAGAGATGACTGCTGCTTTTGTGTCACCTAGCACAACACGTTTCTCAATTCACTATAACATCTCCGTCTGCACCTCACTCACAATCCAGCAGTTTTTCCTATTCTCCGTACTCACCCTCTCACATCACAGTTTCTCCACTGCTTCAGTAATGGCCGGAGCAGAGCCTCCCTCCCCTCAAGAAAGAGGTGTGGGCGGAGCCCGGCATGACGGGGGTTTGGAGGGGTTTAAAATGAGGGAGGAACATTTAAATGAGGGGGGGTGGTGGGGGTTTATAAGGCAGAGATGGGGCGGTTCCAGGGTCAGTTCCTGTCTTGCCCCATCAGTAGTACAGCTTACCATGTCTGTGAATGCGGCGATCGAACGCCTCAGGTCTGCGGCCTCGTCGCAGCCGCCCGGATGGCTGGAGGCGCAGGTGGCGATTCTTGTTCAGGGAGCGTCTGGTCCGTCGTCTGGGGCAGCGCAACGGGAGAGGCGTCCAAGAAGGGTGAGGCCTCCTGAGCGACTTTCGCCGGACCAGGCTCCTCGGGCCTCGCGTCGGCGCAGGAGCCCCTCACGGGCCCCTCCAGGCCGGGCGCCACGCGGAGCTCGCGCTAGCAGGCCTCGGCCTGGGAGGAATCCGCCAAGCCGGCGAGGCCCTGCGGCGGTAACCTCTCCTCCGGCGCGTGCAAGTCAGGGGGCGGAGCCGTTACGCGCCGGGCGTCAAGTGAGAGCTGCGTCCTCGGGAGGTCGCAGCGGCGAGCGATCTGCTGTGCGGCCTGCTTCAGATAGCAGCGCGGGTGCGTCGGCGTTGGAGCCTCCAAGCGCCGGGCGTCGTGGGAGAACTGCGTCCTCGGGAGGTCGCAGTGGCGAGGTACCTGCTGTGCGGCCTGCTTCTGATCGCATCGTGGGTGCGTCGGCGTTGGAGTCTCCAAGCGCCGGGCGTCGTGGGAGAACTGCGTCTTCGGGAGGTCGCAGTGGCGAGGGACTTGCTGTGCGGCCTGCCTCAGGCAGCATCGGAGATGCGTCATCGTTGGAGCCGCTAAGCGCTGGGCGTTTTTTGAGAGCTGCGTCCGCGGGGGGTCGCAGTTGTGATCGGCTTGCATTGCGATCTGCCTCAGATAGCTACGCAGGTGCGTTGGCGGATTATGGATTGGCCGGTTTATCAGATCAGCAATTGTCCCCCCTTGGTAGCGGCGGGGTTCCAGGTTCGTCGGGGGGTCGCAGCGGCAGTGTTTCTGCACTGCGGCCTGCCTCTGTGGACGGCTCCAGAGTTTCGGCGGCCGTGGCATCGGTGGGCACTACGGGACAGCAGATTTTACCCCCCATAGTCAGTGGGTTTCCAGAGGGATCGGGGGGCCGTTGCTGTGGGGTGAACGTGGGGCGGCCTGCCTTCGCTGCTGCTGCTGAATTATCGTCGGGTGCTACTGCGACCCAGACGTCACCGTTATTTCAGGATCAGCGGGCTGGATCCCCAATGGGATTTAGGCCTTTCTCTTCTGGAAGTCACAAAGGGGTTTCTGGACGTCAGGAGCAAATCAGCGGAGTCGTGGTGTCAGATCGAGGCAGTGGGGATGCATCTTTGGAGCCAGGTTATCCGGCTGGAGGGCTCACAGCACCCTCGCAGCCCGGTGAGTATAATTCTATGTCAAGTGTCAGTCATTCATTTGTGTCTTCTTCACCGTTTGGGGTGGTTCGGTCGGGGGTCGGTAATAGTGTTGGGGGGGCTGCCGAGGTAGCCGGGGTTACGGACATGCTGGTCGATGTGCGGAATTTGCTGTCACGGTTAGAGAAGGGTTTGGGTTCTCCGTCTCCGGTGACGGCGTGGGTTGGGTCGCAAGTTGGGGAGCAGATGGTTGCGAGCGGGTCGGAACAGGAAGGGCTTAGTGCCAAACCTGTGTCTGTATCGGTGCAGACAGAGAAGGAAAAAGAATGTCGGGTGCGCTTAGATGATAGGGCTCACGGGGAGGTATATGTTTGTTTTGAGGGCCCATTGGGAGCGCATTTGAAGAAGGAGGTAAAGGAGCGTATTTGGAAGGATGAGTATGTTGAAATATTCTCTTTGTTGCCTTTGGAGAAGTTTAATTTGGATAAAAGTAAAAAAGAGGATAGTAAGAAGGAGGAGGAGGAGAAACGGAGGTGGCGATTAATTCCTCAGACGTTTGTGAACTGGCAACAAGCTTTTGCCATTTTGGCAAGTGTTATCGGGGAAAAAGCTCCAGACAACTGTTCGGCTTTGTTTTGTTATTTCGATGCTATCGGGGAGGCATATAGGGTGTATGGGGGGCAGGCTTGGCTGCGGTATGACGAGCAGTTTAGGCAAAGGAAGGCTGTGCGTCCGGCTATTCGTAGAGATCAGAAGGACATTGGTCTGTGGATGAGAGTCATAGCACAGAATAAGTTTGGGCATTCCTTTCTCGGGGGAACTGGGGGCGCCGGCCAGAATGGAAATACCGCTGGGGCAGCGGGAGGAGGTGGTCAAGGGCAAGGAGGTGGAAACAAATTTGGGGTATGCTGGCAGTTTAATGACGGCCAGTGTAAGTTTGGGGCGGGTGTAAATTTAAACATGTCTGCTCCAATTGCAACGGCGCCTCTCATGGAGCGTCTAAGTGTTTTAAAAAAGGGAAGCAAAAATCTTGGGGTAGTAATTCCCAAGGGAGAGACTCCGGTGAGTCTGGAAAGGATGGTCCCTTATCTAAATAGATACGGCGACAGGGAGAAGGCGGCGTTGTTGTTTAATGGTTTTAAGGATGGTTTTGTCATCCCGCATCCTCCGTTTGTTATCCCGCGGGTACTTAGGAACTTGCGTTCGGCTTTATTGCATAAGGAGGTGGTGGGGGAAAAATTGGCAAAAGAAGTTTCGTTGGGTCGTATGGCGGGCCCTTTCTCGTCGCCACCTTTTTCGGATTTAGTGGTTTCCCCGTTGGGCGTTGTTCCAAAGAAGGAGCCGAACAAGTTTCGGCTTATTCAGCATCTTTCTTACCCACGGGGGAGGTCGGTGAACGATGGCATCGATCCTGAGATTTGTTCGGTCGTTTATTCCTCTTTTGACGAGGCTGCGCGGTGGGTGAGGAAGTGCGGTCGAGGGGCCCTTATGGCTAAGACCGACATTGAATCTGCTTTTCGACTTTTGCCGGTTCATCCTGATAGTTTGAAGCTGTTGGGTTGTTTTTGGGAGGGGGGGTTCTTTGTTGACAGGTGTTTGCCGATGGGCTGTTCTTTATCATGTGCTTATTTTGAGGCTTTTAGTTCCTTTTTAGAGTGGGTGGTGCGAGAGGTGTCCGGTTGTGAATCAGTCATTCATTACTTGGATGATTTCTTGTGTGTGGGCCCAGCAAATTCTTCAGGCTGTCATGGGATCTTGAAAACTGTTGAGTGGGTGGCGGAGCAATTTGGGGTTCCTTTGGCGCCAGGTAAGACTGAGGGCCCATCTTCTTGTTTGTGCTTTCTGGGGATAGTCATCGACACGGTGGCATGGGAGTTCAGATTGCCCGAGGAAAAGTTGCTGGCTTTGCGGGCTGACGTTGGTAGAGCGCGCCGTTTGAAGAAGTTGTCGTTGCGTGATTTGCAGTCGTTGCTAGGGAAGTTGAATTTCGCATGTCGAGTGATGCCGATGGGGCGAGTTTTTTCACGTAAGCTGGCTAGCGCTACGGCAGGGATTAAAGCCCCTCATCACTTCATACGGTTGTCGGGGGAGCTTAAGGGGGACTTGGCTGTTTGGGATTCTTTCCTAGAGGGGTATAACGGACGCTCATTGGTCATGGCCGAAGTTGTTGGGAATGATGTGTTGGAGTTGTTTACGGATGCGGCCGGCAGGGTTGGTTTTGGAGCCTATTTCAGGGGACAGTGGTGTGCGTCTCGCTGGCCTGCGGAGTGGGTGTCTGAGGGCTTGGTTCGCAACATAACATTGTTGGAAATTTTTCCGATTCTTGTGGCAGTGCATCTATGGGGGAAGGAGTTTCGGGATCGCAGGGTGCGGTTCAATTGTGACAACATGGGAGTTGTTTGCGCGATTAATGGGCTTACTGCGTCCTCTCCTCCCGTCGTGCGAGTTTTGCAACGTTTGGTCTTGTTATGTTTGGCATTGAATGCGCACATTACGGCGACGCACGTGCCGGGTGTGAAGAATGACATAGCTGATTCTCTTTCTCGTTTACAGTGGGATCGTTTTCGCTCATTGGCCCGGAAGCGGAGTGCGAAGGTCTAGCCTGCCCGGAGGAGTTGTGGAAGGTGGTTTACGGTCTGCAGAGTCACTGATTAGGGCGTCGTTGGCTCCAAAAACTTGGGCGGCTTATCAGGCAGTGTGGTGTAACTGGGAAGAGTTTTTAATGACAATTCCAGTCGTGGGGGACGGGGTGGATCAACAAAGGGCCTTGTTGGCTTGGTTGGGGCAGGGAGCGAGGGAAGGATGGTCTTGTGCTAAAGTATCGCGGGTTCTAGCAGCACTATCTTTTGGTTTTCGTTTGCGGGGGATTAGGGATGTGTCGAAGACCTTTTTGGTGCAGCAGGCGGCAAAGGGTTTTCGTCGAAATAAGGGGCTGGGTGATACGAGGCGCCCGGTATCCTTTGCTTTGTTAGAGCGGTTGGGTTTTATTTTGGATACGACGTGTTCTTCTCTTTTTAAAGTTTTGTTATTCCGTTTGGCTTTTTCGTTGGCATTTTTTGGGCTTTGCGGGTGGGTGAGCTGGTTTCGGGTAATAGGCAGGCGGTAGGCGGTTTGTTGGCTAAAGACGTGCTATTGTCGGCGGGTGGAGTTGAGTTTTGGCTGCGTAGATCCAAGACGGATCAAGAGGGGAGGGGCCGTCGGGTAGTATTGGGCAGTGTACCAGGGTATTCGATGTGTCCGGTGTTATGCTTGCAGCGCTTTTGGGAGTTGGGCCCCGGATTGGGGGGCTCATTGTTGTGCCATGCTGATGGCGGTAGCCTGTCTAGGTATCAGTTCAACGCCATTTTCAAGAAGTCCATTCGAGCGTTAGGTTTGGATGATTCTCGTTTTGGGACTCATTCTTTCCGTATTGGGGCGGCGACTGAGGTGGCAGGTAGGGGTTTGGGCGCGGCATCAATACAACGTATTGGGCGTTGGAAGTCTAATCGATTTAGGAGTTATATTAGGCCTTGACTCTCGAGGTGGGGTAGTTGGTTTGTTCTGGAGGTCGACGTGGGACGATTGGAGTTGGTTTAAGGGTGTTCTTTTTGGGATGTTTAGTATTGTTTTCTCGTTTCAGGTGCCCCTCCCCTGCTGATTTGGATTTTTGGTCACTCCTTCGTCCACTGGGGAGCGTTAAGAGCTGATATCAGGACAGATGGTCGGCAGCTGGGATTTCCCGGTCTACAGTGGTGGTTCGATTGCTCGGTTTTCGAGGAATGCAGTGGAGGAGGGTGTTGCCCGAAATTCATGGGTGTGCTCGCTTGGATCGTGCTCCTGATGTTTTGGTACTCCATGTAGGGGGGAATGATCTTGCGGTGCGCCCCTTTTCGTGAATTAGTAAGAGACATTAAGCAGGATTGCTTGCGGTTATGGGTATTATATCCGGGGGTCATTTTAGTTTGGTCCGAAATTGTGCCACGCAGACGTTGGCGGAACATGAGGTCCCTGGTTAAGATTAATAAGGCCAGGATAAAGGTTAACAGGGCTGTGTCTTCTTTCATGGCTCGAAATAGTAATGTGTCGGTGCGGCATTTTGATTTGGAGAAGGGTGAGGGGATTTTTGGTTGGCCGATGGGGTTCATCTGAATGCTGTTGGTTCGGATATTTGGGCGTTGGGTATTCAGGAAGGTATTGAAAGGGCCATAGCTTTGCGGTTTTAGGGGGTCTCGGGCCATTGAGGTTTTCAATGGGGCCCTCGTTGTGGCGGCTCAAGGAGGTGGGGAGAGAGTCCTTGAAGTTGTTGGAAATTGGTTTGGGGGGACTCTGTTTAGGGTCTCCCTGTCTGAAGTTACGTGGTGGTGATCTGGTGAAAGGTGGAAGGGGAGTTCACACGGAGTGGGCGGATCCCCAGGTGGTTGGGTGAACAGCACACCTCAATTGTTGGTGCTCCTGAGCCTGTGGGGTAACGGCTGGGAGTAAGAGGTGGGGTGTTGTTCACAGGATATTGGTTCAATTCACCATGATCTTTGTAGCTTCAAGGACTCCTCCCTGATGTGGTATGGTATATATATATATATATATATATATATTGTTATATATTGTTATTTATTGTTAATATTGTTTGTATTTAAATAAAGGCTGCTGTGGCCATACATATTCCAAAGAATTACTGTAACTCGTTATTGGGGTGTGGATATCGGGGGTATCCTGACAATGGAAAAGGGGCTCAGTGTCGAGAGTCCTGGGTTTCGTACGAGTAAACAGCTTGACTATACCAACGTCAAGTAATGGCCGGAGCAGAGCCTCCCTCCCCTCAAGAAAGAGACGTGGGCGGAGGCCGGCATGACGGGGGTTTGGAGGGGTTTAAAATGAGGGAGGAACATTTAAATGAGGGGGCGGTGGTGGGGGGTTTAT
Organism: Oophaga sylvatica; assembly: GCA_033576555.1. NCBI lineage: Eukaryota > Metazoa > Chordata > Amphibia > Anura > Dendrobatidae > Oophaga > Oophaga sylvatica. The sequence goes on from JARQOD010000001.1 coordinate 402,288,285, forward strand.
AAGGCAGAGATGGGGCGGTTCCAGGGTCAGTTCCTGTCTTGCCCCATCAGTAGTCCCACCCTCCCTCCCTATTTGATGATGTTGTTGTTTTGTATAATTTTGGGTCATGGCGGCTCAAGGGGGTGGGGAGAGAGTCCTTGAAGTTGTTGGAAATTGGTTTGGGGGGGACTCTGTTTAGGGTCTCCCTGTCTGAAGTTACGTGGTGGTGATCTGGTGAAAAGTGGAAGGGGAGTTCACACGGAGTGGGCGGATCCCCAGGTGGTTGGGTGAACAGCACACCTCAATTGTTGGTGCTCCTGAGCCTGTGGGGTAACGGCTGGGAGTAAGAGGTGGGGTGTTGTTCACAGGATATTGGTTCAATTCACCATGATCTTTGTAGCTTCAAGGACTCCTCCCTGATGTGGTATGGTAATATATATATATATATTGTTATATATATAGTTATATATTGTTATTTATTGTTAATATTGTTTGTATTTAAATAAAGGCTGCTGTGGCCATACATATTCCAAAGAATTACTGTAACTCGTTATTGGGGTGTGGATATCGGGGGTATCCTGACAATGGAAAAGGGGCTCAGTGTCGAGAGTCCTGGGTTTCGTACGAGTAAACAGCTCGACTATACCAACGTCATGCCTCCTCCACCTCCTCTAGAACCTCCACCTGTGCCCTCAACCTCTCTCTTAATCACATGTGCCAACAGTGCAGATAGAATATCCCAACCTCCGTACTGCACAGCCATGGCTCACCGCAATCAGGCAGTGTTTAAATTAATATGCCTTGGAGATCGCAGTCACACAGCTCAAGAGTTGTGGACAGGTATCCAGGCCGAGTTAGAGCTATGGCTGTCTGCACTAAACCTGGAACCAAGGAAGCTCATGTGCGATAACGGTGCAAACCTGATGGCGGCTTTACATCGTGGCAACCTCACACGTGCCTTGCATGGCTCACGTCCTCAACCTGGTTGTACAGAAATTTCTACGCCACAACCCCCGCCTGGATGCGCTGCTGCAGAAAGCACGGTCGCTGTGTGCGCACTTCTGACGATCGCACCCTTCAGGTCATCGACTTGCATTGCTACAGAGGTCTTCCAGCCTACCAGTTAACTGTTTGCTTAGCGATGTTTCAACACTGTGTAATTCCACTTTGCACATGTTGCAGCAGCTGTGGCAGCAGCGACGAGCCCTTGTGAAGTATGTCCTTTTTCATAGCCTGGGCCAACGCAGTACAAACGTGGTGCACATCACGCTTGCGGAGTGGGCACAGATGAAGGATCTCTGCACCCTTCTGTACAGTTTTGAACAGGCTACTAAGATGGTTAGAACTGACAATGCCGTCATCAGCATCACTATTCTGGTCATCTACAAGCTGGAGCACACTTTGAACAGGATGCGGAAGGGATAATATCTAAAATTTCGGAACTGTTGTCGCAAAGGCGGGTGCCATGGCAGGGTGGCTTACAGCGAATGAGACGGGCTCATGGTACCAGACAATCTGTTAGTGAAGGTGCAGGAGCCGAGGAACAAATGGAGGAGGCTGAAGGTATGGACATGCAACAGTCAGGAGATGAAGAGGATAATGATCCGCTGTCTGTTGTGTCCGTGGTTGGCAGGAGGGGACAGAGGAAGCAACCTTGAGTGTGACCCTGTCACCAACACAGTATGGACATGGTCTTCTTGGAAGCGCCTAACACATGAGCGCCTTCTTGCTGCCCTATCTTCAACACAATGCCCGTATTCTTAGGGTTAGAAATAATGAAGACTACTGACTATCTGTTAGATCCACGGTACAAGAGTAAATTTAGTCAGATGCATTCCCCTCTGGAAAGGGATGCTCGCATGCTGGAGTATCGCTTGTAGACAATCTTAAGAGTGGTTTTCCCCAAGACAGAGTAAAGGGAGGACGGGACTGTAGTCGTGAGCAGAATTACTGCAACATCTATGTCCAGTCCTTCCCCTACATGAAACTGTATTCTTCTCTTCAGCATACCTGCATCTCCAAGTTCAGCTTCACCTGGGCACTTCCCAGGCGACAACGGTCCCCTTTCAGGCAACCCCCAGTAATTGAGACACAGTCCAGAACAACTTGAACATACTCTTAACTCTTCACATGTTACATCCACAGTTGGCACATCAGGTGTTTCACTCGTTTCCTTATCTTGCCCTGCTCTGCTGTCACTTCTGTGCAGTACACGCCCCGACTGGACCGGACCGTACTAGACTGCTCCCCAGTTTCTTCCAGGCCTGACCTCGCTATAATGACATTTCCTTCAGACTGCTTTGCCCCAGAACTGAATTCATCAATCACTACGTTTGGTGGCCCCCGGTGAAGCATCCGGTCCGTCTGTACCGAACTCGTCGAAGCTCCAGCTCCCTTCATTTCCTTATTCCAGCCAACTTCTGCCCTAAAAGCATTGGTCCAGGCGGTAAGACACCACATCTTTCTTCTCTGTACAGGCCAACTGCTAGGCTATGCAGTGGCCGTGGGTAACGTGGGCTGCAGTACTTAAACGTTGCGTGGCTGACGGTTGTCTGGGCCTAAGCCCATGTGGACACTTGGGCACACTGGCCCCATCTGAGCTAAACCAACTAGAACCTTCTCACTACTACCCGACAGCCCCTCCTACACTTAACACTATACAAACTACCTATCAGCTATACCTAGCAAGGCCCACTAGTATGCCCCCACCTAGTGGCCCACAACAGAACTACATTTACCCCCAAGTATGGGAACTATATATGTTGTGAATGTGTTAGAAATGAATTCTGAGAAGAAGCTCCCTCTGGTGGTTACAAACAGTACTGAACCATTCAATGAAGATTGGCAATCAGGAGTTACAGACTGGTCTTATATAAGGGAGGTTCCCTCCCACCATGGTTGCCGGTGATCAATTGTTCTTGTCTCAACTGTGGTTCCTGGTTCACTTGGAAGCTTGCTGAGTCTTGCCTCTTCTCCTGCTCTCAGATAAGATATTTTCTGTTTTTATTTTTGTGCTTGCTTTTTGCATTGTTCCCTGCACTTCTGTGGAGGTCAGCCAGGTCCCCTCCGGGGGCTTGTGCTCCTCTCAGTTTATCTGAGCCACTGTTATTTGTTCATTTGCCTTTTCCAGTTTTTTCAGTGGCTGCGGCTTAGTTTTGTTACACCAGAGAACTAATTTAGGTGGTAGAGGTCGTGTGATCTCAGGTGTTTTTGCAATTAGTAGTGTTGGTATTTTTTAGGGTTTTTTGGATTGCAGTAAGTGTCCTTCCTATCCTTTTTCTTTCTAGGCAGATTGGGCCCCAACGTTTGCTCTTACTATTTTCTGTCTGTGTCTGTATTGTCTCTTGTCTAACCGCCATTACATGTTTGGGGGCTTCCTATGTTCTTTGGGGATCTGCTCCGGGGCAGATAGCTTTCCTCTTTCTATCTTTAGGTGTAGTTAACCTCTCAGGCTGTGACGAGGCGTCTAGGACCAACGTAAGAACGCTCCACGGCTGCCTTTAGTTGTGGTTAGTCAGGGTACTGCAATCCAGTAGATTCCAACCTCTCTGGTGTATTGCCGTTTTTGCCTGCTCTCCTCAGCTACCAAATCATAACATATATACCAAAGTTCCCTCCTCTATTGTCCCAAAAGGATGCAATTCACTTTCCCTAAACTGTACATGTATAAAGAACGTCAGTCATATTATATAATGCAATAATATACAGAAGGAACCAAGACATATGCAATTATATACACATAATGGTAACACAATAACATACGTGGCAACACCATTGCTAAGTGTACTAATACATGTTCCCATGTAGCAGTACCACCAAAATATTTACAAGCATTATCACATATATACAATGAGAGCACTAAAGGGGCGGAATGAAGTAGTAGTACTCTTTCACCCCCTTACAACAGCAGTGAGGCACACAGTGTGCATCTCAGTTCTAGACATCCAACCCCAGGAACGTCAAGGCGTCATCGCCAAAACATTAGCAGCAGCAGGGTAAGTGGCATATGCAATTTCTGTGAGTCATGTAACACATTTTTTAGACCAGCCTGTGCTCCAGCAGAACAGAGTACAAGTCTGACAAGTTGTGAACGACTAAAAAGGATGGTGCAGGAGTATCTGGAGCTCAATATCAATGCCATCAGGGGGGTTGGACCCTTTTACATTTTGATCATCAAAAATGGAAGAGTGGCCTGAGTTGCCTATCACGCCTTGGAGGTTTTGTCACGCCCGACAGCCAGCGTTCTCTCAGAATATATCTTCAGCGCTGCTGGTGGTGTCCTGACGGATAAGCGCATCCGGCTGTGCCCTGAAACTGTAGACCACCTAACTTTCATCAAAATTAACATGTCATGGATCTCCGATGACTTTTGCACCTCAGTCGCAGATTGGGCAAACTAGGCGATGGTGTTGTTTTTAGTGTCATGTATTGATCTCGCGTTATTGCAGTCTGTGCCATCTTTGTGTTGTCTTCTCTACTTGCTGTTGCTACTGCTGCTGATGTTACAATGTTTTGAAATGTGGAGACTCAAAGTTGGGTCTCAAACTGGTGGGTTGCTTGCAGTAGAAGGTGTGTCAGAGGCCTATTGTACTGTTTCTACTTTGTGGAAATTGATGCCACTTTAGCGGTGTGTGACAATTATTTTTTGAAATGTGGAGACTGCTGTGAGCAGCCTCCCCTTACCTCAGCATCCCTGGTATCTCTAATATTAGATCAGCTAAATATGGTGGACAGCAGTGTGAGCAGCCTCTTCTTACCCCAGTACTCCTGTTAATTACAGTATTAGATCAGAAAGTCATGTTGGACGAACAGTGTAAGCAGCCTACTCTAACCCCAGCACTTCTGGTATCTCCAGTATTAAATCAGATAGACAAGGTGGGCATCAGTATGAGCAGACTATTCTTTTCTTACCTCAGCACCCTAGAATCTTCAGTTGTAGATCAGATAGGCTGGAAAGCAGTGTGGGCAGCCTCTTGTACCTGCAGCTCATCTTGCATCTGCAGTACTAGATCAGAAAAACAGAGTGGACAGCTGCACTCCTGATATCCCCAGTATTAGATCAGATAGACTTGGTGGACAGCAGTGTGAGCATATTCTTCTCACCTCAGCATCTCTGGTATCTCCAGTATTAATCAGACCTACACATTAAGAGAGGGAGCAAAGATTCTTACTGCCTATACTCTAAGGTTCCTGACCTAATAACATTTTAGGATAGGTTTTTGTCAGTGAAGAGGAGACCATTTTCATGTACTAAAGTGATTACCTCCATAGACAAAATGTGTTTTGTTTTCCAAAATATTATTTTCCCATAGTGAGCTATTCTTTCAGAATATATAAGCTATTAAGGAAACCTCCTTTTAAGGCTTTACATAAGAAAATTATTTTTACATATGTAAATAGTTACATTGAGTTAAAAAGTACATTTAGTTTTAGTCTGCATGCAATCTTTGTTACTTAAACAAAAAAAAGCGGGCTTCTGGCAGGAAGACAGGGAACACTGAAGAAGAAGGTTGACTCCATCTCCACTGTTCCACACCAACAAGCAGGCCCGCTCTGCGGCCTATCCTCTCCTATCCTCACGCGTACAACCTGTGTACGGAGAGTTGAGCACCCTGCAGACTTCTGTATGCGAGAGCCCTGACTGGTCAGCATCCTCCATGGTAACTGACAAGCTCCGGAATACCGACCTCGCTCAACACGCTGATTCACTCGGTCCCGCGGTAGCCTCTATTCCAGAACTTTGTGCCAAGCTTTCTTCACCATCTTCTACTTCCCGGACCGGGAGACCACGTCTGGAAAAGCCAAGGAACGCCGTTTCGGTACATAGACAGTGCTTCAACTTCATCCTGGATCGCTTCAGAGACGTCTCACGCCACCTGCGCCAACACTGTGGGATCTTTCAACCTCTTCCGTCCGGGAGCCACAGACTGATAAGTTGATTCATTTTTACTGAACGTTATTTACTCTTTATCTCCACTGTTTGACTCCCCCTGAATTTATAATTGTTCTATTTCTGCAAACTCCCTGGTGGAGTATCTATTTATAAAGCTCCTGTTAACGCTTGCTCTGCCTCCTGCTCGTCACTGCATCCCACGTTCCTGCTAGTATCTTTCACCTGGACTAATTCTCCCTTCTGCAACCCATGAGGGATCTGTTTTCACTTATCCTGACAGATAGTGAAACTGAGTTTAAGATTCTACACTTCCCTTCTGCAGAACTTGTTGCTGTGTTCTTCAATTTATCTGTACACAACCACCAAGACCTCTTCCTCTTGTACCCTGCCTTATGTGTGCTTTCTCTATCTATAGCCTGTGAGATCTGCCCTCCCTGAACACTTGGATGCCCTCCTCCCACACCCCACTTTGATCTACTGTATACTTCCACCTCCCTCCCCCAAGTTTTTAATTCTATGTAGCAGGAGACAGGCTACATGCAGTTACATAGACACTACAGTAGCAAAACCTAAGGTCTTTCAATGAAGATTATTTTAACAGTTGCTTAATTTTGCAAACAAATGAAAATAAAAAAATAAAATACAAAAAAATGTTAAACCTTTAAAGTCTTTTTTTGCTTTTACTTATGATTCCTTAAAAAGGATCATTCACTTGTTTGAGCAGGTTAAACTGACCATATCATGGAATAGTGGATGCAGAGGTAAACAAAACATAATTGCTATTTTTTAATTTCTCCTCTCTGTTGCAGACGTATTAGCTTGCAAAGTTTAGGTTCTAATTTATAATAAGTAAAAGGGGATGTTTTCAGAGATTGGGTACTTTTTCTGAGAGCGTGTACTTCTTCCTCTGTATGAGGCTGACCGACCATAAGTAAGAGGAGTAAGGCAAGGGATAAATAGAATACAACCCCAAAATAACTTAGAACGAGCTTTCTCCTGTGTGAGATAGCATTTATATATGGTATTTAAAGTAGCAGCATATTTATCCAGAGAATTCGTGCACACCGTCCAGATGATAGCATTCTAATAAAGGCTGTGGCTATACAATCTAAAATAGAGAGAACATGGAATCAAAAAGGATACAGGAACATCCTAGTGGGGATCTGAGGAGAGAATCCACTCATGACCCCCTTTTTTTCTGTATACCCCCCTTTCCCTTAGTTCTGATGAAGGTCTGAATACAAGACAGAAAACGTTCAACATTTTGATTTCAATAATAAAAGGAACTTTACCATTCTTCAATCCGAGTGTCAAGTTTTTTTAATGTTACACACGGGCTAGATACCCCAGTGTGCACCATTTCCTCTGACTAGGAGTGCCGTGTATTACCTGTCATCATTCTAACTAGGGGCATGTTCTTTTTTCCGTTTGTTACATGCCTGTCCCAGGTATTGTCACGCACAGTGTTGGAAAGACTAAGTGCAACACGGAGGGATGAGGGGAAAGGAGCTCAACACTAGGGAAGGGGGGAGTGGAGACCCCTAGGCAGAACTAAAGTCACTATAGATCTAAAGTCCCTATAGCCAAGCAGAAACCTAATCCCTGCCTGACCCTGGCGATAAGCCCTACTTAGGGAATGACGGGGTGAGCACTAGTCGATCCCCATTGCCGCTAAAGACAGCTAGGAAAGATGTACAAGGGGAACACTTATCTTAAGAAGACTCGGAGATGTAACACAGATGTCCTCCAGCAACACCAAAGAGTAAGATAGCCGACTGTTATAGCTCCAAGCCTCAACGGGGGAAATGGAAATATCGCCGGCAACTCCCAGCAGCAGTTTATAAACACCCAGGTCCGGGTGTGTCAATTAGAGCCGGAAAAAGGTTTCCACTGGGTCAAAGAGTCAGTAGGGTAAAGAAAGTATCAAAAGACTGACAGTCACATCCAAACATAAATTAGGTCTGGACAGGTGCTTACCTGGAGTCGCCAACTCATATACAATCAAACAAAATGTAGCACTCTGTTGCGTTATAGCATGCAGATGTGTAGCCCTGGTGTGTAAGGCACACATAAAACCCTGGAGGATGTGCGGAGAGGTAACAGTTTAATGCTTTATATCCATTCACTCCATCACACACTTGGACACACCCATAGGGTATATAAGGTAGTGACATGCAGCAGAGCTCAGTCTGTTTCCTGTCTTCGGACAGAGGAGTCTAGTCTAGCTCGGGTGGCTCAGCAGTGAGTCATCCTACCAGTGTGCAGTCTGTGCAGGAGGAGAGGAGATCAGATTGCATTTCCTGTCAGAGCTCTGTGTGAGTTAAAGTCAGACAGACGGAGACAGCTTTGGAGAAAGGGAAGTTTGCAGCAGAAACTTCAGTCGCCTGTCCCAAGGACAGTGAAGTTCAGTTGATGTGTTCCTGAACTAGGAGAATACTGAGAATCTGTCAGCGAGCTCCAAGGAAGAGCAAGAAAGGATTGACTTATACTATCCTAGGAAGTGTGGAGTGCTTATGTTAAGAGCGCGAGCAGGGCGAAGGGCGCAGTGGAAGAAGTTAGAGCAGTGCCTTAGGTATAGGATTACCTGCAAAATTTACCCGGTCACTGGGGACCGAAGTGTTGCTATCGCTTCACGCATAGTAACGGAACAACCAGAGTCTTACTGGACCTTAGGTCGCAGAAAGCAGCCCTTGAAGTGTCGGTACGTAACCGGAGTCAGGTGGAATAGGGACTTTGAGCTAGGCCAAGCAAAAGTAAGAACCTAGTTTCACCACATGGAAGGCTCCACCACAATGCTGACCGGGCAGTACAGCTATGGAGTTAGCTGGAGTATTCGGAGTTAACTTAGCTTCAAGCAAGTTGGACTCATCATATTGGAAGTAAAGGAGGCCTCTAACCTGTTCAGCTGTTATCTCGAAGCACATTCTCCACCCCGACCAGCTCCCCGGGACCTGCCTAAACATCTGACAAGTAAAAGGTATGGAAAGACGCTGGATGGTGTGAGACTGATTCATTTATCTGCTCCCTACATCATTAATACCATAGACTTTGAGGGACCAGTCCCACCTGTGGGGGACCCGTCATCTAGCTGCCACAACATCCCCTCAGAGATCTACTGCAGCGCTGGTCTTAGTGATCAGACAACTACAGGTGGCGTCACGAACTGTTATCTACCAAATCCCCTGTAAATAAATCCCCCTTTAACGCCTGACCGCCAGGGACACGGACCGAGCCACGCTACCAGTGACATTCCCTATAGAAATCTACGGGCTCGGCTCCGAGTACCCCATATCCCTGGAAACCCACAATTGTGGTGCATGGGTCACACAACTTGGCGTCACGAACAGGATCCGAAACTTGCAGAATTGCGAGCCCTGTGTGCCTGTGGAGTGTTTTGGTGAAAAAGACTGTTGCTGTTGTTTGGCGCCAAATTCCGCCATTTTACCGCCAAGTTGGCGCCCTGAGGCGCTGGTGAAGAAGGTGGGCGTGCATTCGTGAGCGTGTACCCCCCCCCTGAGGCGCGAAAAGTTATGGCCGCCCTTTCCAAGGCCTACTACAATGTGAGATCCAGCCCCACTGCAAAGGGGATACGCCTCCTCTTCGTCCTCTATGCGAAGAGGAGGAGACGCGGGTCCCGCCTCCACGGAAAGGACCAGAATGTTCCTGTTGGATACCACAGTGATACCTGGACCGAGGTGGCAGAAGGACAGGAGCAGCTATGCAGTGGAGCAGTGGTGGGCAGGCCCTGCTCCCCAGAAGAGCTGTTGCTTGAACCGGAGCCATCTCTAATGCGGGAACTTCAGCAAACTGAGCTGGAGCTGCAGAGGGAGAATGCGGTGCTCGGAAGATTAATCCAGCGTCATGCAGACTTGCAGGAGACAGAGAGACGCTGGCGTGCCCAGATACAGCGGCTGCTGTGGGACGCAGTGCTCTCTCCCACAAGCATAATGCCGTCACCTGCTTTTCCAAGATCCCTGCTGAAGAAAGCTGAAGGAAAACCGGAGACCGCCCCCAAAAGTGCTGTACCTGATCCCACCGATGGAGAGGTGGAAGCGAAGGAGGCTGAGGAGGTCCTGCCTGTTCCGGAGTACCAGCTAGGCCAGGAGGCCGCAGCAGATTACAGATCCCCGGTAGGGACACCGGAGGAAACCCAGCCGTCTGTGATGGAGCAGCGACAGCAGCAGGTTAGTGCGTCCCCAACTGAGCCATTGCGCACACCTGCTTCCTGCTCTGCATCACACCAGCATTGTGCATCGGCATCGCCCCCTGCGTACACCTCCGTATCGCAATCGGCGACCTACTCTGCATCGCAATCGGCGACCCAATCTACATCGCAAACTGCGGTTAAATTTGTATCGCTACCTGCAACGCAAATTGAGACGCAGTCGGCGTCTCACAAGGAGAAAGCACCCGGCGTGCCCCAAGCGGTTCGCATAAGAACTGTAGCGACCCAAACCCTGATAGCAGGTCACGACCTGTTTGTCATGTGCTCTAAGGAGCATCGCATTGTTCCAGCCCCCGGGGTGGAAAATGTCATTGAAGTCAGCAAGAAAATGTGAAGACCGGTAGGACCCAGACAGGGGTTTACCGCAACTAAGAGAATGTAAAAAGTTTTTGATAAAAGAAATAATTGCATAGTTTTACATATAGAATACCCTGGTTGGGTAAATATCGTTAGAAGTATAATGTAAATATTGAAGTGAAAAGTGTATACGTGTCCTTAACCATGCCATGGACTGAGAGGCTGAGGACTGTGCCAGCCCAGAACTTATCTTTGTACATAGTTGCGCTTCGGTGCATTATATTGGTTTCACACGAAGCCTTGACTTACCTCTGAACATAAAACCCGTATGGTGTGGCACTGAGCGAGGTCTGCAGTCAGATGTCCTGCAGCCCACCCAGGACCCACGTTGAAGGTTTGGTGCGGGTCCTTCACAAGAATACTATGAATATTTATTGAAGTGTCTTGATGTTCTGATACTTTTGTATTTTCTTACTGTACAAAATGCAACGTTTAAGATTTCGTACCTCCCGGATGGGATGAGTTTCATGTTATTGTTTAAATGCAAAACAAAATGTCTTTCTTTTTGTATTTTACAGCCCGGGAGTGCTGTGTTTTACCAAGGGGGGATGTGTAGCCCTGGTGTGTAAGGCACACATAAAACCCTGGAGGATGTGCGGAGAGGTAACAGTTTAATGCTTGATATCCATTCACTCCATCACACACTTGGACACACCCATAGGGTATATAAGGTAGTGACATGCAGCAGAGCTCAGTCTGTTTCCTGTCTTCGGACAGAGGAGTCTAGTCTAGCTCGGGTGGCTCAGCAGTGAGTCATCCTACCAGTGTGCAGTCTGTGCAGGAGGAGAGGAGATCAGATTGCATTTCCTGTCAGAGCTCTGTGTGAGTTAAAGTCAGACAGACGGAGACAGCTTTGGAGAAAGGGAAGTTTGCAGCAGAAACTTCAGTCGCCTGTCCCAAGGACAGTGAAGTTCAGTTGATGTGTTCCTGAACTAGGAGAATACTGAGAATCTGTCAGCGAGCTCCAAGGAAGAGCAAGAAAGGATTGACTTGTACTATCCTAGGAAGTGTGGAGTGCTTATGTTAAGAGCGCGAGCAGGGCGAAGGGCGCAGTGGAAGAAGTTAGAGCAGTGCCTTAGGTATAGGATTACCTGCACAATTTACCCGGTCACTGGGGACCGAAGTGTTGCTATCGCTTCACGCATAGTAACGGAACAACCAGAGTCTTACTGGACCTTAGGTCGCAGAAAGCAGCCCTTGAAGTGTCGGTACGTAACCGGAGTCAGGTGGAATAGGGACTTTGAGCTAGGCCAAGCAAAAGTAAGAACCTAGTTTCACCACATGGAAGGCTCCACCACAATGCTGACCGGGCAGTACAGCTATGGAGTTAGCTGGAGTATTCGGAGTTAACTTAGCTTCAAGCAAGTTGGACTCATCATATTGGAAGTAAAGGAGGCCTCTAACCTGTTCAGCTGTTATCTCGAAGCACATTCTCCACCCCGACCAGCTCCCCGGGACCTGCCTAAACATCTGACAAGTAAAAGGTATGGAAAGACGCTGGATGGTGTGAGACTGATTCATTTATCTGCTCCCTACATCATTAATACCATAGACTTTGAGGGACCAGTCCCACCTGTGGGGGACCCGTCATCTAGCTGCCACAACATCCCCTCAGAGATCTACTGCAGCGCTGGTCTTAGTGATCAGACAACTACAGGTGGCGTCACGAACTGTTATCTACCAAATCCCCTGTAAATAAATCCCCCTTTAACGCCTGACCGCCAGGGACACGGACCGAGCCACGCTACCAGTGACATTCCCTATAGAAATCTACGGGCTCGGCTCCGAGTACCCCATATCCCTGGAAACCCACAATTGTGGTGCGTGGGTCACACACAAACATAAAATATGAAAATTGAATTACATTGCTGCAGTAGAAATATGAAAAATTGAGAAAGCTTAGAATTGGCATTAGGTCCTGGCAACGAGAATCGCCTTATCGTGGCTGTCTGGTACACATGAATTGGCCAATTTATACTATAAGCATTCTCAATTTTTCATATTTCTAGTGCAGTAATGCAATTCAATTTTCATGTTTGCTTGCTATAGCGCTACAGAGTGCTACTTTTTGTTTGATAGGGTTAAGAAAGTGTCTGAAAGGTCAAACACAGAAACCTTCTGCAGAAACCTTTTTGGAAGTGCATTAGAGCAGCAGGGTGATTTGCTGTTGAAGGAGAAAAAGAAAAAAAAATCTCTCTTTAAATCTTCTGCTTCAGCGAGTGTGAGCGAGCTGAGTGTGACTGGTGCGCAAGTGCGAACGGTGGTAAGTGTGACTTGAGATTCAGTGACTTTGGATTCAGGGAGTTTCCAAGGAAGGAATTACTGAATTGCTGTTACCGTATATTTTATTAATACTTTTTATTTATTTTTACTTATCTTTGCTGTCTGGTGAAATCCCCATTAGAAATGTGCTCCACTATTGCCAATGCCATCCAGTGTACATCTTGCCACATGTATGCAGTCCTTGAACAGCCAATCGAGGGTGCATACTGCTGCGTGAGATGTGAGCACGTTGTGCATTTGGAAGCCCAAATCCTGGATCTAAATGTGCAGCTGGCAACACTGAGATCCATAGACAATATGGAAAGGAGTCTTCTGCTCACTGAGCAGACGCTCAATGGGATAGATGAGGGGGGGGATGATAGGGTGGAGCTGCAGGACACTGAAGTAGGAAGCTGGGTGACAGTTAGAAAGCGGGGTAGAGGGAAGAGCGCCAGGGAGGCTAGTCCTGATCTGGCACACCCCAATAAGTTTGCAAAGTTGGCAGATGAGGGGGTTGTCAGTACAGGGGTAGCACTGCTGCAGCCAGGCATGTCCTCTGAAAGCCGGAGGAATGTCTGCTCCAGGAGTGGGGGGAATTAGGAGAGCAGGGCAGGCCAGACAGGTGCTGGTAGTGGGGGACTCAATTATTAGGGGAACAGATAGGGCAATCTGTCACAAAGGCAGGGATCGTCGAACAGTGTGCTGCCTACCTGGCGCTCGAGTCCGACACATCGCTGATCGGGTTGACAGATTACTGGAGGGGCTGGTGAGGACCCAGTGGTCATGGTGCACATTGGCCCAAATGACAAAGTTAGAGGTAGGTGGAAGGTCCTTAAGGACGATTTCAGGGAATTAGGCTTCAAGCTTAAAGCAAGGACCTCCAACGTGGTATTTTCTGAAATACTGCCTGTACCACATGCCACACCAGAGAGGCAACGGGGGATTAGGGAGGTTAATAAGTGGCTCAAAAATTGGTGTAGGAAGGAGGGGTTTGGGTTCCTGGAGAACTGGGCTGACTTCTCAGTTGGCTACAGGTTCTATGCTAGGGATGGGCTGCACCTCAATGGGGAGGGTGCAGCTGTGCTGGGGGAGAAAATGGCTAGAAGGTTGGAGGAGTCTTTAAACTAGGGACTAGGGGGGAGGGTATTCATTTTATAGGAGGGGAAGGCAGTGAAGATAGAGACCTGGGCACAAATAATGAAATTGGGGGTGGGGTTAGAACAGTTAATAATTTAAGAAAGAATAGAGGTTCAGAGAGATACATAAAGTGCATGTATACTAATGCTAGAAGCCTCACCAACAAAATGGAGGAATTAGAATTAATTTTGTTGGAACATAATTATGACATGGTGAGGATATCTGAGACTTGGCTGGATGAGAGCCACGACTGGGTGGTTAATTTACAGGGCTATAGTCTGTTTAGAAATGACCGTAAAAATAAGCGAGGTGGGGGTGTGTGTTTATATGTAAAATCATCCTTAAAACCCATCCTGCGTGATATCTGTGAATCTAATGAAGATGTAGAGTCTCTGTGGGTGGAGATTAGGGGAGGGGGGAAAAATAATAAATTACTGATAGGGGTTTGTTCTAAGTCTCCTAAAATAATGGAAGCAACAGAGAATATCCTCGTAAAGCAAATAGATGAAGCAGCAACTCAAGGAGAAGTCATTATTATGGGGGACTTCAACTACCCTGAAATACATTGGGGAACAGAAACCTGCAGTTCCAGCAAAGGTTATAGGTTAGTAGTATAGGGACCCCAGTATTCGTCAAACTCAATTTGACAGGTCGACACGCCCCCTATCATTTAATCCGTCTCCCTGTCAGCTTGATCCAGGTCGTCACGCCCTCTGGCTGAACTTTGCTCAGGCTGGGAAATCTGTGGCTGAACTTTGCTCAGGCTGTGAAATCTGGTCTGCTGGATTTTTATTCAGTGCCTTTGATTAGTCTGTGGAGTTTTTAGTGTATTAAAGGGTAGTTTTAACTCCATCCGTAGATGTAAAGCTATTTTCTAGCAGAGAATGCCCTGACATGAACTGTAAAGGGTTTGTATTAGAAGCACCCAGTAAATGTCTGTATTAGAATCCATCAGTAAATGTAAAGCTATTTTCTAGCAGAGGAGAGAAACTTTTAAGGACCCAGTAATTGTATAAGGAGTTCTAGTTAAATACAGACTTCTGTATATAACTAGTATATAAGGATTTTTAGTGAAATAAAGAGTGAATCTTGATTTTATACTGTTGTTAGAAGTCTAAATATTTTTCTATCTACTGGCTAACATGGTACAAAGATATACATCTTTACTGCACCATAGAGGTAATTTATCTATGTGTGTGTTTCACACAGGACAAGTTCTGTGATCCGTCTTTTGTGTGGGAAAAGTCAACAATTTTATTAAGGTCTAAAATACATTATCATGGATAAAAATCCAAAAGAGTGGGATATACAGCATGCAGAAAAAATAGCCAAATGCAGACAGGTGTGAATTACATTCAAATCAATATATAATAGTGCACATCGACATATCTTATATGTTATAGCGATAATAGACTAATCCGGGGCTATAAATAATAAACTCCATATATTTGTCCGTATATATGCAATCTATGTAACTCACAATATCCCCCAATAGGCAGACATATATGCACTATATATAGGATTATAAGTATCTCAATGAATCAGGTATATCAATAAAGTAACTTCTCCATCACAGTTGCTAATATAATGATGTTAGCATGCGAGTGCAGAGCTCACAATACATACTGTGCGTGCATATGAAGTCAATTAGCACATCCATATGAGGAGCTATATCAAAAAAGCAGCGCCATAGATGTGAGATCATACCTGAATGCTGCTTGGCACCCCTTGTGTATAGTCCTCATTTCTAACAGTGTTTTTCACAGATAGATCACTTCAAGAAAACTGTCCCGACAGTTCATCCCTATAGTGTAGTTTAATGTATCAAGGTGTGTGTACAAGGTTTGTGTTGTGTTAGAAGTCTAAATATTTTTTATCTACTGTCAGTGTTGACATGAATTGTCAGAATGAGTGAAGGTCGATGCTACGGTAATTCAGGCAAACAGTAAATAGTATTGCATTGTGTATAGTCAGTGGGATCTTTTAAAACCAACACATTTATGTGTGTTCTTCTTGAAGTTACAGCTCAAAGACATTTCAATCATTGACTTAATTGTGACATGCTAGACTGAAATTGAAATAAATTCAAAAAGGAAGCTTTTGCAGTATAAAATACAAATTTTATTAAGGTCTAAAATACATTATCATGGATAAAAATCCAAAAAGAGTAGGATATACAGCATGCAGAAAAAATAACCAAAGTGTTGACATGAAGTTACAGCTCAAAGACATATACATTATCATGAATAAAAATCCAATGGTTAGATGTATCAAGCTGCTAAAATGTGTTTATTTTTAGTATTATCCAAGATATAAGTTTTAAACTACAGCTGCAAAGGCAGTTTAATTTGAAGTATCACCTTATAACACATTTGGAATTATGACGCTCAACTTATAGTTTTATTCAGTATATATATTTTTAGCTTGGCAGTGTATCTACACTTATCTCAGCAATTCAATGTATACTAAGAAGAATCTTGGCATGGTTTGTTACAGATCGGTAAGCTATTACTATGCTGTGTATCTAAGGCTTTGGGTTGTGTTAGAAGTCTAAATATTTTTCTATTTACTAGCTAACATGGTACATAGATATACATCTTTATTGGCACATAGAATTGTAGTACAACAGTGTTGACCTGAATTGTCAGAATGAGTGAAGGTCGATGCTACGGTAATTCAGGCAAACAGTAAATAGTATTGCATTGTGTATAGTCAGTGGGATCTTTTAAAACCAACACATTTATGTGTATTCTGATAGCAATGCCCATAGAATGAGTGGAGGTCGAATGACCTGTAAGTACAATGAGAGAAGGTCGCATGCATTCAAGAATTCATTTGTCTCTATTTACCTGTAAATGTGTGTAAAGGGGAAAGTCATGGCGAGATTGAAATAAATTGAAAAAGGACGCTTTTGCAGTATAAAATACAAATTTTATTAAGGTCTAAAATACATTATCATGGATAAAAATCCAAAAGAGTAGGATATACAGCATGCAGAAAAAATAACCAAAGTGTTGACATGAAGTTACAGCTCAAAGACATATACATTATCATGAATAAAAATCCAAAAGAGTGGGATATACAGCATGCAGAAAAATAGCCAAATGCAGACAGGTATGAACTACATTCAAATCAATATATAATAGTGCACATCTCCATATCTTATATGTTATAACGATAATAGCAGTCTATGTAACTCACAATATCCCCCAATAGGCAGACATATATGCACTATATATAGGATTATAAGTATCTCAATGAAGCATGTATATCAATAAAGTAACTTCCCCATCACAGATGCTAATATAATGATGTTAGCATGCAAGTGCAGGGCTCACAATACATACTGTGCGTGCATATGAAGTCAATTAGCACATCCATATGAGGAGCTATATTAAAAAGCAGTTGTGTATAGTTGGCCAATCAAATATTAGTTATGCGTTAGCTATCAGTGTCAACCATAGCAGCTCTCATGATGCTAGCTAATCACAGATGCTAATATAATGATGTTAGCATGCAAGCCATAATAATCGATCTTGATCAGTATTCAACAAAAAATTGGGTGCAAACTTTTTTTTAGCATAGCTGTGTTTCTGACTCCATGTCGTACCAGAAAGACCTATTTTGGCACAGGCCTACCCTATGCAGCGGTTTTGACCACTACTCAACAAAAATGGCTACAAACTTTTTAACATATCTGTGTTCGGACTATCATGTCATAGCAAAGCACCCTATGTGCCATGTACTCTAGACCATAATATTCGTTTTTGATCACCATTCACAAAAATTGCGCATGTTGAGACGTGTCCCGGCCTATTTTGGCACATGATAAATGTTTCTGACTCTCATGTCATACCAGAAGAACCCTGTGCCATGTACTCTAGACCATAATATCCACATCGGTATGGGAACTACATAGCTTTGTTTTCTCAGGTATTTAAAAAAGTGTGGAAAACTGAAAATCCAGCGACCTGTTGGTAATTTAGTGAGAACCATAGACAAATCGGGTATCGTCACACACAGAGACCACGACACCTCGGCTATCACATTTACCATTAGTTTCAAAAATCAGCTCCTTAACAATAAAGTAAGAATCGTAGTGTCTGCATTGGGTCTATAAATGTATAGTTTGAAAATTTACCGTTGCTAAAGAACAGTAAAAAGGCGTGCGTACAACTAATCAACCCCAAAACCTCTCCACTATCACAAACAT
Source organism: Oophaga sylvatica (assembly GCA_033576555.1). Taxonomy (NCBI): domain Eukaryota; kingdom Metazoa; phylum Chordata; class Amphibia; order Anura; family Dendrobatidae; genus Oophaga; species Oophaga sylvatica. The sequence goes on from JARQOD010000001.1 coordinate 402,306,351, forward strand.
CTATAAATGTATAGTTTGAAAATTTACAGTTGCTAAAGAACAGTAAAAGTCATGCGTGCAACTATCAACCCCAAAACTCTCACCACTATCACAAACACTATTGCCTAGATGCGCCCAGCGAGAATTTCCGTAGTGTGTATCAAGATGCTCCCTGCTATGACCGAATGTTTGCTCGTGGATGCTGGCATTTCCAGTGACATCATAGTTGTGTAAATGCGCAGGGGCACGTGTATCGATCCCCTAGGGTGTAATGCGTGATCATTTTAATTATTTTTCAATTCATAACCACACGTTCTCAGGCAGACAGGTTTATTTCACAGAAGTTGACTGTACAGTTGCATAATCTTTGTTTTAAAATCATACATTTGCATAATTTTGTTTAAAATCGCACAGCTCTGCAATAATGTCGGTGTTGGACATGCACTTATCAGTCTTTCATACGTGTCGCAGAAAGATTTTAGTCTGTTCTGCGAGAGTTTATTATGCACGTACTGTGCAGACATGTCAAGAAAATTTTGGTGTGTTCACCAGTCCATCGGGTGTTGGTGTGTAAGGCGCGACCATCATCTTCTGCTTCTTACTTACACGCCGGCGCGATAACCGCGCGTTTCTTTGGTGCTAATGCATCGGCTGAATTGGCAGCTGCTGCTTTCGCGTTGCTATTTGCAGATTCTGTAGCTTGACACAGACGCATATTCTTAAAGCGACTACTCTCAGCATTCCCGGGGTGCTCGGTTGGCGCGTCGTTTTCTTCACGATCTGCGACACACCGTGTGAAAGAGGCTCCGTTCTCACCTCCGTTCTGTTCTCAAATCCATAATTGCGCTGCTGCAAAACTCGCGAATGACGATCCTCCGTAACTAAAGAAAGATACGTGGTGTAGTTAACCGCTAAGTGGGGGAGATATAGGAAGAGCTACATGAGCCACTTTACTCTGATTCAACGCGATATTGTAAAGCTACTAGCAGCGATTATCTGTGAAACCGATGCATGATTGTTTGTATAAGTACACTATAGAGCGGCCTAGACATATATACTTACAAGTATGCCCCGGGTGTTGATCTACAGAGAATGCTGAATTAACAGACATCTCGCTGCTGGGGCCCGCCGTATGGGGCTGTTTTCTCCCTCAAACTGCAACCTCACGGGCGATACTTTAGCAGCTGTAAATAAAATATAGCATACATGAATGCGCACAAACATTCACAAAGCTATCGTAACGCGCGTAAATAAAATATTCTACTAGTACCGCAGAAATTTTTATCTGCGTGTATAAGTACACTATAGAGATGCGTAGACATATATGCTTACAAGTATGAGACGTTGTAGTGTAGTTCAGAGATTGTGAATTAAACGTGTGGAGGTGCTCGGGCGTTTTCGTATGGGTGTGTTTTCTTTTTCAAGCTGCAGCCTCCTGCTCGTTATTTTTAACATCTGTAAATAAAATATAACTATTACTCGCCACAGAAATGATATCTACGCGGGCCACACGCACAAAGCTAATACAGGGTAATGATGTTTGGGGTTCTGTCGTGAAATATTACTTCTACAATATTGCATCAACGCGGTTAGCCGCCATGATCCCCTGTAAAACATGAATGGATGTTTTTCTGCCTTAGCATGGGGCAGTGACAGAGGGCGTGTTCTCTCTGCTAGCCCTAATAAATACGGGTAGCTCACAAGCAATACAGTTCGCACTTGTTCACAACTCACAGACACAACTCGATCTGAACAGGACTATAGTGCGTATTTTTACGGATTTCGTTTCAATTATATTAAGTTAGTATAGTTTAAGTGTTTATTTGCATGAATAGGTTACCCTTGTTTTCATAGTTGGTCTTTAGAGCTAAAGTGCGTATTTTTATGTCTTTTGTTTCAGCTATATTTAAGTTTGTGTAGTGTTTGCATGAATAGGTTACCAGTGTTTTCATAGTTGATCTTTAGAGCTAAAGTGCGTATTTTTATGTCTTTTGTTTCAATTATATTTAAGTTTGTGTAGTATTTGCATGAATAGGTTAAGCGTGTTTTCATAGTTGATCTTTAGAGCTAAAGTGCGTATTTTTATGTCTCGTGAATATCCACGTTTGTTTCAATTATATTTAAGTTTGTGTAGTATTTGCATGAACAGCTTAGTTGTGTTTTCATACTTGATCTTTAGAGCTAAAGTGCATATTTTTATGTCTCGTGAATATCCACAGTTTGTTTCAATTATATTTAAGTTTGTGTAGTATTTGCATGAACAGCTTAGTCGTGTTTTCATACTTGATCTTTATTTGCTTTAATTTAATAGAGGACCCTTTTTATTCAAGATGGAGTCCAGATATTCTCGCGTTCAATATTCTGCTTTGCTTTCACCAGAACAATCGGGTAAATTTTACACCGTATATAGTGTACGTCGTATTGTGTCGGGCTGTCTGAGTCTGCGCTTTGTATATATAAACGATATATTTCATTCTTATTTAAGAAGAGGGAGTCCATTCAGACTACTCCTACGAGAACCGGTTTCATTACGCAGAACCTGTTAGAGGAAGGCAACTCTGCTAGCGGGCGACGAGCTTCAAGCTCTCACCAGTCTGTCACAGGCAAGAAACCTATAGCTATATCATATGTTTTAAACCTATGTATCTAGACGTGTAAACGTGGTAGCTGTAAATTTATAACGCCTACTATTAATATTAATAATTAATATAGACTGCCGCTAAAATCCATACAGTTAATTTTATTTTAGCTGACTGGGTCGTTAGCTAGACATGTTTTAATAATATAAACATTTTCTCATACAGATACAGCTGTAGCGGACTGGGCGGTTGGAAACCCTGTGGCGACTGAGCCGCTCGAGCATCGCGATTCCGATGTTGAGATCGTGGAGGATCCCCAGGATTCAGATGTCGAGTTCGTCGAACTGGACTATAATCCTCCCAACGCTCCTAAAAGATGGGGTGATTCGCTAAGCACACGGCTCTGGAATAGAAAAGGTAGCGGGTCCTTGAAACCCGGGTGATATGTGTGTTTGTATCCTCTGTACCCTGTGACCCCACCGATAACTAGTGGTATATTTTATTTACGCGCGTTACGATAGCTTTGTGAATGTGTTGTGCGCATTCATGTATGCTATATTTTATTTACAGCTGCTAAAGTATCGCCCGTGAGGTTGCAGTTTGAGGGAGAAAACAGCCCCATACGGCGGCGCCCCAGCAGCGAGATGTCTGTTAATTCAGCATTCTCTGTAGATCAACACCCGGGGCATACTTGTAAGTATATATGTCTAGGCCGCTCTATAGTGTACTTATACAAACAATCATGCATCGGTTTCACAGATAATCGCTGCTAGTAGCTTTACAAATATCGCGTTGAATCAGAGTAAAGTGGCTCATGTAGCTCTTCCTATATCTCCCCCACTTAGCGGTTAACTACACCACGTATCTTTTCTTTAGTTACGGAGGATCGTCATTCGCGAGTTTTGCAGCAGCGCAATTATGGATTTGAGAACAGAACGGAGGTGAGAACGGAGCCTCTTTCACACGGGTGTGTCGCAGATCGTGAAGAAAACGACGCGCCAACCGAGCACCCCGGGAATGCTGAGAGTAGTCGGCTTAAGAATATGCGTCTGTGTCAAGCTACAGAATCTGCAAATAGCAACGCGGAAGCAGCAGCTGCCAATTCAGCCGATGCATTAGCACCAAAGAAACGCGCGGTATCGCGCCGGCGTGTAAGTAAGAAGCAGAAGGATGATGGTCGATCGCCTTACACACCAACACCCGTATGGACTGGTGAACACACCAAAATGTTTCTTGACATGTCTGCACAGTACGTGCATAATAAACTCTCGCAGAACAGACTAAAATCTTTCTGCGACACGTATGAAAGACTGATAAGTGCATGTCCAACACCCGACATTATTGCAGAGCTGTGCGATTTTAAACAAAATTATGCAAATGTATGATTTTAAACAAAGATTATGCAACTGTACAGTCAACTTCTGTGAAATAAACCTGTCTGCCTGAGAACGTGTGGTTATGAATTGAAAAATAATTAAAATGATCACGCATTACACCCTAGGGGATCGATACACGTGCCCCTGCGCATTTACACAACTATGATGTCACTGGAAATGCCAGCATCCACGAGCAAACATTCGGTCATAGCAGGGAGCATCTTGATACACACATACGGAAATTCTCGCTGGGCGCATCTAGGCAATAGTGTTTGTGATAGTGGTGAGAGTTTTGGGGTTGATAGTTGCACGCATGACTTTTTACTGTTCTTTAGCAACTGTAAATTTTCAAACTATACATTTATAGATGTTTGTGATAGTGGTGAGAGTTTGGGGTTGATAGTTGTACGCACGCCTTTTTACTGTTCTTTAGCAACGGTAAATTTTCAAACTATACATTTATAGACCACAATGCAGGACACTACGATTCTTACTTTATTGTTAAGGAGCTGATTTTTGAAAACTAATGGTAAATGTGATAGCCCGAGGTGTCGTGGTCTCGTGTGTGACGATACCCGATTTGTCTATATGGTTCTCACTAAATTACCACAGGTCGCTGGATTTTCAGTTTTCCACACTTTTTTAAATACCTGAGAAAACAAAGCTATGTAGTTCCCATACCCGATGTGGAATATTATGGTCTAGAGTACATGGCACAGGGTTCTTCTGGTATGACATGAGAGTCAGAAACATTTATCATGTGCCAAAATAGGCCGGGACACGTCTCAACATGCCGCAATTTTTTGTTGAATGGTGATCAAAAACGAATATTATGGTCTAGAGTACATGGCATAGGGTGCTTCTGCTATGACATGATAGTCCGAAACACAGATATGTTAAAAAGTTTGTAGCCATTTTTGTTGAGTAGTGGTCAAAACCGCTGCATAGGTGTAGGCCTGTGCCAAAATAGGTCTTTCTGGTACGACATGGGAGTCAGAAACACAGCTATGCTAAAAAAAAGTTTGCACCCAATTTTTTGTTGAATACTGATCAAGATCGATTATTATGGCTTGCATGCTAACATCATTATATTAGCATCTGTGATTAGCTAGCATCATGAGAGCTGCTATGGTTGACACTGATAGCTAACGCATAACTAATATTTGATTGGCCAACTATACACAACTGCTTTTTAATATAGCTCCTCATATGGATGTGCTAATTGACTTCATATGCACGCACAGTATGTATTGTGAGCCCTGCACTTGCATGCTAACATCATTATATTAGCATCTGTGATGGGGAAGTTACTTTATTGATATACATGCTTCATTGAGATACTTATAATCCTATATATAGTGCATATATGTCTGCCTATTGGGGGATATTGTGAGTTACATAGACTGCTATTATCGTTATAACATATAAGATATGGAGATGTGCACTATTATATATTGATTTGAATGTAGTTCATACCTGTCTGCATTTGGCTATTTTTCTGCATGCTGTATATCCCACTCTTTTGGATTTTTATTCATGATAATGTATATGTCTTTGAGCTGTAACTTCATGTCAACACTTTGGTTATTTTTTCTGCATGCTGTATATCCTACTCTTTTGGATTTTTATCCATGATAATGTATTTTAGACCTTAATAAAATTTGTATTTTATACTGCAAAAGCGTCCTTTTTCAATTTATTTCAATCTCGCCATGACTTTCCCCTTTACACACATTTACAGGTAAATAGAGACAAATGAATTCTTGAATGCATGCGACCTTCTCTCATTGTACTTACAGGTCATTCGACCTCCACTCATTCTATGGGCATTGCTATCAGAATACACATAAATGTGTTGGTTTTAAAAGATCCCACTGACTATACACAATGCAATACTATTTACTGTTTGCCTGAATTACCGTAGCATCGACCTTCACTCATTCTGACAATTCAGGTCAACACTGTTGTACTACAATTCTATGTGCCAATAAAGATGTATATCTATGTACCATGTTAGCTAGTAAATAGAAAAATATTTAGACTTCTAACACAACCCAAAGCCTTAGATACACAGCATAGTAATAGCTTACCGATCTGTAACAAACCATGCCAAGATTCTTCTTAGTATACATTGAATTGCTGAGATAAGTGTAGATACACTGCCAAGCTAAAAATATATATACTGAATAAAACTATAAGTTGAGCGTCATAATTCCAAATGTGTTATAAGGTGATACTTCAAATTAAACTGCCTTTGCAGCTGTAGTTTAAAACTTATATCTTGGATAATACTAAAAATAAACACATTTTAGCAGCTTGATACATCTAACCATTGGATTTTTATTCATGATAATGTATATGTCTTTGAGCTGTAACTTCATGTCAACACTTTGGTTATTTTTTCTGCATGCTGTATATCCTACTCTTTTTGGATTTTTATCCATGATAATGTATTTTAGACCTTAATAAAATTTGTATTTTATACTGCAAAAGCTTCCTTTTTGAATTTATTTCAATTTCAGTCTAGCATGTCACAATTAAGTCAATGATTGAAATGTCTTTGAGCTGTAACTTCAAGAAGAACACACATAAATGTGTTGGTTTTAAAAGATCCCACTGACTATACACAATGCAATACTATTTACTGTTTGCCTGAATTACCGTAGCATCGACCTTCACTCATTCTGACAATTCATGTCAACACTGACAGTAGATAAAAAATATTTAGACTTCTAACACAACACAAACCTTGTACACACACCTTGATACATTAAACTACACTATAGGGATGAACTGTCGGGACAGTTTTCTTGAAGTGATCTATCTGTGAAAAACACTGTTAGAAATGAGGACTATACACAAGGGGTGCCAAGCAGCATTCAGGTATGATCTCACATCTATGGCGCTGCTTTTTTGATATAGCTCCTCATATGGATGTGCTAATTGACTTCATATGCACGCACAGTATGTATTGTGAGCTCTGCACTCGCATGCTAACATCATTATATTAGCAACTGTGATGGAGAAGTTACTTTATTGATATACCTGATTCATTGAGATACTTATAATCCTATATATAGTGCATATATGTCTGCCTATTGGGGGATATTGTGAGTTACATAGATTGCATATATACGGACAAATATATGGAGTTTATTATTGTATAGCCCCGGATTAGTCTATTATCGCTATAACATATAAGATATGTCGATGTGCACTATTATATATTGATTTGAATGTAATTCACACCTGTCTGCATTTGGCTATTTTTTCTGCATGCTGTATATCCCACTCTTTTGGATTTTTATCCATGATAATGTATTTTAGACCTTAATAAAAATTGTTGACTTTTCCCACACAAAAGACGGATCACAGAACTTGTCCTGTGTGAAACACACACATAGATAAATTACCTCTATGGTGCAGTAAAGATGTATATCTTTGTACCATGTTAGCCAGTAGATAGAAAAATATTTAGACTTCTAACAACAGTATAAAATCAAGATTCACTCTTTATTTCACTAAAAATCCTTATATACTAGTTATATACAGAAGTCTGTATTTAACTAGAACTCCTTATACAATTACTGGGTCCTTAAAAGTTTCTCTCCTCTGCTAGAAAATAGCTTTACATTTACTGATGGATTCTAATACAGACATTTACTGGGTGCTTCTAATACAAACCCTTTACAGTTCATGTCAGGGCATTCTCTGCTAGAAAATAGCTTTACATCTACGGATGGAGTTAAAACTACCCTTTAATACACTAAAAACTCCACAGACTAATCAAAGGCACTGAATAAAAATCCAGCAGACCAGATTTCACAGCCTGAGCAAAGTTCAGCCACAGATTTCCCAGCCTGAGCAAAGTTCAGCCAGAGGGCGTGACGACCTGGATCAAGCTGACAGGGAGACAGATTAAATGATAGGGGGCGTGTCGACCTGTCAAATTGAGTTTGACGAATACTGGGGTCCCTATACTACTTAGGTTTTTGACAACTATGAGAGACAATTACCTTTCACAACTAGTTCAGGACCCAACAAGAGGGGGGGCACTGCTAGACCTAATATTATCCAACAGGCCAGACCGCATATCAAATATAAGGGTTGGGGGTCACTTGGGTAATAGTGATCACAAAATAATAAGCTTTCATATATCCTTTAATAAGATGTGTAGTCGAGGGGTTACAAGGACACTAAACTTCAGGAAGGCAAATTTCCAACGGATGAGAGATGATCTTGGTGCAATAAACTGGGACGATATCCTGAGACATAAAAATACACAAAGAAAATGGGAGACGTTTATTAGCATCCTGAATAGGACCTGTGCACAGTATATACCCTATGGGAATAAACATGCTAGAATTAGGAGGAAACCACTATGGCTAAATAAAGCTGTAAGGGGCGCAATAAGGGACAAAAATAAAGCGTTTAGGGAATTAAAGCAAGTAGGTAGTGAAGAGGCATTAAATAAATACAGAAGACTGAATAAATTCTGTAAAAAGCAAATCAAGACAGCAAAGATTGAGGCAGAGAGACTCATTGCCAGAGAAAGTAAAAATAATCCCAAAATATTCTTTAACTACATAAATAGCAAGAAACTAAAAAATGATAGTGTTGGTCCCCTTAAAAATAGTCTGGGTGAAATGATGGATGAGGATGAGGAAAAAGCCAATATGCTAAATGACTTTTTTTCAACTGTATTTACACAAGAAAATCCCATGACAGATAACATGATCAGAGATAAAAAAATTTCTCCATTAAATGTCACCTGCTTAACCCAGCAGGAAGTATGGCGGCGTCTAAAAATTACTAAAATTGACAAATCCCCGGGCCCTGATGGGATACACCCCTGAGTACTGCAGGAATTAAGTACAGTCATAGATAGACCATTGTTTTTAATCTTTAAGGATTCCATAATAACGGGGTCTGTACCACAGGACTGGCGTATAGCAAATGTGGTGCCAATATTCAAAAAGGGGGCAAAAACTGAACCTGGAAATTATAGGCCAGTGAGCTTAACATCTACTGTGGGTAAAATCCTGGAGGGTTTTTTAAGGGATACTATATTGGAGTATCTGAAGCTGAATAACCTCATGACACAGTATCAGCATGGGTTTACGAGGGACCGTTCTTGTCAGACTAATCTGATAAGCTTTTATGAAGGGGTAAGTTCAGGACTGGACCAAGGGAATGCAGTGGACGTGGTGTTCATGGACTTCTCAAAAGCTTTTGATACAGTGCCACACAAAAGGTTGATACATAAAATGAGAACAATGGGGATAGGGGAAAATATGTGTAAGTGGGTTAAGAACTGGCTCATGGATAGGAAACAAAGGGTGGTTATTAATGGAGCACACTCGGACTGGGTCACGGTTAGCAGTGGGGTACCACAGGGGTCAGTATTGGGGCCGCTTCTCTTTAACATATTGATTAATGACCTTGTAGGGGGCATACAGAGTAGTATTTCAATATTTGCAGATGACACTAAACTCTGCAGGGTAATAAATACAGAGGAGGATAATTTTATATTACAGGAGGATTTATGTAAACTAGAAGCTTGGGCTGATAAATGGCAAATGAGCTTTAATGGGGATAAATGTAAGGTCATGCACTTGGGTAGAACAAACAAGATGTATAATTATGTGCTTAATTGTAAAATACTGGGCAAAACTGTCACTGAAAAAGACCTGGGTGTATGAGTGGACGACAAACTCACATTTAGTGGCCAATGTCAGGCAGCTGCTGCCAAGGCAAATAAAATAATGGGATGCATTAAAAGAGGCATAGATGCTCATGAGGAGAACATAATTTTACCTCTATACAAGTCACTGGTGCGACTACACTTAGAATACTGTGTGCAGTTCTGGTCTCCGGTGTATAAGAAAGACATAGCTGAACTGGAGCGGGTGCAGAGAAGAGCGACCAAGGTTATTAGAGAACTGGGGGGTCTGCAATACCAAGACAGGTTATTACACTTGGGGTTATTTAGTTTGGAAAAACGAAGGCTTAGGGGTGATCTTATTACAATGTATAAATATATGAGGGGACAGTACAAAGACCTTTCTAATGATCTTTTTACTCTTAGACCTGTGACGGGGACAAGGGGGCATCCTCTACGTCTGGAGGAAAGAAGGTTTAGTCATAATCACAGACGCAGATTCTTTACTGTAAGAGCAGTGAGACTATGGAACTCTCTGCCATCTAATGTTGTAATGAGTGATTCCTTACTAAAATTTAAGAGGGGACTGGATGCCTTTCTTGAAAAGTATAATATTACAGGCTATATTCACTAGTTTCCTAGATACTGCGTTGATCCAGGGAGCTAGTCTGATTGCCGTATGTGGAGTCGGGAAGGAATTTTTTTCCCCAATGTGAAGCTTACTGTTTGCCACTTGGGTTTTTTTTTGCCTTCCTCTGGATCAACATGTTAGGGCAGGTTAGGATAGGATATGGGTTGAACTAGATGGACTTAAAGTCTTCCTTCAACCTTAATAACTATGCTACTATGTTACTAGATGCAGTGCGACTGTCTGCAGCCTCTGAGATACCCATGACGACTTTACAAGCTAATATCTCAGCAATGAAAATTAGAAATAAAAAAAATACCAAACTGCATTTTCTTCATGTCAGCAGCCACTATTCCACGATGTGGCCAGATTCCCATGATCAACCTGGTGAAAGGTTTTCTTTAAAATCAATGAAGATTTTGTTTCATTTCTTTGCAATTTCTCCTATGGTCTTCGTCTAAGAACAATATAATTAATTTCTATTGATGTGATCAATAGTCTTATGGCTAGCTAAGTCAGTATAAAACTGTATCCACTCTGCTTGAAAATAAATAAGACATTTTACATATCCCTTGATGCTCATATCATATCTGTCATTGGTGAAGATTAATTTACCAAAGTGCAAAGCTTAGAGATCTAATACATGAACAGGAATCAGAAATAGCTTTCTATTGGCAGAAAATATCCAACGATGAAATTTTGGAAATTGTTACAATCATGTGTTTAAGGATCTGAAGCTTCGTTCTGTTCCAATAGAATATAAATCCTTCTTTTTACAGAAAACTTAGCTGTGGGCATATTTATTCCAATGACGTCAGCTAAAATGTCCAATTGCTGAATTTAAAAGAGCGGCTTAGTACCATTGGGGATAGTGAGTGGGTCTTCTAGATGTTTTATAGATTTGTAGAACTTTCCCCCGAGCAGTGTAATGATATAAAACACTTACGGTACATCAAAGTTTAACAAACACAAGGGCAGTTTGTATGAAGATCTCTGAGCCTGAAGCAACTTCCTGCAGGATGGATCATGAATAACCTTATTAAATGTGAAATTAGCATAACTAAATAGAAGTTGGATGAAATAATGTGGCTTTGTATTTTGCATAATAGGAGGAAAACTATTCTTAAAATAGTAAAAGAATTATATTTCAGTCACTATCCAAGGTGAGGCATTTATGTATTTCATTATTTTCTTAAAGGGGTTCCAAGTAAATACATTTCTTACCTAATTGATAAATGTTTGATCGCTAGGGGTCCGATTGTAGGGGCAACTCCTGATCCCAGACCAGGGGTCTCATATTTCCCTGTCTAAGTGGATTTATAATGCACGTTACCACAACATCATTCACTTCAATAGGACTGACCAGTTCGTAAAACCGTAAAAGTGATTACATATGCGCTCTACTGCTCTGTTCATAAATTTTCAGGAATACTCAGTCTCATGGTAGTTGGATTCCCAGAAATAATACATTTATCATGTCCAAGCGCTTCCAAAATTTTTGAAGATTTATTTGTTACCTTTTTGATCTTATTGGAATATTTTTGTAAACGCAAGTATTCTTTCCTTTCACACTGGACAATCAAGTTACATTCAAAGGACATCCGTACATAAAGCAGATTAAGGCTATGTGTATACGTTCAGGATTATTTGCGTTTTTTTCGCGTTTTTTTTGCAGGAAAATAACGCGTCAAAAACGCATGATTTAAGCATCCTATCATTTAGAATGAATTCTGCAATTTTTGTGCACATGGTGCGTTTTTTTCCGCAAAAAAAAACGCATCTCGGAAAAAGAACCAACATGTTCATTAATTTCGCGGAATTCTAGTGTTTTTCACGCTATATTATTGACCTAGAAAGTTCAGGAAAAAATTGTGGTAAAAACGCGCAAAATAACGCACCAAAAACGCGAAAAAAACGCGCATTTTTACTGCGGAAAATGTCTGTTTTTGCTCAGGAATATTCTGCAAACATTCCTGAACGTGTGCACTTAGCCTAAAGGGTATTTCACTGTTGTGAGCCCCTCAGATCAGCTGGAGGCTTCAATAAAACGTGCCAACAGCAGGGAAAGGCTTGGTTCACACATTTAAAGTTCTCTTCATTGAGCACTGTCAGGGTTTTCATCAGAATTCCTGAAAAATAGAATTCCGATGGAAACCCCAAGGGAGCCATTTACTGCTATGACCCTACAGAGTCACTCTCGACTCCGTGTGGATTCTGTCCTGACAGTATTCTTCTTTTTCAAACGTGCCCAAAAATACGGTCAGCCAAGTTTTCGTGCCCATGTAAAAAAACGAATAACACTGCCGGGGTGGAGGCCACGTGGAATCCAAAGCGATTACATCGGCCTCATAATAGAAAAAGGCTCTATCAGGGCTTTGTCGGAGTTTCCGTCGGAATTCTGTTTTCCAGAGATTCCTGCGGAAACCATGACAGAGTGCTCGGTGGAGAGCACAATATATGTGTGAACAAAGCACAATTAATCATTTCATGTTCCCACTAAAAATAATGGACTGTAAATATAAGAATGTGGCACATTTTTCAGAGAGAAAAGGGACAGAAACTCTTTAAAGTTTTTTGGACCTAACGCAAAATCTGCATCAACGATTAACAAGTCATTTTTGGCACTCGTCTATTTACAAGGGGCTAAGTTCTTGTAGGACTCCTTCGATTCCAGAATGGATGCAGCGTCCAATATCTGAATCCCTATGATGGAAGTCCTTCATGTTGGACTTGTAAATCTTTAGCTCAAATGGAACATTTTCTAAGCCAAGAACAATGTTAACCTACAACTTATGGATATGAGAGTAAAGGAACTATTAAGAAACTGTGCATCCTCATGTCTCCTGAAAGTGAGTGCAGCAATAAATCGAAGGATAAATCGAACTATTAACTGAAGATGAGCTGGATCCTCTAAGGAATCCAGTTTAGATGTGGGGAATTAATAATCTGAACATAAACATCACCTGTATTCACCCCATGTGATAATTGCTATCTTTTGTATTTTCATTATAATATAATTTAATAATATAGACACAATTAATTCTTTTCACATGACGCAGCACTGGTGGGCATCACTTTTTGGATCAGTGAGTTGCACTATCACAGCGGGGGCGGTTTTCAAACGTGAAGAAAGTTCACATGTGTCTTTGAAAGTCACGGGTTGGTAAAAACAGCTTACTGATGGCTTAATGGTCTTTGTTCAAATGCAAATGATATGTAAATCTATGTAAATTTCATTGAACATTCCACCAATTGATTTCTATGTTGGATATTTTCCTGTAGCTTAAAGTATTGTAGGTATGTAAAGTGCAGGTGCTTGGATACAGTAACACAAATGCTGCAGAGTAGGAGTTAACTATTATTTAATTGTTCAAGAGCAATGAACTCCTCACAGGGAGATAACAGAGAAAACGGGATGCTAAACTGAACTATATAACGGTTATTTAACTAGACAGTCTTTGGTTAACAGATTCACTTATCATGGCTCCACAGTCCGGCACTCTCTGAAGGTCCAGTGGGTAATAGAATGCCGGCGGACGTTGGTGTAACGTCTTCGGGAGTCCCCGCCCAACACACGGTCCTGCTTCTGGTGGTAGCGGGCAGTCTTCAGTTCTGCCCACTGAGCCCCTAGTCCATTTAACTGCGGAGCCGAAGGGTTGAGCTCTCCACAAGGCTCTGCGTGGTCCGTGTCTCTCTGAGCAGCCGCCGTCACTTTAAGGGCTGCCCTGCAAAGCTCCACTCGGCATGCGCTTCTCTGTGTGACAGCCGACACACAGACGTCCGTGCTGCAATGCTATGTCTGACGTGAGTTACCCTGTGCGCCCGCCGATATGAGTGAGTCTCTCACGCAGCCGCTCTGTCTCTGAACGCTGCGGCCTATCACTCTCCTCACCGCTACTGCGATCCGCACCTGCTCAGCATTCTGCCGGGAAGCCCCCCTGCGTTCCCTCGCAACACCTTTTAACTTACTTCCCCGGACCATGCCCTCTTCACACAGGTTACCAGCTCACTCCATCTGCAATTTTATTCCCTCCAGCAACAGTAGGTTCGACCCCAGCAGTTCCAGACCTGGCGCTTCAGCGGCCCTTGCAGCCTCGTCCTCTCTTCTACCCGTATATTAAAATATGTCATACTATGACAGAGATCCACTCTACACAGCTTATGGGCTGGCAAAATAAGGAGAAAAGGGAGTATACTGGCTTAAAAAGAGATATTTATTTATATCAAAAATATATAATAATAAAAGATGCAAAGTAATACACAAAAGAAAGAAAATAAGGTGCACAAAGATGATGCAATAGGACCACCGGTGCCAGACACCCACCACACATTAGCATCATACATTATCCCCTTGATAAAGCAATGAATTAAGAAGCGAAACGTACATTGGGGGCTTTTCCTGGATCCAGCCCGGTGCCACCCACCCTTTGCCTCTATCGGTAAGTGCCACTTATAGCAAAAAGTACTCTCTTAGGCTATTATGTCATGTACACCTATACTTTTTACTTCATTGAATTAATGCTTTCTGCTAATGTGCGGTGGATGTCTGGCACCGTTGGGCCTATTGTGTCAGCTTTTGTGCACCTTATTTTCTTTCTTTTGTGTATTACTTTGCATCTTTTATAATTATATATTTTTGATACCAATAAATAGCTCTTTTTAAGCCAGTATACTCTTTTCTCCTTATTTTGCTATTCTTATGGAGTTGGTTATTTCTCTGTCTCCGGGAATGTTTTGCAGAATCTTTGCTGTCATTATGATATTACCTGGTTTTGTTCTCACAGATTATGGGCTGTAAATGTGAAACACTTATATTCATAATTTATTATAGATTTCCAATTTGTCCATAAAAAAATATTGTCTGTCTATGATTTTCTGATAAATTGTCAGAAAAAATAAAAACTCAAGTAGTCAATAATCCTAATTCTCCCATTTTTTAGACATTTAGTTTTCTCCAAGTTCACGTTCTTAAGTCAATATCTTGCTGAAAATGGGGGAAAATCTTATTATTGTCTAAGACTAATCTAAATCATTGTTGAGATCAAGCTTGACACTGGCAGTCATTGACACCTTTGCTCCATATTGTGAGTCTCAGCTTCCTTTTTTTTTACTAAGATGGTATGACGTGAACAGATGCTCAGAAACATGCCCAAAATAAGTGCACCTTCATGATCCCTCACTTGTTAACTTTCTCTAACGCTGTCCCCCCTAAAAAAGAGCCATCGCTGATGATCACGTGTGGCATAGCCATGAATTGAATTACTTTTAGGTATGCTTTTCCAAAGACTAGTTTATGTTTGAAAACAACCCTAATTACAAGAATTGTTCTTTAGAATTGCACTATTACTGTTATAGCCTTGGTAATGTTAATTCTCAAAGTTCCAAGCGAAGGTATCACTTAGAATTCCCATTAAACACCGCAGAGGTGTGGACTATTCTCCAGGCCAATTTTAAGATTTTTTTCCAAGGTAAAGTCCCAGATTGGCAGCAGTGGTGCTAAAAAAAAGTAGTAATGTAATGGAGCCAAGGGTCTTTACAAGAAGGATGGTCAGAGTAAATGACAGCAGGGTAGTCATGAAGTCAATCAATGGTCACAGCCAAGAGTAAAACAGGTGCTAGATGAAAAATCCAAAGGATAAGTCAGTAACAAGGTCAAGATCTGTATAATCGAGGGTCATGATTAGGGAATGAAGTCCAGGAAATATTGGAGGCTGATGAGGCTGATTTGGGCAACAGGGCTGTGACTGACAGTGGGGCCAGAGAAAAAAGGCAAATGGTTGCCTAATAATGAGGCAAGGGTGGAGTGAAAACTCGGTATTGGAAAATGTTAATTTTTTTCCGACATCAACGCTGTATTGCACCATATTGAAGCTCAAGCACCAGCTATGAGACTCTAGGAGAGAGGTTAATAGCACCATTAGAAAACAAGGAGGTATGGAATGGTCCAAAGGAAAGGACACTTTTGTTAGAGTGGCAAGATCCACAATGGAAGAATAGTTTGGTCTTTGATATGATGCAAACCTCTTGCCCATTGAGGGCAGAAAATGCCACATTCCCAGATAATAGATGACGGCGTGTTAAATCCCAACCGATACCCATACTTCTCAATAGAGGTGTGAGCAGACAGTTTATATCACTTTTATAAAACAATATGCTTCTCGGTATCAAATTCACTGCACTTCGCTGCAACATTACATAACCTATAAACAGGTTTTCCCACAAACAGAAAAATCATTTTTTTCTCTAGATCTTGGAATAACAATAATTTCCACAATTGGATGTGTTTAAATAAAATGTTCCTGTGTTAGATAATCTTATAAATGTGTTTATAAATGTGTTCCTGCTGTGTACTGTGTAATGGTCGTGTCTGACCATGCAGGAACATGGTCTGATCATACCACAGCTCCTGGGCAGGGAGGAAGCAAAAGACTATACAAACATTACAGCAGGGGATCACAGACGATTCTTTCCCTAAGGTAAAAACACTGTTTAAAAACAGGCAGGGAAATGTATTAGCTCCCAAAACAATCAGCTGTGATCCCATACTGTGGTATCTATATAATCTTTTGCATTCTCCCCTGCCCAGGAGCTGTGGTATGATCAGACCATGTTCCTGTACGGTCGGACACGGACATTACACAGTACACAGCAGGGGACATTTATAAGATTATCTCAGCACAGGGACATTTTATTTAAACACAACCAATTGTGGATATTATTATTATTCTAAAATCTATTGATTAAAATTGATTAAAATTAACTTTTGTTTGTGGGAAAACCACTTTAAGTTCATTTTCCTTCTCCCAGGAACATTTCACTTCTCAGGAAAGATTGAAATTTGTGCCTTCTTTTAATCTCCCGCACGCTCACTATATATTAACTCTTGCTTCTATACATCATATCTAAGATCTTCCTGGAAATTATACAAAATGCTTTTCCTGAATGGAGCCATCTATGTTTTAGCTAAAAATAATTTTCAGAGAAAGCAAAAGTATATGTGAAATTGCTCTGCAATTAGCATACCTTAATTACATAGACACAGTCATGGCCAAAAGTTTTGAGAATGACACAAATATTAATTTTTACAAAGTCTACTGCTTCACTTTTTCTAACGGCAATTTGCATATACTCCGAATGTTATAAAGAGTGATCAGCTTAACAGCAATTACTTGCAAAGTCAATATTTGGTTAGAAAATGAACTTTATCCCCCAAAACACATTTTAACATCATTGCAGCCTTGCCTTAAAAGGACCAGCTAAACTCTTTTCAGTGATTGCTCCATTAACACAGGTGTGGGTTTTGATGAGGGCATGGCTGGAGATCAATCTGTCATGATTAAGTAAGAATGACACCACTGGACACTTTAAAAGGAGGCTGGTGCTTGCCATCATTGTTTCTCTTCTGTTAACCATGGTTATCTCTAAAGAAACACGTGCAGTCATCATTGCAATGCACAAAAATGGCCTAACAGGGAAGAGTATCGCAGCTAGAAAGATTGCACCTCAGTCAACAATCTATCGCATCATCAAGAACTTCAAGGAGAGAGGTTCCATTGTTGCCAAAAAGGCTTCAGGGCGCCCAAGAAAGACCAGCAAGTGCCAGGACCGTCTCTTAAAAGTGTTTCAGCTGTGGGATCGGGCTACCAGCAGTGCAGAGCTTGCTCAGGAATGGCAGCAGGCAGGTGTGAGTGCATCTGCACGCACTGTGAGGTGGAGACTCTTGGAGCAAGGCCTGGTCTCAAGGAGGGCAGCAAAGAAGTCACTTCTCTCCAGAAAAAACATCATGGACAGACTGATATTCTGCAAAAGGTACAGGCAGTGGACTGCTGAGGACTGGGGTAAAGTTATTTTCTCTGATGAATCCCCTTTTCGATTGTTTGGGACATCAGGAAAACGCCTCATTCGAAGAAGACAAGGTGAGCGCTACCACCAGTCTTGTCTCATGCCAACTGTTAAGCATCCTGAAACCATTCATGTGTGGGGTTGCTTCTCAGCCAAGGGAATCGGCTCTCTCACAGTCTTGCCTAAAAACACAGCCATGAATAAAGAATGGTACCAGAATGTCCTCCAAGAGCAACTTCTCCCAACCCTCCAAGAGCAGTTTGGTGATCAACAATGCCTTTTCCAGCATGATGGAGCACCTTGCCATAAAGCAAAGGTGATAACTAAATGGCTCAGGGAACAAAACATAGAGATTTTGGGTTTATGGCCTGGAAACTCCCCAGATCTTAATCCCATTGAGAACTTGTGGTCAATCATCAAGAGACGGGTGGACAAACAAAAACCTAAAAATTCTGACAAAATTAAAGCATTGATTGTGCAAGAATGGACTGCTATCAGTCAGGATTTGGTCCAGAAGTTGATTGAGAGCATGCCAGGGAGAATTGCAGAGGTCCTGAAGAAGAAGGGTCAACACTGCAAATATTGACTTGCTGCATTAACTCATTCTAACTGTCAATATAAGCTTTTGTTACTCATATGTTTGCAATTATTATATTTCTGTCTGTGATAAAAACATCTGTCAAACACACATAAAAACCAGAGGGCAGCAGATCATGTGAAAATATAATATTTGTGTCATTCTCAAAACTTTTGGCCATGACTGTAAATGACAAACCAGTAACCATTCTAACCTAAAAATTAGTAGCACGGCACATCTCATAAATGCAACATATGATTTAGAGAAAAAGTGTTGGATTCAAGCTTCTCAAAAAGCAAAAAAAAATGATTGCTTCTGTTTCGTGCATACTGACTATTGTCAGAGTTGTCGCTGTGCTAATTTGCGTGTATCTACTGTTATAAGTACACTTCTTGCCCTAAAAACAGTGCAATTATGTGTTATTTATTTATGGGGCTGTTTTAACCAATAAATTACAATGCAGAACACATCACATCAGGGGCGGACATTGCCCCGGAAGTCGTCCAAGGCAAGCAGTCAATTCCGGGGCAAGAAAAGAGTAGCATGCGCTGTAATGATTTTCTATTTTGCCCACTGTTGGGCAAAGCACACTGCGCATGCGCGGGGCCGAATTTGAAAAGCGCTTTCGCGGGCAGCAGAACAACGTCTGTGGGATTCACAGATGGCGATACGCAAGTGATGCCGAGGAGCGGGGGGAGGACAGAGAAAACGCCACCCTCCTGACCTGACCGCCCTCATTTACACAAAAGAATCCCGACTTTACTAAGGTATTTTGGCATCAAAACGGGGTTATCTGGATATAAGCAACATACCGATAGGTTGCTTATGGGATGCACTATTTAGCCATATCTTTAGCTGATATGGTTAAAATGGGGTGACAGATTCCCTTTAAGGCGACAAAGATATATATATATATATATATATATATATATATATATATACTAGATGGTGGCCCGATTCTAACGCATCGGGTATTCTAGAATATGTATGTAGTTTATTTATGAAGATTTAAGAATAATGCAACGAATACACATGATTTTTCGGGTAAAATATATACATTATCATTAAATGTTATTGCTCATAGAACTTAATACAACTGAACAAAATTATTAAACAGATCATCAAAATATCTCCCGGCTGCATCGCCGCTGACCTCCGTGCGGCACATAAGCCGCTAACGGCCGCCATCTTTTTTCTGAAATCCTGCATCGCTGATTGGCCGCGGCCGGACCAGTCAGTGACGCGGGATTTCCTGGACAGAAAGACAGACAGACAGACGAGATAAAACGATTATATATATTAGATAGATGTTACTGTGTATTACCTCATGTCACTGTGTATTACCTCATATTACTGTGTATTACCTCATGTTACTGTATATTACCTCATTTTACTGTGTATTACCTCATGTTACTGTATATTACCACATGTTCCTGAATATTACCTCAAGTTACCTGTGTATTACCTCACGCCACTGTGTATTACCTCATGTTACTGTTTTTTACCTCATATTACTGTGTATTACCTCATGTTACTGTATATTATCTCATATTACCTCATGTTACCTGTGTATTACCTCATATAACTGTGTATTACCTCATATTACTGTGTATTACCTCATGTTACTGTATATTACCTCATTTTATTGTGTATTACCTTATGTTACTTATGTATTACCTCATGTCACCTGTGTATTACCTCATGTCACTCTGTACAGTACATCATGGGCAGTTGGTGAGTCACATGACCACATGGGCGGAGTTAGCCCTGCGTCACTGATGTTACTGTGTATTACCTCATGTCACTGTGTATTACCTCATATTACTGTGTATTTCCTCATATAACTGTGTATTACCTCATGTTACCGTATATTACCTCATATTACCTCATGTTACCTGTGTATTACCTCATATAACTGTGTATTACCTCATATTACTGTGTATTACCTCATGTTACTGTATATTACCTCATTTTACTGTGTATTACATTATGTTACTTATGTATTACCTCATGTCACCTGTGTATTACCTCATGTCACTGTGTATTACCCGTGTTCAGTAAACATGACAGAAGTACATCAGACACTGTAACTGACAAAACATGTTCAGTACATCATGGGCAGTTGGTGAGTCCAACACATGGGCAGAGTTAGCCCTGCGTCGCTGATTGGCCGCGGCCAGACCAATTAGCGACACGGGATTTCCTGGACAGACAGACAGGATAAGACGATTATATAAATAGATACAGTACAGACCAAAAGTTTGGACACACCTTCTCATTCAAAGATTTTTCTGTATTTTCATGACTATGAAAATTGTACATTCACACTGAAGGCATCAAAACTATGAATTAACACATGTAGAGTTATATACTTAACAAAAAAGTGTGTAACAACTGAAATTATGTCTTATATTCTAGGTTCTTCAAAGTAGCCACCTTTTGCTTTGATTACTGCTTTGCATACTCTTGGCATTCTCTTGATGAGCTTCAGGAGGTAGTCACCGGAAATGGTTTTCTCTTCACAGCTGTGCCCTGTCAGGTTTAAGAAGTGTGATTTCTTGCCTTATAAATGGGGTTGGGACCATCAGTTGTGTTGTGCAGAAGTCTGGTGGATACATAGCTGATAGTCCTACTGAATAGACTGTTAGAATTTGTATTATGGTAAGAAAAAAGCAGCTAAGTAAAGAAAAATGAGTGGCCATCATTACTTTAAGAAATGAAGGTCAGTCAGTCCGAAAAATTGGGAAAACTTTGAAAGTGTCCCCAAGTGCAGTTGCAAAAACCATCAAGCGCTACAAAGAAACTGGCTCACATGAGGACCGCCCCAGGAAAGGAAGACCAAGAGTCACCTCTGCTTCTGAGGATAAGTTTACCCGAGTCACCAACCTCAGAAATCGCAGGTTAACAGCAGCTCAGATTAGAGACCAGGTCAATGCCACACAGAGTTCTAGCATCAACACATCTGTACAACAACTGTTAAGAGGAGACTTTGTGCAGCAGGCCTTCATGGTAAAATAGCTGCTAGTAAACCACTGCTAAGGACAGGCAACAAGCAGA
This sequence comes from Oophaga sylvatica, assembly GCA_033576555.1. Taxonomy (NCBI): domain Eukaryota; kingdom Metazoa; phylum Chordata; class Amphibia; order Anura; family Dendrobatidae; genus Oophaga; species Oophaga sylvatica. Next base: position 402,328,051 of record JARQOD010000001.1, read on the forward strand.
AGAGATTTGTTTGGGCTAAAGAACACAAGGAATGGACATTAGACCAGTGAAAATCTGTGCTTTGGTCTGATAAGTCCAAATTTGAGATCTTTGGTTCCAACCACCGTGTCTTTGTGCGACGCAGAAAAGGTGAACGGATGGACTCTACATGCCTGGTTCCCATCGTAAAGCATGGAGGAGGAGGTGTGATGGTGTGGGGGTGCTTTGACACTGTTGGGGATTTATTCAAAATTGAAGGCATACTGAACCAGCATGGCTACCACAGCATCTTGCAGGGGCATGCTATTCCATCCTGTTTACATTTAGTTGGACCATCATTTATTTTTCAACAGGACAATGACACCAAACACATCTCCAGGCTGTGTAAGGGCTATTTGACCAAGAAGGAGAGTGATGGGGTCCTACGCCAGATGACCTGGCCTTCACAGTCACCAGACCTGAACTCAATCGAGATGGTTTGGGGTTAGCTGGACCGCAGAGTGAAGGCAAAAGGGCCAGTAAGTGCTAAGCATCTCTGAGAACTCCTTCAAGACTGTTGGAAGACCATTTCTGGTGACTACCTGTTAAAGCTCATCAATGGAATGCCAAGAGTGTGCAAAGCAGTCATCAAAGCAAAAGGTGGCTACTTTGAAGAACCTAGAATATAAGACATATTTTCAGTTGTTTCACACTTTTTTGTTACGTATATAATTCCACATGTGTTAATTCATAGTTTTGATGCCTTCAGTGTGAATGTACAATTTTCATAGTCATGAAAATAAAGAAAAATGTTTGAAAAAGGTGTGTCCAAACTTTTGGTCTGTACTGTATATATATTACATAGTCTCCTTTATTATGTATATTGCTGTCCCTTATTATACAATGCCCTCTCTTGTTATGTACAGCACCGTCACTTACACATTGGATTATATAGAGCCCTGTTTTTTATTACATACCGTCCTGTCTTGTTAGCTGTATAATGCAAAAATGGCTGATGGAGCATGGGAAAGCTTATTTTCTAAAGGAGGAGCTGATGGACTGGTAGTCTGGTCACCAGCTCCTCCATCAGCAGTCATTTTATATCTAACAAGAGAGGGGACTATGTAATACAAGAGGGCACTGTGAATAACAAAAATAACAAGAATACACTATGTAAGATACAGCACTATACATAACAGCAGATGAAGCTATATAATAAGAGACGGCATCATATATAACTAGAGAGGATGGTACGTAATAAGGGATGGTGTTATACATAACAAAAAAGGAAACTGTAGCTAAGGATGGTGTTATACATAATAAGCGAGCACACTATATACTAATGGACTGTGCTATACATAATAAGTGAGTACACTTTATACTAAGGGACTGTGTTAGACACAATAAGCGATAATAACGTCTTCCTCCACCTCCCCTGTTCTTAAATCCATTATAAATCCCCCTTCCTCCCATCCCAATCCACCACACCACTCATTGTCATCCTCCCCCCGCATCCCATTGTTGTCCCCCCACCCCCATGATTGCCCTCTTCACTACTTCCATCATTGCTTTCTCCCCACCACCCCATTATTGCTATTCCACCACCTCCATGATTGCCTCCTCCCCACCACCCACATCATTGTCCTTTCCAATGCCACCATCATTGCCTTCTCACCCACCACCCCTATCATTGCCCATTCCATGACTTCCAACATTTCCTCCTCCTCACCATCCTGATCATTGCCCTTTTCACCACCATCATTGTCTTTTCCTCCACCACCCCTATCATTGCCCATTACACCGCCTCCATCATTTCCTCCTCCCCACCACCCCTATTATTGCCCATTCCACCACCTCCATCATTTCCTCCTCCCACCCCACCCCCATTATTGCCCTTTCCACCACCCCATCATTGCTTTCTCCCCCACCACTCCTATCATTGCTCTCTCCATCAACCCAATAATTACCTTTTGCCCCATCACCCCATCATTGCCCTCTCCGTCAACCCAATCATTGCCTTCTGCCCCATCACCCCATCATTGCCCTCTCCTCCACCTACATACACACACACCGACACAGCACCATTCACCTCTCTGCATCTACACACACACACACACACATGCCCTCTCCTCCACCTACACACACAGACATACACACCACCATTCACCTCTCTCTGATACATATACACACAACATACAACACACACACCTCACCTCTGCGCACGGTATCCTGCAGCCACAGCATCGCCGGCCTGGCATCTTCCTTCCTGTCTCGCACAGCCGTGGCGTTGAATGATGATGTCATTCAGTCGCTGTTGTGGGAGAAAGGAAGCGCGGGCAGGAAGCAGAACAGATTACTGCAGCTCCGCTTCACTGCCATTTTGTCTTTCAGGCAGTAGAGTGCAGTGGAGCTGCAGTGATCGTTCCCTGCACATGAGGGCAATCTGGCCAGGGGCCTCCTGAAGCCTCAAGGCTGGATAAACAGGCCAGATTGACCTCATTATTAGCCATTCTGCAGTGGCCCCCCTCCACCTCTGGGCCCCGGTGCAACCGCACCGGTTGAACCGGCGGTATGTCTGCCCCTGCATCACATCACGTTTTATAATGCAAACTGGACGATTGACACCCAACTGCAAAAATTATTTTTAGCCCAAAATACATGCATAAAAAATAAATAAAATTGTCATTAAAGGTGGACAACAACTTTTAAAGTGAATCTGTAAGTAGGATAAACCATCTTAAGCCGTCTATATGGGCATGTAGGTCATAGGAAGCTGAATAAAATTATTCCTTGATGTCTGCAATTTGATGTCTTATTCCAGAGAAATACGCATTTTTCTTAATAGGTAAGTGAGCTGTTAAGATCTATGGGCTGGACATAGATCTCCCTGAGAATCTGCCTCCAGAGATTATTATAAATGAAAGGGGGCGTTACCAGTGTGAGACATGTAGATCAGGCTGTCAGTCATTATATGTCTCACACCAGTAATGCCCCCTTTCATTTATAGCAAGCTTTGAAGGCTGATTCTCAGGGAGATCTATCTCCGTCCCATAGATCTTAAAGGTAGACAGCCACTTTAAAGGGAATCTGTGAGTAGGATCAACCCTCCTAAGCCGTATATATGAGCATGTACAGTAAGTCATGGGAAGCTGCATAAAATGATACCTTCGGTCGGGTCCCCATTGATTTCAATGGGGTTTGGGTTGAGGTTCAAGTTCGGGTACAGTTTTGATACCTGAACCAAACTTTGGACTAAAGTTCGTCCAGGTACCAGAACCCGAACTTCCAAGGGTCCGGTCACCCCTAGTATCCTTCAGGCTACTTTTTCTGCTTTTTCTGTATAAAAGGAACTACACGGTTGACAGGTCCTGGTAGTTGTCTCTAATACCCATCAGACTCATTTATTTTACCTACTTCTATAATACTGATGTAAGAGAATATTCCTTCAAAGCACCGCCCTTGTGAACATGTATTTAGCGTAGAGGCGGGTTGACATTAGTATAGGATACTTCCATTTCTTTCTTCCTATCCACGGAGATGTTGCCCGCTTCCTTTGTACTTTTTAAGTACACTGCTCAAAAAAATAAAGGGAACACTTAAACAACAGAATAAAACTTCAAGTGAATCAAACTTCTGTGAAATCAAACTGTCCACTTAGGAAGCAACACTGATTGACAATCAATTTCACATGCTGTTGTGCAAATGGAATAGACAACTAATGAAAATTATTGGCAATTATCAAGACACACTCAATAAAGGAGTGGTTCTGCAGGTGGGGACCACAGACCACATCTCAGCACCAATGCTCTCTGGCTGATGTTTTGGTCACTTTTGAAAGTTGGTTGTGCTTTCATACTCGTGATAGCATGAGACAGACTCTACAACCCACACAAGTGGTTCAGGTAGTGCAGCTCATCCAGGATAGCACATCAATGCGAGCTGTGGCAAGAAGGTTTGCTGTGTCTGTCAGCGTAGCGTCCAGAGGCTGGAGGCGCTACCAGGAGACAGGCCAGTATACCAGAAGACATGGAGGGGTCCGTAGGAGGGTAACAACACAGCAGCAGGACCGCTTCCTCCGCCTTTGTGCAAGGAGGAACAGGAGAAGCACTGCCAGAGCCCTGCAAAGTGACCTTCAGCAGGCCACAAATGTGCATGTGTCTGCAAAAAACGGTCAGAAATAGACTCCATGAGGATGTCTGAGTGCCCGACGTCCACAGATGGGGGTTGTGCTCACAGCCCAACACCATGAAGGACTCTTGGCATTTGCCACAGAACACCAGGATTGGCAAATTCACCACTGGCACCCTGTGCTCTTCACAGATGAAAGTAGTTTCACACTGAGCACATGTGACAAACATGGCAGAGTCTGGAAACGCCATGGAGAGCGATCTGCTGCCTGCAACATCCTTTAGCATGACCAGTTTGGCAGTGGGTCAGTAATAGTGTGGGGTGGCATTTCTTTGGAGGACCGCACAGCCCTCCATGTGTTCGCCAGAGGTAGCCTGACTGCCATTAGGTACCGAGATGAGATCCTCAGACCCCTTGTGAGACCATATGCTGGTGCGGTTGGCCCTGGGTTCCTCCTAATGCAGGACAATGGAGTGTGGCTGGAGTGTGTCAGCATTTCCTGCAAGATGAAGGCATTGAAGCTATGGACTGGCCCGCCCGTTCCCCTGACCTGAATCCGATTGAGCACATCTGGGACATCATGTCTCGCTCCATCCACCAACGTCACATTGCACCACAGACTGTCCAGTAGATGGCGGATGCTTTAGTCCAGGTCTGGGAGGAGATGCCTAGGGAGACCATCCGCCACCTCATCAGGAGCATGCCCAGGCGTTGTAAGGAGGTCATTCAGGCACAGGGAGGTCATACAGGCACGTGGAGGCCACACACACTATTGACCATCATTTTGACTTGTTTTAAGGACATTACATTCCACTTTAATTTTGTGGGTGACTCCAAATCCAGGCCTCCATTGGTTAATAAATTTGATTTCCATTGATGATTTTTGTGTCATTTTGTTATTAGCAAATTCAACTTTGTACAGAACAACGTATTCAATGAGAATATTTCATTCATTCAGATCTAGGATGTGTTATTTGAGTGTTCCCTTTATTTTTTGAGCAGTGTATTTTGGAAATATAGACTACCGTCTCGTCATAAAATAGCGAGATGCTCAGGTTACTGATTTCACAAAGCTAGCCATACAAAAATCCTACATTACACCTGCTCGTACATATTTACTCCATCAAAGTAAAGTGACGGAAATGTCTTCCATGCATGAGAAAGGATTACACATGTTCCGTCACCAGCAATCTCACTGTCCTCAGTTGTCTTCTACAAATAATGTCCTAGACTCTATCTGCTCTTAATTAGTATGGATTGTATGAAGTGAGTCATGAACCTTTAGTGAAAGGGAGAATCTAATCCTCCTTTGATCCCATCTTTCTCTGAAATTCCCAAGACACATCTGAAAACCAGCATCAATAGACTTTATTCACCCTGAGGAAGATCTGACGTCACTCCAAAGAAAGGCAGAATTCCTACACTGGAATATTATAAGGTTATGAAAGAGATGATAGATAAAAAGACAGATAGATAATGATAGATAGTAGATAGATAGATAGATAGATAGATAGATAGATAGGTTGATAATAGATAGTGTGGTAGATCATCTCACTCGGCTGCACACAGAGGCAGACACAGGAACCCTGTATCTTTAAATCTTCCACTGTTTTATTAAATGTACTGCATAAACCAGTGCAGAGTTAGCAAAATAAAAATGACGTTTCTGGCCTAACGGAAAAACAAAACAAAACATATGGAACAGTCCGTGTTGCTGCGTGGATCCGCCCACTCAGGAAACAAATATAAAAAGGTTCAGCTTTTCTTATCATGAAACAAAGCTCTGGAGCTCCCATCTCCAAGCACACAAAAAGGACAACACTTTAAAAAGTTTTCCAAACCAATTTTTTTTGGATATATTATACTATTCAGATCGACGGATACAATCAGTTGGAATTCCCTTCCTGTCCCACTTGTCTTTTGTGGTGGATTAATGGCCGCGTAAGCTCATTCTCCATTAAAATGAATGAGAGATACAGAAACCTCCAAGTGAAAAACCTTAAAGGGATTGTCTGGACAAAAAAAATCTGCTGCATCATTGTGGCCTATGATTTACCTGCAGTGCTCAGGTGACTTGTGCAGCATGCACATCATCGGATATTTTATGATGAAAGCAACCTGACCGCTGCAGCCAATCACAGACTGCAGCTGTGTGCTATGGTGACATCACCCATTCCAGACTCTGCTGGATCCATGTAAGTGCCAGGAGGGGAGTATGACTGAGTTTGTTATTTTTTTTACATATTCTATTCCTTGGGCAAAGCTTTATTGTCCCCAGACAACCCCTTTAACAATATGAGGATTTTTATCAATAGGTAAGGCAACAACAAGGGAAAGGTGACAGCAACATAATAATATAAAATACTAAAAGTAAAAAAAAAGGGATTTGCATAGAAAATTATTGATTGTGGAGACACAGACTGATGCCTGGCCATTGAAATAGGGAGAAGCTCTTCTTGGAGTAATGGGCTGATGCTGTTGCTGCTTTTGCGCGGTTTATTTTCCTTCTTTGTAATTGATCATTTATTGCACAGCACTGTGAGCATCTACTTACAATTCTGCTTTCATTTACTCTGCCGGAATTGAAGGACCATTTTCCCCACGTAAGTCGAAATGACAGCAGCAATATAGCAGCTGCAAAAATCAAGACCGTAGAGAAAACATGGTAATAATGCCAGGTATGCACTGAATGCTGAGAAGGCTGGAGTTAAGAGGGTCAAATCCTTAGCATTCATCATAATTAGGCAAAGTAAGCCGTTCTCAAGCTGAAATTTTAGGGGAAAAAAAACTATGGACTCACTAGTGTATATTTTGCATTCACTTTGTTTGGAGGAGCCCAAGAATGTCCATGCAGTTCCCCGGAAGTAAATGGTTACACCACAGTATCTATATATATAATCGTCTTATCCTGTCTGTCTGTCTGTCCAGGAAATCCTGCGTCGTTGATTGGTCCGGCCGCGGCCAATCAGCGACGCAGGGCTAACTCTGCCCATGTGGTCATGTGACTCATCAAACTGCCCATGATGTACTGAACATGTTTTGTCTGTAACAGTGTCTGATGTACTTCTGTCACGTTTACTGAACACGGGTAATACACAGTGACGTGAGGTAATACACAGGTGACATGAGGTAATACATAAGTAACATAAGGTAATACACAGTAAAATAAGGCAATATACAGTAACATGGGGTAATACACAGGTAATATGAGGTAATATAAGGTAATATACGGTAACATGAGGTAATACACAGTTATATGAGGTAATACACAGTAATATGAGGTAGTACACAGTGACATGAGGTAATACACAGTTACCTCAGCAACGCAGGGCTAACTCCGCCCATGTGGTCATGTGACTCACCAACTGCCCATGATGTACTGAACATGTTTTGTCAGTCACAGTGTCTGATGTACTTCTGTCATGTTTACTGAACACGGGTAATACACAGTGACATGAGGTAATACACAGGTGACATGAGGTAATACATAAGTAACATAAGGTAATACACAGTAAAATGAGGTAATATACAGTAACATGAGGTAATACACAGTAATATGAGGTAATACACAGTAATATGAGGTAATACACAGGTAACATGAGGTAATATGAGGTAATATACGGTAACATGAGATAATACACAGTAATATGAGGTAATACACAGTGACATGAGGTAATACACAGTAACATCTATCTAATATATATAATCGTCTTATCCCGTCTGTCTGTCTGTCTTTCTGTCCAGGAAATCTGGCGTCGCTGATTGGTCCGGCCGCGGCCAATCAGCGATGCAGGATTTCAGAAAAAAGATGGCGGCCGTTAGCGGCTTATCTGCCGCACGGAGGTCAGCGGGGATGCAGACGGGAGATATTTTGATGATCTGTTTAATAATTTTGCTCAGTTGTATTAAGTTCTATGAGCAATAACATTTAATGATAATGTATATATTTTACCCAAAAAATCCTGTGTATTCATTGAATTATTCTTAAATCTTCATAAATAAACTACATACATATTCTAGAGTACCCGATGTATGTGTTAGAATCGGGCCACCATCTAGTCTATTTATATAATCGTCTTATCCTGTCTGTCTGTCCAGGAAATCCCATGTCACTGATTGGTCCGGCCGCGGCCAATCAGCGACGCAGGGCTAACTCTGCCCATGTGGTCATGTGACTCACCAACTGCCCATGATGTACTGAACATGTTTTGTCAGTTACAGTGTCTGATGTACTTCTGTCACGTTTACTGAACACGGGTAATACACAGTGACATGAGGTAATACACAGGTGACATGAGGTAATACATAAGTAACATAAGGTTATACACAGTAAAATGAGGTAATATACAGTAACATGAGGTAATACATAGTAATATGAGGTAATACACAGTAATATGAGGTAATACACAGGTAACATGAGGTAATATGAGGTAATATACGGTAACATGAGGTAATACACAGTTATATGAGGTAATACACAGTAATATGAGGTAATACACAGTGACATGAGGTAATACACAGTAACATCAGCAATGCAGGGCTAACCCCGCCCATGTGGTCATGTGACTCACCAACTGCCCATGATGTACTGACCATGTTTTGTCAGTCACAGTGTCTGATGTACTTCTGTCATGTTTACTGAACACGGGTAATACACAGTGACATGAGGTAATACACAGGTGACATGAGGTAATACATAAGTAATATAAGGTAATACACAGTAAAATGAGGTAATATACAGTAATATGAGGTAATACACAGGTAACATGAGGTAATATGAGGTAATATACAGTAACATGATTTAATAAACAGTGATATGAGGTAATACACAGTAATATGAGGTAATACACAGTAACATGAGGTAATACACAGTGACATGAGGTAATACACAGGTAACATGAGGTAATATACAGGAATATGTGGTAATATACAGTAACATGTGGTAATATACAGTAACATGAGGTAATACACAGTAAAATGAGGTAATATAAAGGTAACATGAGGTAATATGAGGTAATATATGGTAACATGAGATAATACACAGTAATATGAGGTAATACACAGTGACATGAGGTAATACACAGTAACATCTATCTAATATATATAATCGTCTTATCCCGTCTGTCTGTCTTTCTGTCCAGGAAATCCGGCGTCGCTGATTGGTCCGGCTGCGGCCAATCAGCGATGCAGGATTTCAGAAAAAAGATGGCGGCCGTTAGCGGCTTATCTGCCGCACGGAGGTCAGCGGCGATGCAGCCGGGAGATATTTTGATGATCTGTTTAATAATTTTGTTCAGTTGTATTAAGTTCTATGACCAATAACATTTAATGATAATGTATATATTTTACCCGAAAAATCCTGTGTATTCATTGCATTATTCTTAGGGCCTGTGCACACGTTGCGGATTCCTAGCGGCAAAACCGCTTACACAATACAACTCATTAAGGCCTATAGGATTCCGCAATGTTGTGCACATGCTGCGGGTTTTTCCGCGGCGAAATCGCATCGCGGGAGAATCCGCAGCATGCTCATTCTTTTTTGCGAAACCGCGGCGATTCCGCCGCCATAGGAATGCATTGAACCGATTACTTTCCGCATGTGGCTGTGCCCACCATGCGGAAAGTAAGCGGTTCATGTGCGGATGGTATCCAGGGTCTGGAGGAGAGGACACTCTCCTCCAAGCCCTGGGTACCATATCCATGTAAAAACAATAATTAAAATAAAAAAATAGTGATATTCTCACCTTCCGGCGTCCCACGCAGCTTTCCCGCCTTCAGCGACGCTCCCGGCCAATCCCGTTCCCAGTGATGCATTGCGAGAATCACCCCAGATGACGTATCAGTCTCGCGAGATTCTACGTCATCGGGATGATTGCCGCAAAGGACGCCTAGGAACGGGATTGGCCGGGAGCGTCGCTGAGAGGCGGGAAAGCTGCGGGGGCCGCCGGAAGGTGAGAATATCATTATTATTTTTTTTATTATTTTTACATTAGATCTTTTTACTATTGATGCGACATAGGCGGCATCAATAGTAAAAAGTTGGTCACACGAGTCAAACACTATGTTTCACTAGTGTGACCAACCTGTCCGATCGCTTGTAAAACGCTAGCATTCTGCAAGCTAATTACGCTTGCAAAACGCTAGTTTTTAGCGGGAATACGCATACCGATAATATGCGGATTTCCCGCTGCAGGGAGGTGCGGAATTGCCGCGGAAATTTCCATGGCAATTCCGCAACGTGTGCACATAGCCTTAAATCTTCATATATAAACTACATACATATTCTAGAGTACCCGATGCGTTAGAATCGGGCCACCATCTAGTCTACTATATAATTGTCTAATTCTGTCTGTCTGTAACAGAAATCCCGCGTCACTGATTGGTCTGCTCAGCTGCCTCCAGATTGGATGAGGGAGTTGCTGGGGGAGTGGTGCGAGCACGCCCCTTGGATACCCAACAGCGGAGTTAGCAACATCACAGGGACTGTCACAGAACCTGTGTTAGAGAGCAAATGGAGGGGAAAATAATTATTGCGGTGTGATGGCACGATGTGTGTGGGCGGCAGTGGGTGCTGTCGCCGGCCCTGCGTAGTTCACTCATGTTTACTAAACAAGTTCTGTCAGTCACAGTGTGACATACTTCTGTCACATTTACTGAATACTTAGTCACATTGCGACATAGTTCACTCACGTTCACTGAAGGCCTCTTTCACACTTCTATCGTCTGGCGTCAGTCCCAGTCCTTCAAAGTGTGAATATAACGGATCCGTTGGATATTGTGGAAAACTGATGCAGCGGATCTGTTTTTAGACGGATCCGTCAAGATTGCTAAAGTGAACTTTTGAACCCTGGATGTGCTGTTCTGGAGATAGAGAGAGAGAGAACCCCCAGAAGGGGTTCTGGGCATGCTCAGCATACAATAGCGGATTTCGTCGTCGGAATCCGTCAATAACAGATGACGACGGATCCGCCACCCGTAGGAGTCCATTATAGAAAACGGCGGACGCGACGGATCCGTCATGCTGTGCCATTTCGACACAGACAAAAAAACGTTCCAATGTCAGTCTGCTCCAGACGGCGGATGCCAAATTTCTGACGGATCCGTCGGATGACAGATCAAACGGACGACCATCCGTCGAAATCCGTCACTAATGCAACTGAATGGGAAAAAAAAATGGATCCGCCAAAAAAAAAAGGCGGATCCGTTTTTTTTCACACTTTGGCGGATTTTGACTGACGTCGAACGACTGAAGTGTGAAAGAGGCCGAACACGTTCTGTCAGTCACAGAGCGCTGAACAGATTCTTCTTTACTGTACGCTATCACGATTTACACTTCCTGTCTTCCAATGGGACGTAAGCGAAAATACGCCACTGAGGATGACAGAAAAGCAGCAGCAGCAAGGCATAATGATAATGTATATATTTTACCCGGAAAATCCTGTGTATTCATTGCATTATTCTTAAATCTTCATAAATAAACTACATACATATTCGAGAATACCCGATGCGTTAGAATCAGGCCACCATCTAGTGGTCAATCACCCATTCCAGCGATGCAGTCAACTCAGTGCCCATATCACAGTTTTCGACTAAAGGATATTAGCTCTCTACGTTACCTTCGGGATAGGTCATTAATATCAGATCGGTGGTGCTCCGATACCGGCACCACCACCAATCACCGGAAGCAGCCGGATGTAGACAGTATGGGGAGCAGAACTCCATGGCCCCGCGTTTAGTGGCGACCTCCGGGTACTGCAGTTTATCTCCGATTCATTTCTTTTCATAAGAACGGGAGCTAATCAGCAATGTCCTGGAGCGGACACTATACAATGTACGGAGAGTTGTGTTCCACTCCATATACTCCATTTCCATCTGGCTGCAAACAGGTGATCGGAAAGGGTGCTGGTGTAGGGACGCCACCGATCTGATGTTGATTTGTATGGGTAGGACATCAATATCATACTAATGAACAACCCCTTTAAAGGGAATTTATCTCCAGGCTTTTGCCACCTAATCTGAAAGCCGCATAATGTAGAGACAGATACCCTTATTCCAGCAATGTGTCACTTATTGGGCTACTTGCAAGAGTTTTGATAAAATTGCTGTTTTATCAACAGGAGATTATCACTAGAGGACTAGTAAACCTGCTGCCATGTAGCCCTGTATATTTATGAGCTCTGTATATTCCCTCCCCACCACTGATTGGCAGCTTTCTGCATATGCACTGAACACATAAATCTGCCAATCAAGGGTATGGGCGGGGTTATACACAGCTCAGTATTCAGACCTCTGCTACATCTGTAGTAGATAAAACAAGGATTTTATCAAAACTACAGCAAGCACCCCAGTAAGTGACACATTGCTGAAATCACGGTCTCTGCCCTAACCCTGTCCAGGGGTGACGAAGCATCTTTGCGAAACACGCGTCGGGTGTGGTGGGTGCCTGGACTTCTATACCACTTTAGGTAAATATTTATGACCGTGCTAATTTGGGGTTTTGCCTGTTATTTTTTGGTGTTAGTAGGGGTATTTTTGATCTATGTATATTCATGTTACCACCTAGTTCATAATGATTGTATGTATTTCGGCTACTCCAATTTAATAATTGTGTATTATACATGATCATATTTTTATATTTCTGCTGGTCATTTATATACGTTGTTTTTTATTAGTCCAGGTGACCCACTAGTTTTTTTGCGGTGTTCACTGGATTTTTTATGTATATTACATACTGATATATTTACAATAAAATACTCCTTTGATACATTATTTGAGTCTTTTTATGACTTTGTTTTTTTGGTGCGGTATGTACGATTGGGGCAGATTAGAGATTGCATATACTTTGCTGGGATTGTAAAATATTGCATTTTTTTTGCAGCAAAAGTGTGGAAAAAATACAACAAAATGCAATGTGTGAACATGCATGAATCAAAAGGGAAATAAGGAAAAGAAAGACACCAAACAAACTTCCAAAAAGCAATTTTTGGAGATGACTCCTAAACAACTTCACTTTCCACGGATCACAGCTCCAAACCAATTCCAAGATATAGCAAGCTAGCACTGGCAACTATGTAAGATACTGCAGGTACTGTGGATGTCGCCACGGATGTGAGGCAGATCAAGAGTTAAAGGTTTATTTAAACAAAATCAGAACACTTAATGCAGAGAGGAGTAATGGGAATTAAATGCAACAAGCAAGGGCGAAAAACAGTCTTCAAGGAAAAATGAACGAAAGGCAGAAAAAACACTTATCAGTCTGAAGAAGGTTTGATTGAAGGGTTCCTTCCTCCAATGTTGGCACCATCAACAGCGGCACAGGCAGTCACTTCAAGATCATAGTCCACGAAAGGAACACGGTCTCCAAGGCAAACAACGCAAGGATGTAGGGTCGGGCGAGGTCCTGCTCCCACCGGTCTTTGTCCCACCGGTGCTCCGTACAGAGCGAGTCAACGCAGGGACGATATTGCATTCCACGGTCAGTCCAATCACTCTTCTCTGGAGGTCAAGCCTTTGGCACAGTTCAGCAGTCCTGAGCGTGTCAGCATCTACCTCTACCCTGTCAGGGGAGTCTCCTCCGGTCATGGAGGCTGGCGGGTCAGTGTCAGTTCGGTGGGCACTCACTGCACCGAGATTCCCTGCTCCTGTGGTAAGTCGGGGGCCTCTCGCACTCGAGGCCTGTGGCGCAGCTGGCAACTCACTCTCCTAAGTGCTGCACTTTCCCGCCCGGACTCCTCTCAGCTTCCCGCACGCAGCGCCTTTTAACTCATCCCTGCCCCCTTCTGTCACATGGAAGGCTGGTCCAGGAACGGTAAGCGTTCCCCCGAAAACACTGAAAGCTGCGCCGGCGGTTCCGGACATGGAGCAGAGAAGGCAACCCCATTCAAATCCATCTTTCTCTTCATCCCTTTACATTCCTCCACTCTTTTTCCTCGCCATTCCTTGGGTGAGAGTTTCCGCAACTCTTGTTGACATTCTTCCAGCCCCTGAACAATTTTTCGCCAGATGAACTGATCTTGGTTATATCGGTTGGGGGTATGCCAGCCGTTGATCGTTCCAAGCACCGTAAATTAGGAGGAGTAGCTAAGTCAGGCCATACAGAAGGAACAGTTGATTCCGTCTCCCTCGTAGGGGGCTGTGAGTTTTCTTCATCTTCAAATCACTGACGGTTAATGGGATGGTCTGCAGGGCATCAGTTGCTGTTTGCTCTTGATCTGCATCCTAAGACAGACAAGGCCACAACATATCCTGATGCAATGTACGAGTGGGGACAACCTCCTTCGCTTCTGGCTGGACCTCATAGACTGGTCCTTCGGCTTTGACTCGCCGTTTTACTCTACATGGGCTCTTTTCCCATCGGTATTCCAGCTTACCACGGGGGTGTTTCTCCCAGACCAGAACTCGTCTCCAGCTTGCGAGTCGGTTCCGTGCAGAGGGGTAATCTGAGCATGTTCCAAAGCTTGTAACGTGGTCCGCACCAGACGATGGAGAGTCTGCAGTCGATGGCGGTGTTCTCGAACCCAGGAAGACACCCCGTCTGTGGGTAATCCTCCTCAGGTTCTAACTCTAGCCCAGTCAACTCCTTTCCTGGCCGCCCAAAAAGAAGGGAGTAGGGTGTAAAGCCAGTGGTGCTGTGCTTCTGATTGTTGTACACCCACACTAATTCAGGAATGTATTCAGGCCATCGTGCCTTCTTGTCCTCCTCCAGCGTTCTCAGCATTTGGATGAAAGTACGGTTAATCTGCTCGCAGGCTCCGTTTCCCTGTGGATGATACGGTGTTGTACGAGACTTCCCTATTCCATATAACTGGTGCAGCTACTCCATCACCTTAAAGAGAAAACAAGCACCCTGGTCAGAGTGGATACATGTGGGACATCTGTACACCTGAATAAAGTTCCTACAGATGGCATGCGCAGCAGATTCAGCGTTCTGATCTCGTGTTGGGGTCACGACAGCAAATTTCGTGAAGTGGTCCACCATCACTAAGCAGTTCTCATAGCCCTGATGTGCGGGCCCGATAGTCAGATAATCTATTGTTAGCAGTTCCAGTGGAGCAGAGGACTTCACCGTCTGTGTGGGAGCCCCCTTCTCAGGCGGTTTGACCAACTCACAATTCTGGCACTGTCGACAAACTTCTTCCACGGCACCTTTCAGATTTGGATGAGAAGCCAGACGTTGCAACCATTGAAATGTAGGGGCGAAGACAATGATGTCGTCCAGATAAATTAAGGTAGCTTCCAAGTTTAGATCTCCTAAACATCTTTCCACGCTGGAAAGTACCTGGGGCATTGGCGAGGCCGAACGGCATTCGATCAAACTCATACAGCCCCATTGGGAGAATGAAAGCTGTCTTGGCTCGGTCTTGCTCAGACAATGGGACTTGCCAATCGCCACTAGCCAGGTCAAGTGTATAAAAGTATCTGGCTTTCCCTAACGCGGACAGAGACTCCTCTATTCTTGGCAGTGGGTACAAATCTCATATTGTACAGGCTTTGAGTTTATGGTAGTCCACACAGAAGCGTAGAGTCCCGTCTTTCTTTCTCACCAGCACAATGAGGGCAGCCCACGGACTCTGGCTTTCTCGTATTATTCCCTTCTGCAGCATTTATGATACCATTCCCTTCACCTCCTGGTACATTTGTGGAGGGATTTGTCGGTATCGCTCTCTGATGGGGGCCGCACTGCATTATTGCGGTGGTGCGCCCAAAATCGTCTTTATGCTCTGCGAACACCTTTTGATATTTTCCTAGCAGGGACTCGCGGGACCTGTGGAGGGGTCAGTTCGGTGAGGCCCGCTTTCATTTGCTCCAGTTTCCGTCGCCCTTCTTTCACGAATTGGGGTTCGTGCATCACTCCTGCATCCACGGTCACCATCCAAGGATCTTTGTTGTGAATGTTTTAGAAATGAATTCTGAGCAGAAGCTCCCTCTGGTGGTTACAAACAGTACTGAACCATTCAATGAGGATTGGCAATCAGGAATCACAGACTGGCTGGATATAAGGGAGGTTCCCTCCCATCATGGTTGCCGGTGATCAATTGTTCTTGTCTCAACTGTGGTTCCTGGTTTACTTGGAAGCTTGCTGAGTCTTGCCTCTTCTTCTGCTCTCAGATAAGATATTTCCTGTTTTTTGTTTTTGTGCTTGCCATTTGCATATTTCTCTGCATTTCTGTGAGGTTGCCAGGTTCCCCCCCTCCCCGCCTGGGGGGCTTGGGCTCCTCTCAGTTCCGCTGGAGCCACTGTTATTTGATCATTTGCCTTTTCCAGTTTTTTCAGTGGCTGCGGCTTAGTTTTGTTACACCAGAGAACTAATTTAGGTGGTGGAGGTCGTGTGATCTCAGGTGTTTTTGCAATTAGTAGCGTTGGTTTTTTTTAGGGTTCTTTGGATTGCAGTGAGTATCTTTTCTATCCTTTTCTTTCTAGGCAGATTGGGCGCCAACGTTTGCTCATACTATTTTCTGTTTGTTTCTGTATTTCCTCTTGTCTAACCGCCATTACATGTTTCACGTCATAATTACGTTCAGTGGGAGAAAATTTTCGAGAGAAAAAGGCACAAGGGTTACTTTTAGAGGTCTCTGGATCTCTTTGGGACAAAACGGCACCTGCCCCAATTTCAGAGGCATCAACCTCCACCTGAAATGGTAGAGAAACATCAGGCTGCCGTAGAACAGGAGCAGAAGTGAATCTCTGCTTAAGTTCCTGAAATGCAGAGACTGCCTCAGGAGGCCAATTCACCACATCAGAACCCTTCTTGGTCAAATCAGTTAATGGTTTAACAATAACAGAGAAATTACCAATAAATTTACGATAAAAATTGGCAAAACCCAAGAATCTTTGAAGAGCCTTTAATGAAGTAGGTTGGACCCAATCACAGATGGCCTGAACTTTGACCGGGTCCATTTCAATAACAGATGGGGACAAAATGAATCCCAGAAATGAGATCCTCTGAACGCCAAAAAGGCACTTTGATCCCTTCACATACAGAGCATTCTCTCTCAAAATCTGGAACACAGTCCGAACATGTTTTACATGAGAGTCCCAGTCATTGGAAAAAATCAAGATATCATCCAAATAAACAATCAGAAATTTATCCACAAAATCCCTGAAAATGTCATTCATGAAGGACTGAAAGACAGAAGGAGCATTAGTGAGCCCAAAGGGCATCACAAGGTACTCAAAATGCCCTTCAGGGGTATTAAATGCCGTCTTCCATTCATCCCCGTGCTTAATGCGAATAAGGTTTATGCCCCCTGAGGTCAAGCTTGGTAAACCAAGTAGCGTCTTTCACCCTGGAAAACAGATCAGAGATCAAGGGTAAAGGATATTGATATTTCACAGTAATATTGTTCAAGAGACGATAATCAATACACGGCCTTAATGAACCATCCTTTTTGGCCACAAAGAAAAAACCGGCACCTAAGGGTGAAGAGGATGGTCTGATATGACTCTTCTCCAATGACTCCTTGATATAAGACCGCATAGCGTCATGTTCAGGTACAGACAAGTTAAAAAGGTGACCTTTAGGGAATTTACTACCAGGCACTAATTCAATAGCGCAGTCATAGCTCCTATGGGGAGGTAAGGATGCAGATTTACTTTCGCTAAACACATCAGAAAAATCAATCAAAAAGTCAGGAACATCCTGAGCCTGGGGGGAGGCAGAAAAAACAGGAGTGTTGGTATTAACACATTGGCAGCCCCAACTGGTAACAGACACAGATTTCCAATCCAAAACAGGATTATGAGACTGTAACCAAGGGAAACCCAGTACGATAATGTCATGCAGATTATACAGAACCAAAAATTTGCAACTCTCCTGATGATCAGGTTCTACCCTCATTATCACCTGAGTAGAGAACTGAGGTTTATTCTCAGCCAAAGGGGTAGAATCGATCCCCAGTAGGGGAATAGACTTCCGTAGGGGTATCAAGGGAAACCCACAACGTTTAGCAAAATCAAAATCCATCAGGTTAATAGCTGCTCCAGAATCAACAAAAGCCTGAGCAGAAAATGAGGACAGAGAGCATATCAAGGTAACAGTTAATAAAAACTTAGTCTGAACACTACCCAAGACAACTGAGCGTGCAAAACGTCTTCCCCGTTTAGGGCAGACTGAAATAGCATGAGAGGCATCACCACAGTAGAAACATAACCCATTGCGCTTTCGAAATTCATGACGCTGTGTCCCAGAAACCACTCTATCACACTGCATGGATTCAGAAGCAGGCTCACAAGGCAACATTATTCCACGCATACCTTTCCGCTCACGCAAACGTCTGTCAATTTGAATCGCTAATGACATAGAATCATTGAGACCAGAGGGAACAGGGAATCCCACCATAACATCCTTTACATTATCTGACAGTCCCTTCCGAAAAAGAGCTGCCAAAGCGTCGTCATTCCATTTGGTCAGGACTGCCCACCTACGGAATCTTCTGACAGTATAACTCAGCGTCCTCAAGCCCCTGACTTAATGCCAACAAAGTTTTTTCAGCTTGATCAGTGACATTAGGCTCATCGTACAATAACCCCAAAGCCTGAAAAAACGCATCAACACACTCAAAACAGGATCCCCAGGTGTCAGGGAAAAAGCCCAATCCTGAGGGTCGCCGCGCAGGAGAGAGATGACAATTTGAACCTGCTGCGCTGCGTTCCCTGAGGACTTAGATTTTAAGGCAAAAAACAATTTACAGTTATTTTTGAAATTCAGAAACTTAGCTCGATCCCCTAAAAACAAATCTGGCATGGGAATCCTAGGTTCCACAACAGGCAACCCAGCAAGATAGGTAGCAATACTTCGAACCTCAGTGGCAAGCTGATCCACACGGCCAGACAACTGTGCAAACTCCATTGAGAGAGAAAAAAAATCCTCCTCAGCACCCAGAGATACAGAGGGAAAAAAAAAATGCAACAAACAGAAAAAAAAAATCTCTGACAACTTTTTTCTTTCCACAATATTTTTCCCTTCTGTGAGTACCATATAATTTTTAGTTTTAGGCCGGTGATACTGTTATGATTTGGTAGCTGAGGAGGGCAGGCAAAAAAGGAAATACACCAGAGCAGTTGGAAACTATGAGATTGCAGTACCCTGACTAACCACCACAACTAGAGGCAGCCGTGGAGCGTTCCTACGTTGGTCCTAGACGCCTCGTCACAGCCTGAGAAACTAACTACACCTAAAGATAGAAAGAGGAAAGCTATCTGCCCCGGAGCAGATCCCCAAAGAACATAGAAAGCCCCCAAACATGTAATGGCGGTTAGACAAGAAGAAATACTGACACAGACAGAAAATAGTATGAGCAAACGTTGGGGCCCAAACTTACTAAATAGAAAAGGATAGGAAGGGCACTTACTGCCATCTCAAAAAACCCTGAAAAGCACCAACTCTACTAATTTCAAAAACACCTGAGATCACACGACCTCTACCACCTAAATTAGTTCTCTGGTGTAACCAAAAACAAAACAGCAGCCACTGAAAAAACTGGAAAAAGCAAATGTACAAACATCAGTGGCTGAACTGAACTGAGAGGCAAAAGCCCCCAGAGGGGACCCTGAAGGCCCCCACCGAAGTGCAGGACAAATGCAAAAATCAAGCACAAAAACAAAAAGAAGAAAATGTCTTATCTGTAAGCAGGAGATTCAGACACGACACAGCAGGCTACCAAGGAAACAGGAATCAAGGATTGAGACCAGAACAATTGATCACCGGCAACCCTGATGGGAAGGCGACTCCCTTATATAAGACCAGTCAGTAACACCTGATTCCCAATCCTCACAATCTTCACTGGACAGTCCAGTACCGTTTGTAACCACCAGAGGGAGCTTCTGCTCAGAACTCATCTCCAGCCTATTCACAACAGTACCCCCCTTGAGGAGGGGTCACCGAACCCTCATTTGAGCAACCAGTTCAGTCAGGATGAGTTCTATGGTACGCACGGATGAGTCTCCTAGCATGGATGTCTGAAGCAAACACCCAAGAATTGTCTTCCTGACCATAACCTCTCCATTTAACCAAATACTGGAGTTTCCGTCTAGAAAAACGAGAATTCAATATTTTCTCAACCACATACTCCAGATTGCCCTCAACCAAAACAGGGTCAGGAGGCACAGTAGTAGGAACCACTGGCTCAACAAACCTCTTCAACAAGGACTTGTGGAACACATTATGGATCTTAAATGTCCCTGGAAGAAGCAAACGAAAAGAAACAGGATTAAGAATCTCCATGATCTTATAAGGTCCAATGAACCTAGGCTTAAACTTAGGAGATGCCAGCCACTCTCATAGGAATATTTCTTGAGGACAACCAGACCAAGTCCCCCACTTTAAACCGAGGACCATCAGTCCTATGCCGGTTAGTAAACGCTGGGCCCTCTCCTGAGAGAGGGACAACCTCTCCACTACCTGGTCCCAAATCTGTTGCATACGCTCCACAACAGAGTCAACACCTGGACAGACAGAAGCCTCCGTCTGACCTGAAGAAAATCGAGGGTGAAACCCAGAATTACAGAAAAATGGAGACATCAAAGTGGCAGAGCTAGCCCTATTATTAAGAGCAAACTCAGCCAAAGGCAAAAAAGAGACCCAGTCATCCTGATCAGCAGACACAAAGCATCTTAGATAAGTCTCCAATGTCTGGTTTGTTCTCTCAGTTTGACCATTGGTCTGAGGATGAAACGCCGAGGAGAAAGACAATTGAACACCAATTTTAGAACAAAAGGTCCTCCAAAATCTGGAAACAAACTGGACTCCTCTGTCAGACACAATGTTCTCAGGAATGCCGTGTAAACGAACCACGTGCTGAAGGAACAAAGGCACCAATTCAGAGGAGGAAGGCAACTTAGGTAATGGCACAAGATGTATCATCTTGGAAAACCTATCGCAAATCACCCAGATGACGGTCATTCTCTGAGAAACAGGGAGGTCGGAAATGAAATCCATAGAGATATGGGTCCATGGTCTCTTGGCCACAAGTAATGGCATCAACAAACCACTAGAACGAGAGCAAGGCTTGGAGCGAGAGCAAGTCCGCAGGACTGCACAAACTCCCTGACATCACGAGACAAGGTAGACCACCAAAAGGACCGACTAACCAAGTCTCTGGTACCAAAAATTCCGGGATGACCGGCCAACGCGGAACAATGAATCTCAGACATTACACTCTTTTTCCACTGGTCCGGGACAAACAATTTCCCATACATATGAATCACATTTCTTATAAAAAAAGAAAAAAGAAAAAAGAAAAAAAGGGGAAATATCGAACTAAAAAATGAATATAAACCCAAATCAAATGAATACACAGAGTGTATCAGGAGGCATGTATCGCATTAATTTGCATGCCTATATATTAATCCAAGTAAACCTTAGAGGGATAGGAAAAGCCAGTGTTTATAAATTAGTACCATAATCGTAGAACATATCAAGGGTGTGAGAAGATCTTAATAAAGCAAAAAAGTGCCAATGGAAAATCAGAAATTAAGAGTGGAGGGTAGGCAGACTAATAATACATTACATATAGGTATTGCGTCGTTCCTTATGTGGGTCAAGGACCGTGGACACCTTAAAAGAAATGGTTCTCAGAATAAGTTTTAGTCCATTTTAAAGTAAGAGGCTATCGGCATATGTCCATACCTATGAGCGGTGCTAGAGGCGAAAATGAAAGAAGAAACAGCAGGTGGGAGCCTGGTGAGAGACGAGCGTCAGGTGCCGTGGTGTCGGTCCAGGAGGAGGACGGAACGCGCAATGTGCTGATACTTATAGTTCCGGAACGTCCAGTAATGAACTTCCGGGTGTCTGCTTACGTGAAGACTACCGCCGTGCGCATGTGCCCTACGGTACAAGCCGGAGAGAGCCGAGTACTCCCGAACTGGTGAGGCTTAGTGTGGCGCATGCGTGGTAGGTGGTGAGATATTAACAAGGCGGTCATCTCTGTTCTGGTATGCCCTAATGGAAAATGACAAAGAGACAAATAAATGAAAGTAACAGCAATAGTCAAAATCCATATACATAATCTCATAGAATAAAGGGTATCACGTTTCCAGGGGGACTATACATTGAGAATATATTTATCGCAAAACAGTGGTAAATAAAATAATAATAGGAAATGGACAAAAGAAATTAATTAGGCTAAGATAAATCATATTCCTTATTCAAACCAGGGGCGCAAGGGTATTGAGGGTGTGAATCCAAAATGATTTGCGCTCTTTAAGAATTTTAACCCTATCACCACCCCTTCTTAAGATAGGCACATGATCAATCACCTGGAACTTTAACTGCGACACATTATGGTTGTGTTGGACAAAATGTGCTGGAATAGGGAGACACACACGTCCACATCTGATCGTGGACTTGTGTTGTGAAATCCTATCACGTATGTGCTGTGTTGTCTCCCCTACATAACCCAATCCACAAGGGCATTTTATGAAATAGACCACATAAGAAGAGTCACATGTGAAGTGACCGTTGATAGGAAAACGACGTCCAGAGCGGGATGAGTAAAGGAGTCTCCCTTACTGACATTGGAGCATTGAAGACATCTTAAACATGGAAAGGTGCCTTTCCTAGGTGTAGATAAAAAGCTCTGTGCAGCACTCTTTTTAGAAGAACCTATGTCTGCTCTGACTAGGTGATTCTTCACATTTTGACCCCTCTTATTACAAATTAGAATCTCATTGGAAAATGCCGGGATATTGGGATATGAACTACGGAGAATGTTCCAGTGCCTGAAAAGACATTTGTTAATGCGATAATTGTACGGGTGGTAGGTTCTCACAAAGGGAATCCGATCCTTAGAATTAATTCTTTCTGGTCTGCTAGTCGTTTGCCCTGATGGTGAACAGGAGGCAAGGGATACCCTCTAGCTACAAATTTTTTGTCCATCTCCTGGTGTCTCAGGGTTCTTTTTTCAAAATTAGACACAATCCTGTCTATTCTGAAGTGTTGGGACTTAGGCAATGCTTTCTTAATGTGACCGGGATGACAACTGGAATGTAGAAGGAGACTGTTCCTATCAGTAGGTTTTGTGTACAAGTCAGTCTCAATCACCCTTCATCATTCACGATGATAGTAGTATCAAGGAAATTGATTGTATGATGACTATAATTTATGGTGAATGTTAACCCCTGTCTGGAGGTATTCAAATCATTAAAAAAATTAAGGAGAGCATCTTCATCTCCCGTCCAAATAAAGAAAATGTCATCAATAAAACGTTTCCAGATTGTCACGTGATGAAAAGACGGGTGTGGATAGACAACTGAGTCCTCGAAGTCTCCCATATAGATATTAGCATACGGGGTGCCATATTGGACCCCATGGCAGTACCCCTACGCTGTATGTAGAATTGGTCACCGAAAAGAAAGAAGTTTTTAGTCAAAATAAGAGTCAGAATGTCCTTGCAAAAGTTAATTTGGTGATCAGAGAAATCTGTATGTTGAGACAGGAATCTCACTGCTGAACTGATCCCATCCTGATGTTCGATGCTAGTGTACAAACTATTCACGTCCATAGTGACCAGAAAAGCCCCCGTAGGTAAAGTGCCTAAAGCTCTCAAGGAATTTAGGAAGTGTGTGGTGTCCTTAAGAACTGATCGTATATTCATAATCAGTGGGGACAAGATGCTGTCCAATGTGATAGCCAACGGTGATAGTATGGAATTGGTAGAGGCCACAATGGGCCTGCCGGGAGGTCTATGTAAGTTTTTATGTATTTTAGGGAGAGTGTAAAATACCGGAATAACCGGATGTGAATTATGAAGGAAATCTCCCAATTTCCCATCAATGACATCCATGTTTTTATAATGATTAATGATCTCATCAATCTCTCTGGCTATGTCGAAAGTGGGGTTGCTAGATATAGGTGTGTAGGTGTTCAAATCCCCCAGTTGTGACATAATCTCTTCCATATAATAAGTTTCGATCCAAAACTACAATAGAACACCCTTGTTCGCTGGTTTGATAATCAGATTATGGTTATTCTTCAGAGAATTTAGCCTAATTAATTTCTTTTGTCCATTTCCTATTATTATTTTATTTACCACTGTTTTGCGATAAATATATTCTCAATGTATAGTCCCCCTGGAAACGTGATACCCTTTATTCTATGAGATTATGTAAATGGATTTTGACTATTGCTGTTACTTTCATTTATTTGTCTCTTTGTCATTTTCCATTAGGGCATACCAGAACAGAGATGACCGCCTTTTTAATATCTCACCACCTACCACGCATGCGCCACACTAAGCCTCACCAGTTCGGGAGTACTCGGCTCTCTCCGGCTTGTACCGTAGGGCACATGCGCACGGCGGTAGTCTTCACGTAAGCAGACACCCGGAAGTTCATTACTGGACGTTCCGGAACTATAAGTATCAGCACATTGCGCGTTCCGTCCTCCTCCTGGACCGACACCACGGCACCTGACGCTCGTCTCTCACCAGGCTCCCACCTGCTGTTTCTTCTTTCATTTTCGCCTCTAGCACCGCTCATAGGTATGGACATATGCCGATAGCCTCTTACTTTAAAATGGACTAAAACTTATTCTGAGAACCATTTCTTTTAAGGTGTCCACGGTCCTTGACCCACATAAGGAACGACGCAATACCTATATGTAATGTATTATTAGTCTGCCTACCCTCCACTCTTAATTTCTGATTTTCCATTGGCACTTTTTTGCTTTATTAAGATCTTCTCACACCCTTGATATGTTCTACGATTATGGTACTAATTTATAAACACTGGCTTTTCCTATCCCTCTAAGGTTTACTTGGATTAATATATAGGCATGCAAATTAATGCGATACATGCCTCCTGATACACTCTGTGTATTCATTTGATTTGGGTTTATATTCATTTTTTAGTTCGATATTTCCCCTTTTTTTCTTTTTTCTTTTTTTATAAGAAATGTGATTCATATGTATGGTATGTTGTTATTTCACTTTTTTTCAGGAACAGATTTGTGTTTTGAAGAAGGCTTATAGCCGAAACGTCATTTTTTGTTGGAATCTGTATATCAAGCGTTATTGACATTAAATTCGTTTTCTACCTTGAAACTCTTGTGATTATCTCTCTTTTTCTGGGGAGTGCCGGAGTCATATATTATATGTTGGAATTTTTTCTCCAGAGCACCCATTCTTTGTTCTAGTGAGCAACCCTTTCTGACTACATTCAAACAATTTCCCAACAGGGCAGCGCTCGGGCTTATCCTCCTGACACCCCTCCAGAGCCAGTCTCAAATTGGGCGAGATGGCGGAAAGAACTACACCCTCTTTCAAAATAACAGAAGGATCAGATAACTCAGGAGAGTCCGCCAGGAAACTCCTCGAGAGGGCATCCGCCTTAACATTTTTAGTGCCAGGAAGAAATGAAACCACAAAATTAAAACGTTGTGAAAAACAAGGCCCACCTGGCCTGTCTAGGATTAAGTCGCTTGGCAGATTCCAGATAAACTAGATTCTTATGGTCCGTAAGGACCACCACCTGATGTTTGGCTCCCTCCAGCCAATGTCTCCACTCTTCAAAAGCCCACTTCATGGCTAATAACTCCCGATTACCCACGTCATAATTACGTTCAGTGGGAGAAAATTTTCGAGAGAAAAAGGCACAAGGGTTACTTTTAGAGGTCTCTGGATCTCTTTGGGACAAAACGGCACCTGCCCCAATTTCAGAGGCATCAACCTCCACCTGAAATGGTAGAGAAACATCAGGCTGCCGTAGAACAGGAGCAGAAGTGAATCTCTGCTTAAGTTCCTGAAATGCAGAGACTGCCTCAGGAGGCCAATTCACCACATCAGAACCCTTCTTGGTCAAATCAGTTAATGGTTTAACAATAACAGAGAAATTACCAATAAATTTACGATAAAAATTGGCAAAACCCAAGAATCTTTGAAGAGCCTTTAATGAAGTAGGTTGGACCCAATCACAGATGGCCTGAACTTTGACCGGGTCCATTTCAATAACAGATGGGGACAAAATGAATCCCAGAAATGAGATCCTCTGAACGCCAAAAAGACACTTTGATCCCTTCACATACAGAGCATTCTCTCTCAAAATCTGGAACACAGTCTGAACATGTTTTACATGAGAGTCCCAGTCATTGGAAAAAATCAAGATATCATCCAAATAAACAATCAGAAATTTATCCACAAAATCCCTGAAAATGTCATTCATGAAGGACTGAAAGACAGAAGGAGCATTAGTGAGCCCAAAGGGCATCACAAGGTACTCAAAATGCCCTTCAGGGGTATTAAATGCCGTCTTCCATTCATCCCCGTGCTTAATGCGAATAAGGTTATATGCCCCCCTGAGGTCAAGCTTGGTAAACCAAGTAGCGTCTTTCACCCTGGAAAACAGATCAGAGATCAAGGGTAAAGGATATTGATATTTCACAGTAATATTGTTCAAGAGACGATAATCAATACACGGCCTTAATGAACCATCCTTTTTGGCCACAAAGAAAAAACGGCACCTAAGGGTGAAGAGGATGGTCTGATATGACTCTTCTCCAATGACTCCTTGATATAAGACCGCATAGCGTCATGTTCAGGTACAGACAAGTTAAAAAGGCGACCTTTAGGGAATTTACTACCAGGCACTAATTCAATAGCGCAGTCATAGCTCCTATGGGGAGGTAAGGATGCAGATTTACTTTCGCTAAACACATCAGAAAAATCAATCAAAAAGTCAGGAACATCCTGAGCCTGGGGGGAGGCAGAAAAAACAGGAGTGTTGGTATTAACACATTGGCAGCCCCAACTGGTAACAGACACAGATTTCCAATCCAAAACAGGATTATGAGACTGTAACCAAGGGAAACCCAGTACGATAATGTCATGCAGATTATACAGAACCAAAAATTTGCAACTCTCCTGATGATCAGGTTCTACCCTCATTATCACCTGAGTAGAGAACTGAGGTTTATTCTCAGCCAAAGGGTAAATCGATCCCCAGTAGGGGAATAGACTTCCGTAGGGGTATCAAGGGAAACCCACAACGTTTAGCAAAATCAAAATCCATCAGGTTAATAGCTGCTCCAGAATCAACAAAAGCCTGAGCAGAAAATGAGGACAGAGAGCATATCAAGGTAACAGTTAATAAAAACTTAGTCTGAACACTACCCAAGACAACTGAGCGTGCAAAACGTCTTCCCCGTTTAGGGCAGACTGAAATAGCATGAGAGGCATCACCACAGTAGAAACATAACCCATTGCGCTTTCGAAATTCATGACGCTGTGTCCCAGAAACCACTCTATCACACTGCATGGATTCAGAAGCAGGCTCACAAGGCAACATTATTCCACGCATACCTTTCCGCTCACGCAAACGTCTGTCAATTTGAATCGCTAATGACATAGAATCATTGAGACCAGAGGGAACAGGGAATCCCACCATAACATCCTTTACATTATCTGACAGTCCCTTCCGAAAAAGAGCTGCCAAAGCGTCGTCATTCCATTTGGTCAGGACTGCCCACCTACGGAATCTCTGACAGTATAACTCAGCGTCCTCAAGCCCCTGACTTAATGCCAACAAAGTTTTTTCAGCTTGATCAGTGACATTAGGCTCATTGTACAATAACCCCAAAGCCTGAAAAAACGCATCAACATCACTCAAAACAGGATCCCCAGGTGTCAGGGAAAAAGCCCAATCCTGAGGGTCGCCGCGCAGGAGAGAGATGACAATTTGAACCTGCTGCGCTGCGTTCCCTGAGGACTTAGATTTTAAGGCAAAAAACAATTTACAGTTATTTTTGAAATTCAGAAACTTAGCTCGATCTCCTAAAAACAAATCTGGCATGGGAATCCTAGGTTCCACAACAGGCAACCCAGCAAGATAGGTAGCAATACTTCGAACCTCAGTGGCAAGCTGATCCACACGGCCAGACAACTGTGCAAACTCCATTGAGAGAGAAAAAAAAATCCTCCTCAGCACCCAGAGATACAGAGGGAAAAAAAAAATGCAACAAACAGAAAAAAAAAATCTCTGACAACTTTTTTCTTTCCACAATATTTTTCCCTTCTGTGAGTACCATATAATTTTTAGTTTTAGGCCGGTGATACTGTTATGATTTGGTAGCTGAGGAGGGCAGGCAAAAAAGGAAATACACCAGAGCAGTTGGAAACTATGAGATTGCAGTACCCTGACTAACCACCACAACTAGAGGCAGCCGTGGAGCGTTCCTACGTTGGTCCTAGACGCCTCGTCACAGCCTGAGAAACTAACTACACCTAAAGATAGAAAGAGGAAAGCTATCTGCCCCGGAGCAGATCCCCAAAGAACATAGAAAGCCCCCAAACATGTAATGGCGGTTAGACAAGAAGAAATACTGACACAGACAGAAAATAGTATGAGCAAACGTTGGGGCCCAAACTTACTAAATAGAAAAGGATAGGAAGGGCACTTACTGCCATCTCAAAAAACCCTGAAAAGCACCAACTCTACTAATTTCAAAAAACACTGAGATCACACGACCTCTACCACCTAAATTAGTTCTCTGGTGTAACCAAAAACAAAACAGCAGCCACTGAAAAAACTGGAAAAAGCAAATGTACAAACATCAGTGGCTGAACTGAACTGAGAGGCAAAAGTCCCCAGAGGGGACCCTGAAGGCCCCACCGAAGTGCAGGACAAAATGCAAAAATCAAGCACAAAAACAAAAAGAAGAAAATGTCTTATCTGTAAGCAGGAGATTCAGACACGACACAGCAGGCTACCAAGGAAACAGGAATCAAGGATTGAGACCAGAACAATTGATCACCGGCAACCCTGATGGGAAGGCGACTCCCTTATATAAGACCAGTCAGTAACACCTGATTCCCAATCCTCACAATCTTCACTGGACAGTCCAGTACCGTTTGTAACCACCAGAGGGAGCTTCTGCTCAGAACTCATCTCCAGCCTATTCACAACAGTACCCCCCCTTGAGGAGGGTCACCGAACCCTCATTTGAGCAACCAGTTCGGTCAGGATGAGTTCTATGGTACGCACGGATGAGTCTCCTAGCATGGATGTCTGAAGCAAACACCCAAGAATTGTCTTCCTGACCATAACCTCTCCATTTAACCAAATACTGGAGTTTCCGTCTAGAAAAACGAGAATTCAATATTTTCTCAACCACATACTCCAGATTGCCCTCAACCAAAACAGGGTCAGGAGGCACAGTAGTAGGAACCACTGGCTCAACAAACCTCTTCAACAAGGACTTGTGGAACACATTATGGATCTTAAATGTCCCTGGAAGAAGCAAACGAAAAGAAACAGGATTAAGAATCTCCATGATCTTATAAGGTCCAATGAACCTAGGCTTAAACTTAGGAGATGCCAGCCACTCTCATAGGAATATTTCTTGAGGACAACCAGACCAAGTCCCCCACTTTAAACCGAGGACCATCAGTCCTATGCCGGTTAGTAAACCGCTGGGCCCTCTCCTGAGAGAGGGACAACCTCTCCACTACCTGGTCCCAAATCTGTTGCATACGCTCCACAACAGAGTCAACACCTGGACAGACAGAAGCCTCCGTCTGACCTGAAGAAAATCGAGGGTGAAACCCAGAATTACAGAAAAATGGAGACATCAAAGTGGCAGAGCTAGCCCTATTATTAAGAGCAAACTCAGCCAAAGGCAAAAAAGAGACCCAGTCATCCTGATCAGCAGACACAAAGCATCTTAGATAAGTCTCCAATGTCTGGTTTGTTCTCTCAGTTTGACCATTGGTCTGAGGATGAAACGCCGAGGAGAAAGACAATTGAACACCAATTTTAGAACAAAAGGTCCTCCAAAATCTGGAAACAAACTGGACTCCTCTGTCAGACACAATGTTCTCAGGAATGCCGTGTAAACGAACCACGTGCTGAAGGAACAAAGGCACCAATTCAGAGGAGGAAGGCAACTTAGGTAATGGCACAAGATGTATCATCTTGGAAAACCTATCGCAAATCACCCAGATGACGGTCATTCTCTGAGAAACAGGGAGGTCGGAAATGAAATCCATAGAGATATGGGTCCATGGTCTCTTGGCCACAAGTAATGGCATCAACAAACCACTAGAACGAGAGCAAGGCTTGGAGCGAGAGCAAGTCCCGCAGGACTGCACAAACTCCCTGACATCACGAGACAAGGTAGACCACCAAAAGGACCGACTAACCAAGTCTCTGGTACCAAAAATTCCGGGATGACCGGCCAACGCGGAACAATGAATTTCAGACATTACACTCTTTTTCCACTGGTCCGGGACAAACAATTTCCCAACAGGGCAGCGCTCGGGCTTATCCTCCTGACACCCCTCCAGAGCCAGTCTCAAATTGGGCGAGATGGCGGAAAGAACTACACCCTCTTTCAAAATAACAGAAGGATCAGATAACTCAGGAGAGTCCGCCAGGAAACTCCTCGAGACGGCATCCGCCTTAACATTTTTAGTGCCAGGAAGAAATGAAACCACAAAATTAAAACGTGTGAAAAACAAGGCCCACCTGGCCTGTCTAGGATTAAGTCGCTTGGCAGATTCCAGATAAACTAGATTCTTATGGTCCGTAAGGACCACCACCTGATGTTTGGCTCCCTCCAGCCAATGTCTCCACTCTTCAAAAGCCCACTTCATGGCTAATAACTCCCGATTACCCACGTCATAATTACGTTCAGTGGGAGAAAATTTTCGAGAGAAAAAGGCACAAGGGTTACTTTTAGAGGTCTCTGGATCTCTTTGGGACAAAACGGCACCTGCCCCAATTTCAGAGGCATCAACCTCCACCTGAAATGGTAGAGAAACATCAGGCTGCCGTAGAACAGGAGCAGAAGTGAATCTCTGCTTAAGTTCCTGAAATGCAGAGACTGCCTCAGGAGGCCAATTCACCACATCAGAACCCTTCTTGGTCAAATCAGTTAATGGTTTAACAATAACAGAGAAATTACCAATAAATTTACGATAAAAATTGGCAAAACCCAAGAATCTTTGAAGAGCCTTTAATGAAGTAGGTTGGACCCAATCACAGATGGCCTGAACTTTGACCGGGTCCATTTCAATAACAGATGGGGACAAAATGAATCCCAGAAATGAGATCCTCTGAACGCCAAAAAGACACTTTGATCCCTTCACATACAGAGCATTCTCTCTCAAAATCTGGAACACAGTCCGAACATGTTTTACATGAGAGTCCCAGTCATTGGAAAAAATCAAGATATCATCCAAATAAACAATCAGAAATTTATCCACAAAATCCCTGAAGATGTCATTCATGAAGGACTGAAAGACAGAAGGAGCATTAGTGAGCCCAAAGGGCATCACAAGGTACTCAAAATGCCCTTCAGGGGTATTAAATGCCGTCTTCCATTCATCCCCGTGCTTAATGCGAATAAGGTTATATGCCCCCCTGAGGTCAAGCTTGGTAAACCAAGTAGCGTCTTTCACCCTGGAAAACAGATCAGAGATCAAGGGTAAAGGATATTGATATTTCACAGTAATATTGTTCAAGAGACGATAATCAATACACAGCCTTAATGAACCATCCTTTTTGGCCACAAAGAAAAAACCGGCACCTAAGGGTGAAGAGGATGGTCTGATATGACTCTTCTCCAATGACTCCTTGATATAAGACCGCATAGCGTCATGTTCAGGTACAGACAAGTTAAAAAGGCGACCTTTAGGGAATTTACTACCAGGCACTAATTCAATAGCGCAGTCATAGCTCCTATGGGGAGGTAAGGATGCAGATTTACTTTCGCTAAACACATCAGAAAAATCAATCAAAAAGTCAGGAACATCCTGAGCCTGGGGGGAGGCAGAAAAAACAGGAGTGTTGGTATTAACACATTGGCAGCCCCAACTGGTAACAGACACAGATTTCCAATCCAAAACAGGATTATGAGACTGTAACCAAGGGAAACCCAGTACGATAATGTCATGCAGATTATACAGAACCAAAAATTTGCAACTCTCCTGATGATCAGGTTCTACCCTCATTATCACCTGAGTAGAGAACTGAGGTTTATTCTCAGCCAAAGGGGTAGAATCGATCCCCAGTAGGGGAATAGACTTCCGTAGGGGTATCAAGGGAAACCCACAACGTTTAGCAAAATCAAAATCCATCAGGTTAATAGCTGCTCCAGAATCAACAAAAGCCTGAGCAGAAAATGAGGACAGAGAGCATATCAAGGTAACAGTTAATAAAAACTTAGTCTGAACACTACCCAAGACAACTGAGCGTGCAAAACGTCTTCCCCGTTTAGGGCAGACTGAAATAGCATGAGAGGCATCACCACAGTAGAAACATAACCCATTGCGCTTTCGAAATTCATGACGCTGTGTCCCAGAAACCACTCTATCACACTGCATGGATTCAGAAGCAGGCTCACAAGGCAACATTATTCCACGCATACCTTTCCGCTCACGCAAACGTCTGTCAATTTGAATCGCTAATGACATAGAATCATTGAGACCAGAGGGAACAGGGAATCCCACCATAACATCCTTTACATTATCTGACAGTCCCTTCCGAAAAAGAGCTGCCAAAGCGTCGTCATTCCATTTGGTCAGGACTGCCCACCTACGGAATCTCTGACAGTATAACTCAGCGTCCTCAAGCCCCTGACTTAATGCCAACAAAGTTTTTTCAGCTTGATCAGTGACATTAGGCTCATCGTACAATAACCCCAAAGCCTGAAAAAACGCATCAACATCACTCAAAACAGGATCCCCAGGTGTCAGGGAAAAAGCCCAATCCTGAGGGTCGCCGCGCAGGAGAGAGATGACAATTTGAACCTGCTGCGCTGCGTTCCCTGAGGACTTAGATTTTAAGGCAAAAAACAATTTACAGTTATTTTTGAAATTCAGAAACTTAGCTCGATCCCCTAAAAACAAATCTGGCATGGGAATCCTAGGTTCCACAACAGGCAACCCAGCAAGATAGGTAGCAATAGTCCGAACCTCAGTGGCAAGCTGATCCACACGGCCAGACAACTGTGCAAACTCCATTGAGAGAGAAAAAAAAATCCTCCTCAGCACCCAGAGATACAGAGGGAAAAAAAAAATGCAACAAACAGAAAAAAAAAATCTCTGACAACTTTTTTCTTTCCACAATATTTTTCCCTTCTGTGAGTACCATATCATTTTTAGTTTTAGGCCGGTGATACTGTTATGATTTGGTAGCTGAGGAGGGCAGGCAAAAAAGGAAATACACCAGAGCAGTTGGAAACTATGAGATTGCAGTACCCTGACTAACCACCACAACTAGAGGCAGCCGTGGAGCGTTCCTACGTTGGTCCTAGACGCCTCGTCACAGCCTGAGAAACTAACTACACCTAAAGATAGAAAGAGGAAAGCTATCTGCCCCGGAGCAGATCCCCAAAGAACATAGAAAGCCCCCAAACATGTAATGGCGGTTAGACAAGAAGAAATACTGACACAGACAGAAAATAGTATGAGCAAACGTTGGGGCCCAAACTTACTAAATAGAAAAGGATAGGAAGGGCACTTACTGCCATCTCAAAAAACCCTGAAAAGCACCAACTCTACTAATTTCAAAAACACCTGAGATCACACGACCTCTACCACCTAAATTAGTTCTCTGGTGTAACCAAAAACAAAACAGCAGCCACTGAAAAAACTGGAAAAAGCAAATGTACAAACATCAGTGGCTGAACTGAACTGAGAGGCAAAAGCCCCCAGAGGGGACCCTGAAGGCCCCCACCGAAGTGCAGGACAAAATGCAAAAATCAAGCACAAAAACAAAAGAAGAAAATGTCTTATCTGTAAGCAGGAGATTCAGACACAACACAGCAGGCTACCAAGGAAACAGGAATCAAGGATTGAGACCAGAACAATTGATCACCGGCAACCCTGATGGGAAGGCGACTCCCTTATATAAGACCAGTCAGTAACACCTGATTCCCAATCCTCACAATCTTCACTGGACAGTCCAGTACCGTTTGTAACCACCAGAGGGAGCTTCTGCTCAGAACTCATCTCCAGCCTATTCACAACAGTATGGTGGATGTCACCACGGATGTGATTCAGATCAAGAGTTAAAGGTTTATTAAACAGAATCAGAACACTCCACGCAGGGAGGAGTAATGGGAGTTAAATGCAACAAGCAAGGGTGAAAAACAGTCTTTCAAGGAAAAATGAACGAAAGGCAGAAAAATCATTTATCAGTCTGAAGAAGGCTTGATTGAAGGGTTCGTTCCTCCAACATTGTCACCATCAACAGCGCACAGGCAGTCACTTCCAGATCCTAGTCCAGGAAGGAACACGGTCTCCAAGGCAAACAACGGAAGGATGTAGGGTGGGGCGAGGTCCTGCTCCCACCGGTCTTTGTCAGAAAGCTCCGTACAGCACGAGTCAACGCAGGGACGATATTGCGTTCCTCGGTCAGTCCAATCACTCTTCTCTGGAGCTCAGAGCACACTTCACCAGGCCTGAGCACGTCAGCGTCTACCTCTGCCCTGTCGGGGCAGTCTCCTCCGGTCACGGAGGCTGGCGGGTCAGTGTCAGTTCGGTGGGCGCTCTCTGCGCCGAGATTCTCTGCTCCTGTGTGCTGAACTTTCCCATCCGAACTCCTCTCAGCTTCCCACGCGCAGCGCCTTTTAACTCATCCCCGCCCTCTTCTGTCACATGGGAAGGCTGGTCCAGGAACGGTAAGCGTTCCCCCGAAAATACTGAAAGTTGCGCTGGCGGTTCCGGACACGGAGTAGAGAAGGCAGCCCCATTCGAATCCATCTTTCTCTTCATCCCCTTACAACTGCACAGGCTAAGAGGTGAGTACTTATACCAAAGGGGAGTGGAGAAATCAGGACAGCTGAGATAACTCAGGACGGGAAGCTTTAGGAGACAAATAGAACTGCTTAACCTTTGTAACAAAAGAACAAGGGAAATCTGCGCAGCTAACTTGAAAGCAGAGCAGATCCAACCAATGCCAGCATGCGTGTAGCCAAACGCTGTGATCTTCTCAACCCTGAAATAGAGGAGACCACTCTCTGTCGCGTTAACCCCATGACAGCACCCAGTAAACCAAGTGATAGATCGCAGGGTATCTTTCCCTACATTATGTTGCTGTCAGATGAGGTAACAAAAACCTGCTGACAGATTCCATACGATCAGTCCCCAGCTCAGCTACTATGTACACTCATCAGTGCTCTCGTTTACATCACTGGGTGATGGTGGGGTAACACAAGGAGCCTCTTCCTTCTGCAATTACATAGGTTGAAAAAAATACTTAGGTCCATCAAGTTCAACCTTTCTCCGCCAATTGTTCATTTTGTCACTAATTTAACTATAACCCACAATGATATGTGTATTGAGGAAAATATCCAGCTCTTGTATAAAAGCTGTTATAGTGTCTGCTATTACTACCTCCTGTGGTAGGGCATTCCACATTCTCACTGCTCTAACTGTAAAGAACCCTTTCTTATTTAGCTGTTGGAATCGCCTTTCTTCCACCCTGGTACTTAGTCTTTGGAAGGAATAAGTCATCTGCAAGTCCTCTGTACTGATCACATAGTTAAAATGTCTTTTTTACTGTGAGTCTCCCCAGTATTTGAACCCACAACATAACCCCATAACGACCGCCGATACGCCTTTTAATGGGGGCAGTTAAGGGTACTTATGCCTCAGCACCGCTGTTTAACGGCGCAGAGAAGTAAGTGTATAGCGCCCCCCAGAGTCAGAATTTCTCCGGAGTCTTAGCTGAGACCCTAGAGAACATGATTAGGGTCGGTTTTTACCGACCTCAGTGTTGCGATCGCTGTTATTAACGGAATAACGGTGACTGGCAAAAAAAAAGTCAGATCTCCCTTTTAATTTCTCTCTCCTCTGATGTGATCGCACATCAGAGAAGAAAGAAATGGAGTCCCCCGATATCCCCAGTACCTCTGGTGTCCCTGCATTCCCCTGTGAAGTCCCCCTGCCCGCGGCGTCTTCTTCCGGGAAGAAAATGGCGGGCGCATACACAGTGCGCCCGCCGAAATCTGCTGACCGCCACCCGGCAACAATAGGAAATTTTTCCTATTGGTTCATTTTGATCACTGTGATAGACTCTATCACAGTGATCAAAATAAAGAAAAAAATAGTAAATCAACACCCCCTTTATCACTCACTTAGTTAGGTAAAAATAATAAAATAAAAAACATGTATTTATTTATATTTTTCCATTAGTGTTAGGGTTGGGCTCAAGTTAGGGTTGGGCTCAAGTTAGGTTGGGCTCAAGTTAGGATTGGGCAAGGGGTAGGGTTGTGGTTATGGTTGAGATTACAGTTAGGGCTCATACTCACAGGCTGGAAAAAAATCGGTCCGTTTTCTGGACGGAAAAAAACGGTATAATTCTAGTAAAATGTCATGCGATTTGCATGCGATTTAAAATCGCACCATGCGTTTTCCATGCGTTTTCCATCAGTTTTCCATCTGTATGCAATGCGATTTTAACATGAAGTTATACATAGAGCAGTTATCTCTATGTAAAAAGTCATGTAAAAATCACATTGTATATATATATATATATATATATATAGGTCATACACTTCTACATAGTATAATAGCCGCTAATTCATCCCCGGCTATACTGTAAAATCACACTGACAGCTTTAATAAAGAATAGAAACAATACATATATACACATAGAATACATATATATATATATATATACACATATATTTATAGTTCATACACTTCTACATACTGTAATAGCCGGTAATTCAATTGCCGGCTTTTGTGAAATCACAGAAGCCGACATGAAATGATACATTGTTTACACACAGTTAACCATGTCATTTCATGTATTTTGATATATTGTTTAACTTACAATTACATAAGTGTATGTGTGCAAAATTTCAGACATGTAGGGGTTAATTAAAGGTGTAAATTCATTGAAAAAAAAATGCGTGGGCTCCCGCTGTATTTTCTCCACCAGACAGACAAAGCAAGCGAGTGGGGGCAGTGCGTATAAATCGGACAGCACTCGCATGGTGACTTGCATTGGCGATTATCATGCCAAAATCGCATTAAATCGCAGCATGCTGCGATTTTTTTCTCACACCAATTTCCCCTGAGAAAAAAATCGCAAATGAGAACTCACCTATTGAATAACATTGGTCAGATTTGAATCCGATTTTTTTCGGCTGAATATCATCCGTTTTCGGCGCCAGTGAGTATAAGCCCTTAGAGTTGGGCTCAGGGTTAGGGGTTTGTTAGGGTTAGGTTTGCGGTTAAGGTTATGGCTAGGGTTGGGGTGTGTTGGGTTAGGGTTGGAGTTAGAATTGGGGGGTTTCCAGTGTTTAGGCACATCAGGGGGTCTCCAAATGCGACATGGCGCCACCATTGATTCCAGACAATTTTGCAATCAAAAAGTCAAACGGTGCTCCTTCCCTTCTGAGCCCCAACGTGTGCCCAAACAGTGGCTTTCCCCCACATACATGGTAAAATAAAAAAGTTTGGTTCGAAAGTACATTTTTTTGTGAAAAAATAAAAAGTTAATTTTTTCCTTCCACATTGCTTTAGTTCTCGTGAAGCACGTGAAGAGTTAATAAACTTCTTGAATTTGATTTTGCGCACCTTGAGGGGTGCAGTTTTTTGAATGGTTTCACTTTTGGGTATTTTCTGTTATATTGATCCCCCAAACTCACTTGAAATGTGAGGTGGTCCCTAAAAAAAATGGTTTTGTAAATTTTGTTGGAAAAATTAGAAATCGCTGGTCAACTTTTAACCCTTATAAAGTCCTAACAAAAACAAAATTGTGCTGATATAAGGTAGACATGTGGGAAATGTTATTTATTAACTATGTTGTGTAATATTACTCTCTGATTTAACCCCTTAACCCCCAAGGGTGGTTTGCACGTTAATGACCGGGCCAATTTTTACAATTCTGACCACTTTCTCTTTATGAGGCTATAACTCTGGAATGCTTCAACGGATCTTCGCGATTCTGAGAATGTTTTCTCATGACATATTGTACTTCACGTTAGTGGTAAAATTTCTTCCACATAACTTGCGTTTATTTTTGAAAAAAATGCAAATATGGCGAAAATTTTGAAAATTTTGCAATTTTCAAACTTTGAATTTTTATTCCCTTAAAACAGAGAAATATGTCACACAAAATAGTTAAGAAATAACATTTCCCACATGTCTACTTTACATCAGCACAATTTTGGAACCAAAATTTTTTTTTCTTAGGAAATTATAAGGGTTAAAAGTTGACCAGCGATTTCTCAATTTTACAACAAAATTTACAAAGCCATTTCTTTAGGGACCACCTCTTATTTGAAGTCACTTTGAGGGGTCTATATAGCAGAAAATACCCAAAAGTGACACCATTCTAAAAACTGCAACCCTCAAGGTACTCAAAACCACATTCAAGAAGTTTATTAACCCTTCAGGTGCTTCACAGGAGCTGAAGCAACGTGGAAGGAAAAAATGAATATTTAACTTTTTAGCCACAAAAATTATTTTTACAAACTTTTTTTTATTTTCACAAGGGAAAAATAAGAAAATGGACAGATAAAGTTGTGCAATTTCTCCTGAGTACGCCAATACCCCATATGTGGGGGAAAACCACTGTTTGGGCACACGGCAGAGCTCGTAAGGGAAGGAGCGCCGTTTGACTTTTTCAAACTAAAATTGGCTGCAATTGAGATTGGACGCCATGTCGCGTTTGGAGAGCCCTGATGCGCCTAAACAGTGGAAACCCCCCACAAGTGACACCATTTTGGAAACTAGACCCCCTAAGGAACTTAACTAGATCTGTTGTGAGCACTTTGAACCCCCAAGTGTTTCACAAAAGTTTATAATGCCTGGGTGTGAAAAAAAAAAAACAATTTTCCACAAAAATGATTTTTTTTTCCCAAATTTTTGATTTTTCCCATGGAAATTGGACCCCAAAAGTTGTTGTCCAATTTGTCCTGAGTACGCTGATAACCCCATATGTGGGGGGGGAACTGTTTGGGCGCACGGCAGGGCTTGGAAAGGAAGTAGTAACGTTTTGGAATGCAGACGTTGATGGGGGTCATGTTCCGTTTGCAGTGCCCCAGATGAGCCTAAACAGTGGAAACCCCCCACAAGTGACCCCATTTTGGAAACTAGACCCCCTATGGAACTTATCTAGCTCTTTTGTGAGCACTTTGAACCCCCAAGTGCTTCACACAAGTTTATAATGCCCGGGCATGAAAATAAAAAATTCAATTTTTTTCCCACGAAAATTATCTTTTAGCCACTAATTTTTTATTTTCCCAAGGGTAACAGGAGAAATTGGACCACAAAAGTTGTAGTCCAATTTGTCCTGAGTACGCTGATACCCCATATGTGGGGGGGAACCACTATTTGGGCGCTCGCAGAGCTCGGAATGGAAGGAGCACCATTTGACTTTTTCCAACCAAAATTGGCTAGAATTGAGATTGGACGCCATGTTGCATTTGGAGAGCCCCTGATGTGCCTAAACAGTGGAAACCCCCCACAAGTGACCCCATTTTGGAAACAAGACCCCCTAAGGAACTTATCTAGATCTTTGGTGAGCAATTTGAACCCCCAAGTGCTTCACACAAGTTTATAACGTAGAGCCGTAAAATTAAAAAATAATTTTTTTCCACAAAAATGATCTTTTCACCCCAATTTTTATTTTCCCAAGGGTAACAAGACTCCAAAAGTTATTGTGCAGTTTGTCCTGAGTACGCTGATACCCCATATGTGGGGGTAAACCACTGTTTAGGTGCATGGCAGAGTTTGGAAGGGAAGGAGCGCCGTTTGACTTTTTCAACGCAGAATTGGCTGGATGCCATGTCGTGTTTGGAGAGCTCCTGATATGCCTAAACAGTGGAAACCCCCGACAAATGACACCATTTTGGAAACTAGACCCCTCAAGGAACTTATCTAAATGTGTGGTGAGCACTTTGAACCCCGAAGTGCTTCACAGAAGTTTATAACGTACAGCAGTAAAATAAAAAATCTTTTTTTTTTTTTTACAAAAATGATGTTTTCGTCCCCAATATTTTATTTTCCCAAGGGTAACAGGAGAAATTGGATCCCAAAAGTTGTTGTCCAATTTGTCCTGAGTACTCTGATACCCAATTTGGGGAGAAAACTACTGTATGGGCACACGTCGGGGCTCGGAAGGGAAGTAGTGACGTTTTGGATTGCAGACTTTGATGGAATGGTCTGGGGCGTCATGTCGCATTTGGAGAGCCCCTGATGCACCTAAACAGTGGAAACCCCCCACAACTGACCCAATTTTGGAAAATAGACCCCACAAGGAACTTATCTAGATGCCTGGTGAGCACTTTGAACCCCGAAGTTCTTCACAGAAGTTTATAACGTACAGCCGTAAAATAAAAAATCTTTTTTTTTTTTTACAAAAATTATTTTTTCGCCCCCAATATTTTATTTTCACAAGGGTAATAGGAGAAATTGGATCCGAAAAGTTATTGTCCATTTTGTCCTGAGTACTGCTGATACCCAATTTGTGGGAGAAAACTACTGTATGGGCACACGTCGGGGCTCGGAAGGGAAGTAGTGATGTTTTGGATTGCAGACTTTGATGGAATGGTCTGGGGCGTCATGTCGCATTTGGAGAGCCCCCGATGCGCCTAAACAGTGGAAACCGCCCACAAGTGACCCCATTTTGGAAAATAGACCCCACAAGGAACTTATCTAGATGTGTGTGAGCACTTTGAACCCCGAAGTGCTTCACAGAAGTTTATAACGTACAGCCGTAAAAATAAAAAATCCTTTTTTTTTTTACAAAAATGATTTTTTCGTCCCCCAATATTTTATTTTCACAAGGGTAACAGGAGAAATTGGACCCCAAAAGTATTGTCCAATTTGTCCTGAGTACGCTGATACCCAATATGTGGGAGAAAACTACTGTATGGGTACACGTTGGGGCTCAGAAAGGGAAGTAGTGACGTTTTGGATTGCAGACTTTGATGGAATGGTCTACGGGAGTCATGTCGCATTTGGAGAGCCCCTGATGCGCCCCAACAGTGGAAACCCCCCACAAGTGACCCCATTTTGGAAAATAGACCCCACAAGGAACTTATCTAGATGTGTGGTGAGCACTTTGAACCCCGAAGTGCTTCACAGAAGTTTATAACGTACAGCCGTAAAAATAAAAAATCCTTTTTTTTTACAAAAATGATTTTTTTCGTCCCCAATATTTTATTTTCACAAGGGTAACAGGAGAAATTGGACCCCAAAAGTATTTGTCCAATTTGTCCTGAGTACGCTGATACCCAATAGTGGGAGAAAACTACTGTATGGGTACACGTTGGGGCTCAGAAAGGGAAGTAGTGACGTTTTGGATTGCAGACTTTGATGGAATGGTCTACGGGAGTCATGTCGCATTTGGAGAGCCCCTGATGCGCCCCAACAGTGGAAACCCCCCACAAGTGACCCCATTTTGGAAAATAGACCCCACAAGGAACTTATCTAGATGTGTGGTGAGCGCTATGAAGCCCCAAGTGCTTCACAGAAGTTTATAATGTACAGCCGTAAAAAACAAAAAAATCATTTTTATTTTTACAAAAATGATATTTTCGCCCCCAGTTTTTTATTTTCCCAAGGGTAACAGAAGAAATAGGACAAATTGCACAATAACTCTTGGGGTCCAGAGTATGCTGATACCTGATACCCCATATGTGGGGGTAAACTACTGTTTGGGCGCATGGCAGAGCTCAGAAGTGAAGGAGCACCGTTTGACTTTTTCAACGCAGAATTGGCTGGAATTGAGATCAGATGCCATGTCACATTTGGAGAGCCCCTGATGTGCCTAAACAGCGAAACCCCCCAATTCTAACTCCAACCCTAACCCCAA
This sequence comes from Oophaga sylvatica, assembly GCA_033576555.1. NCBI lineage: Eukaryota > Metazoa > Chordata > Amphibia > Anura > Dendrobatidae > Oophaga > Oophaga sylvatica. The sequence goes on from JARQOD010000001.1 coordinate 402,369,904, forward strand.
CACACCCCTAACCCTAGTCCCAACCCTAACCACAAACCTAACCCTAACACACCCCTAACCCTAATCCCAACCCTAACCCTAATCCTAACTTTAGCCGCAACCCTAACCCTAACCCTAATGGGAAAATGGAAATAAATACATTTTTTTAATTTTATTATTTTTCCCTAACTAAGGGGGTGATAAAGGGGGTTTGATTTACTATTTATAGCGGGTTTTTATGATTGGCAGCTGTCACGCTAAAAGACGCTTTTTATTGCAAAAAATAGTTTTTGCATCACCACATTTTGAGAGCTATAATTTTTGCATATTTTGGCCCACAGAGTCATGTGAGGTCTTATTTTTTGCGGTACGAGTTGACGTTTTTATTGGTACCATTTTTGAGCACGTGAGTCCGTGACATTTTTTGATCGCTTTTTATTTCGATTTTTAGGAGGTTAGAATGAACAAAAATCAGCAATTCATGAATTTCTTTTGGGGAAGCGTTTATACCGTTCCGCGTGTGGTAAAATTGATAAAGCAGTTTTATTCTTCGGGTCATTACGATTACGGCTATACCTCATTTATATCATTTTTTTATGTTTTGGTGCTTTTATAGAATAAAAACAATTTTATATAAAAAAATTATTATTTTTGCATTGCTTTATTCTGCGAGCTATAACTTTTTTATTTTTTCGCTGATGATGCTGTATGGTGGCTCGTTTTTGCGGGACAAGATGACGTTTTCAGTGGTACCATGTTTATTTATATCGGTCTTTTTGATCGCGTGTTATTCCACTTTTTGTTCGGCGGTATGATGATAAAGCATTGATTTTTTGCTTTGTTTTTTATTTTTTAAGGGGTTCACTAAAGGGGTTAACTAGTGGGACAGTTTTATAGGACGGGTCGTTACGGACGCGGCGATACCAAATATGTGTACTTTTATTGTTTTGTTTTTTTTATTTACAGGAAGAAATGAATTTATTGGGGAATATTTTTTTTTATTTATTTATTTTAGAATTTTTTTAAAAACATGTTTATTTTTTATTTTTTTAACTTTTTTACTTTGTCCCAGGGTGGGACATCACAGTATTTTATCAGATCGCTGGTGTGACAGTGTGCACAGCACTCTGTCACACCAGCGATGTGACAGGCAGTGCTGCAGGCTTCCTCCGTGCCTGCTCTCAGCAGGCACGGAGGAAGCCGCCTTCCTGCAGGACCCGGCGGCCATCTTGGATCCGGGTCCTGGGAGGGAGGAAGTCCTCAGAACAGCACAATCACATCGCGCTGTTCTGAGGGTCTCAGGGGAGTGTACAGGGAGCTCCCTCCCTGCGCGATCCTCCCCTGTGCCCCTGGTACACCGTGATCATGTTTGATCGCGGTGTGCCAGGGGTTAATGTGCCGGGAGCGGTCCGTGACCGCTCCTGACACATAGTGCCGGGTGTCAGCTGTGATAATCAACTGACACCCGGGAGTGCAGCTGATCGCAAGGGACGTACTATTCCGTCCATGGGAATGAGGTCCAGGGTCACATGGACGGAATAGTTCGTCGGATGGAATAAAGGGGTTAATCAGTTTTTTTTTCTATGCCGGTAACAATAGAGCTTGGCAGTAATGGAGGAGGGGGTGATTCATTTCTGTCAGGTGCTCTCTGCTCCTCTCTGGGGGGCAGACAATGGCAGGGAGCTTATGTTCCAGGGGATGCTAGATTTCCCCCACCCCGTCAGTGTCTGCTGAGGTGTTGTGAAGTGAGAAAACTGTTGCTCATAGCAACCAATCACAGCTCAGCTTCTTTTAAACAGCTCTTGTGAAATGAAAGATGCTTATTGATTGGGTGCTGATACACACACACATACACTCATTTTTATATATAGACTATAGCTGAAGAGCCCGGCGCAGCCCGGGCATAGTAACTAACTACGGTTAGTTATAGCAAATTGTAATGATTATAAATATAAAGCTGAGTGTATAGCCCATAGCCCAGCCCACTCCACATAGCCACATTCACTATAATATCCCACACAATCCTGTCAGCCAGAGATACCGGACTACTACCCCTAATATTCCACATCGTACCGTCAGCCAGAGCCACCGGACTACTACCCCTAATATCCCACATCATCCCGTCAGCCAGAGCTGCCGGACTACTACCACTAATATCCCACATCATCCCGCCAGCCAGCCAGTCCCAGGTGTCAGCTGTGATAATCAGCTGACACCCGGCGGCGATTAGCTGCGCTCCCCCCGGAGCGCATCTGATCGCCTATGACGTACTATTCCGTCCATGGGCAGAATGGCACGGGTTTCATGGACGGAATAGTACGTCTGATGGCAGAAAGGGGTTAAGGGTACAAAAATTAAAAGTTTGAAAATTGCAAAATTTTCAAAATTTTTGCCAAATTTCTGTTTTTTCATAAATAAACGCAAATAATATCGAAGAAATTTTACCACTAACATGAAGTACAATATGTCACGAAAAAACAAACTCAGAATCAGTGGGATACGTTGAAGCGTTCTAAAGCTATCTACTATATAATTGTCTTATCCCGTCTGTCTGTCTGTTTGTCCAGGAAATCCCGCGTCGCTGATTGGTCTGGCCGCGGCCAATCAGCGACGCAGTGCTAACTCTGCCCATGTGGTCATGTGACTCACCAACTACCCATGATGTACTGAACATGTTTTGTCAGTTACAGTGTCTGATGTACTTCTGTCACGTTTACTGAACACGGGTAATGCACAGTGACATGAGGTAATACACAGGTGACATGAGGTAATACACAGTAATATGAGGTAATGCACAGTAACATGATTTAATACACAGTTATATGAGGTAATACACAGTAATATGAGGTAATACACAGTAACATGAGGTAATACACAGTAACATCAGCGACGCAGGGCAAACTCCGCCCATGTGGTCATGTGACTCACCAACTGCCCATGATGTACTGAACATGTTTTGTCAGTCACAGTGTCTGATGTACTTCTGTCATGTTTACTGAACACGGGTAATACACAGTGACATGAGGTAATACACAGGTGACATGAGGTAATACACAGTAATATGAGGTAATGCACAGTAACATGATTTAATACACAGTTATACGAGGTAATACACAGTAATGTGAGGTAATACACAGTGACATGAGGTAACACACAGGTGACATGAGGTAATACACAGTAAAATGAGGTAATATACAGTAACATGAGATAATACACAGTAATATGAGGTAATACACAGTAATATGAGGTAATACACAGGTAACATCTAATACACAGGTAACATCTACTATATAATTGTCTTATCCGGCAGCGGCCAATCAGCGCCGCGGGATTCCACAAAAAAAATGGCGGCCGTTAGCGGCTCATCTGCAGGACGGAGGTCAGCGGCGAGGCAGCGGGGAGATGACCGGCGCGAGGCGCTCATCTCCCGGCCGCTAGCAGCAGAAGGACCTCTACCGACGGCGCCGCTGACCTCCATGCGGAAGGGAGGACCGGGATACTTCTGCTGCGAGCGCCCGCTCATGTCCCGGGTTCTCGCAGCGGAAGTACCCGCACAAGCAGCGGCGCTGACATCCATGCGGCTAGGATGTCAAGAGAGGACCGGGAGCGGCGCTGCGGGTCGGGATACTTCTGCTGCGAGCGCCCGCTCATGTCCCGGGTTCTCGCAGCGGAAGTAGCCGCATAGGCAGCGGTGCTCTCCGGTCCTCACAATACAATTCGATGATTGGTCGCGGTCTTTCACCGCGACCAATCAACGATCTTGCCACTAAACTTAAACACCGCTGTGTTGATTGGTCGCGGACGCTGCCCGCGACCAATCACCTATTTGGGCGCCACATTTAAATTGCGGCCGCGACCAATCACTGATCTTACCGCAAACGTTAAACAGTGCTGTGTTGATTGGTCGCGGACGCTGCCCGCGACCAATCACCGATTTGGGCGCCACATTTAAATAGCGTCCGCGACAAATCAGCACATTCTTTGTCCCGCGTGAAAAGGAACAAATCTACAGACAAACCCGCCCCCAAGCCGTCATTCACTGTGGTACACGAAACAAAATACCCCTGGCTGCAGCAGCAAATAGTCGTCATGTCAGCGGAAACAACAGCCGGCTGCAGCCGGGAAAATTACGTGCTAGCTGTGCGTCATCTGCGATGTTGTCACAAGCACTATTCACAACGTGACGTCATAACAAAATTCATTCGGTGCCCTGGAGAGATACATAGTAACGTTAATTTAAAGTAGTGCACAACCCATTTAAACACTGCTTCACTGCTTAGGCGCGCACGGTCGGCCGCATACATATTCTAGAATACCCGATGCATTAGAATCGGGCCACCATCTAGTAACTTCATAAAGTGACAGTGGTAAGAATTGTAAAAATTGGCTTGGTCATTAACCCCTTTCTGTCATCGGACGTACTATCCCGCTCATGTGCCCTGGGACTTACTGTAATTCCCAGGGACGGGATAGTATGTCCTAAGGCGATCAGCTGCGCTCCCGGGGGGAGCGAAGCTGATCACAGCCGGTTGTCAGCTGATGAACACAGCTGACACCCGGCACTATGTGCCAGGAGCGGTCACGTACCACTTTAACCCCTGGCACACCGCGATCAAACATGATCGCGTTGTACCGGGGCCACAGGGAAGCATCACGCAGTGAGGGGCTCCCTGCGTGCTCCCCTGAGACCCTCAGAACAGCGCGATGTGATCGCGCTGTTCTGAGGCCTTCCTCCCTGCAAGACTCCGGATCCAAGATGGCCACGGGGTCCTGCAGGGAGGCGGCTTCCTCAGTGCCTGCTGAGACAAGGTGCTGAGGAAGCCTGCAGCACTGCCTGTGAGATCGCTGGTCTCACAGAGTGCTGTGCACACTGTGAGACCAGCGATCTGACACTATACTGTAATGTCCCACCCTGGGACACAGTAAAAAAGTTTAAAAAATAAAAATAACAAGTGTTAAAAAAAATGTCAAAATAAAGGAAAAAAAAAATATTCCCCAATAAATTCATTTCTTCCTGTAAATAAAAAAAACAAAACAATAAAAGAACTGTCCCACTAGTTAACCCCTTTAGTGAACCCCTTAAAAAATCAATGCTTTATCATCATACTGCCGAACAAAAAGTGGAATAACACGCGATCAAAAAGACCGATATAAATAAACATGGCACCGCTGAAAACGTCATCTTGTCCCGCAAAAAACAAGCTGCCATACAGCATCATTAGCGAAAAAATAAAGAAGTTATAGCTCGCAGAATAATGCGATGCAAAAATAATTATTTTTTTATATAAAATCGTTTTTATTGTATAAAGGCGCCAAAACATAAAAAAATGATATAAATGAGGTATCGCCGTAATCGCACTAACCCGAAGAATAAAACTGCTTTATCAATTTTACCACACGCGGAACGGTATAAAGGCCCCCCAAAAGAAATTCATGAATTGCTGATTTTTGTTCATTCTAACCTCCCAAAAATCGAAATAAAAAGCGATCAAAAAATGTCACGTGCTCAAAAATGGTACCAATAAAAAAGTCAACTCGTACCACAAAAAATAAGACCCCACATGACTCTGTGGGCCAAAATATGCAAAAGTTATAGCTCTCAAAATGTGGTGATGCAAAAACTATTTTTTGCAATAAAAAGCGTATTTTAGCATGACAGCTGCCAATCATAAAAACCCGCTATAAATAGTAAATCTACCCCACTTTATCACCTGCTTAGTTAGGGAAAAATAATAAAATTAAAAAAATGTATTTATTTCCATTTTCCCATTAGGGTTAGGGTTGTGGCTAAAGTTAGGGTTGGAGTTGGGGCTAAAGTGAGGATTAGGGATAGGGTTGGGATTAGAGTTAGGGGTGTGTTAGGGTTAGGTTAGTGGTTAGGGTTATGGTTAGGGTTGGGACTAGGGTTAGGGGTGTGTTGGGGTTAGGGTTGGAGTTAGAATTGGGGGGTTTCCACTGTTTAGGCACATCAGGGGCTCTCCAAATGTGACATGGCATCTGATCTCAATTCCAGCCAATTTTGCGTTGAAAACGTCAAACGGTGCTCATTCCCTTCTGAGCTCTGCCATGCGCCCAAACAGTAGTTTACCCCACATATGGGGTATCAGCGTACTCAGGACAAATTGCACAATAACTCTTGGGGTCCAATTTCTTCTGTTACCCTTGGGAAAATAAAAAATTGGGGGCGAAAATATAATTTTTGTGAAAAAAAAAAGATTTTTTTGCTTTTACAGCTGTACGTTATAAACTTCTGTGAAGCACTGGGGCTTCAAAGCGATCACCACACATCTAGATAAGTTCCTTGTGGGGTCTATTTTCCAAAATGGGTCACTTGTGGGGGCTTTCCACTGTTTAGGCACATCAGGGGCTCTCCAAATGCGACATGACGCCCGCAGACCATTCCATCAAAGTCTGCAATCCAAAGCATCACTACTTCCCTTCCGAGCCCCGATGTGTGCCCATACAGTAGTTTTCTCCCACATATTGGGTATCAGCGTACTCAGGACAAATTGGACAACAACTTTTGGGGTCCAATTTCTCCTGTTACCCTTGTGAAAATAAAATATTGGGGGCCAGACAATCATTTTTGTAAAAAAAAATAATATTTTTTTATTTTTACGGCGGTACGTTATAAACTTCTGTGAAGCGCTTCGGGGTTGAAAGTGCTCACCACACATCTAGATAAGTTCCTTGGGGGGGGGGTCTATTTTCCAAAATGGGGTCACTTGTGGGGGTTTCTACTGTTTAGGCACATCAGGGGCTCTCCAAACGCGATATGACGCCGGCAGACCATTCCATCAAAGTCTGCAATCCAAAACGTCACTACAGTCATGGCCAAAAGTTTTGAGAATGACACAAATATTAATTTTTACAAAGTCTACTGCTTCACTTTTTCTAATGGCAATTTGCATATACTTCAGAATGTTATAAAGAGTGATGAGCTTAACAGCAATTACTTGCAAAGTCAATATTTGGCTAGAAAATGAACTTTATCCCCAAAACACATTTCAATATCATTGCAGCCCTGCCTTAAAAGGACCAGCTAACCTCTTTTCAGTGATTGCTCCATTAACACAGGTGTGGGTGTTGATGAGGACATGGCTGGAGATCAATCTGTCATGATTAAGTAAGAATGACACCACTGGACACTTTAAAAGGAGGCTAGTGCTTGGCATCATTGTTTCTCTTCTGTTAACCATGGTTATCTCTAAAGAAACACGTGCAGTCATCATTTCAATGCACAAAAATGGCCTAACAGGGAAGAGTATCGCAGCTAGAAAGATTGCACCTCAGTCAACAATCTATTGCATCATCAAGAACTTCAAGGAGAGAGGTTCCATTGTTGCCAAAAAGGCTCCAGGGCGCCCAAGAAAGACCAGCAAGCGCCAGGACCGTCTCTTAAAAGTGTTTCAGCTGCGGGATTTGGCTACCAGCAGTGCAGAGCTTGCTCAGGAATGGCAACAGGCAGGTGTGAGTGCATCTGCACGCACTGTGAGGCGGATACTCTTGGAGCAAGGCCTGGTCTCAAGGAGGGCAGCAAAGAAGCCACTTCTCTCCAGAAAAAAACATCATGGACAGACTGATATTCTGCAAAAGGTACAGGCAGTGGACTGCTGAGGACTGGGGTAAAGTTATTTTCTCTGATGAATTCCCTTTTCGATTGTTTGGGACATCAGGAAAACGCCTCATTCGGAGAAGACAAGGTGAGCGCTACCACCAGTCTTGTCTCATGCCAACTGTTAAGCATCCTGAAACCATTCATGTGTGGGGTTGCTTCTCAGCCAAGGGAATCGGCTCTCTCACAGTCTTGCCTAAAAACACAGCCATGAATAAAGAATGGTATCAGAATGTCCTCCAAGAGCAACTTCTCCCAACCCTCCAACAGCAGTTTGGCGATCAACAATGCCTTTTCCAGCATGATGGAGCACCTTGCCATAAAGCAAAGGTGATAACTAAATGGCTCAGGGAACAAAACATAGAGATTTTGGGTCCATGGCCTGGAAACTCCCCAGATCTTAATCCCATTGAGAACTTGTGGTCAATCATCAAGAGACGGGTGGACAAACAAAAACCTAAAAATTCTGACAAAATGAAAGCATTGATTGTGCAAGAATGGACTGCTATCAGTCAGGATTTGGTCCAGAAGTTGATTGAGAGCATGCCAGGGAGAATTGCAGAGGTCCTGAAGAAGAAGGGTCAACACTGCAAATATTGAATTGCTGCATTAACTCATTCTAACTGTCAATATAAGCTTTTGTTACTCATATGTTTGCAATTATATTTCTGTCTGTGATAAAAATATCTGTCAAAACACACATAAAAACCAGAGGGCAGCAGATCATGTGAAAATATAATATTTGTGTCATTCTCAAAACTTTTGGCCATGACTGTACTTCCCTTCCGAGCCCTGACATGTGCCCATACAGTAGTTTTCTCCCACATATGGGGTATCAGCGTACTCAGAACAAACTGGAAAACAACTTTTGCGGTCCAATTTCTCCTGTTACCCTTGGGAAAATAAAAAGTTGGGGATTAAAAGATCATGTTTGTGGAAAAAATATGATTTTTTTATTTTCATGCTCGGGCGTTATAAACTTTAGTGAAACACCTTGGGGTTCAAACTTCTCACCACACATCTAGATAAGTTCCTTGAGGGGTCTAGTTTCCAAAATGATGTCATTTGTGGGGGTTTCCACTGTTTAGGCACATCAGGAGCTCTCCAAACCCGACATGGCGTCCAGCCAATTCTGCGTTGAAAAAGGCAAATGGCGCTCCTTTCCTTCCGAGCTCTGCCATGCACCCAAACAGTGGTTTACCCCAACATATGGGGTATCAGCGCACTCAGGACAAATTGCCCAATAACCTTTGGGGTCTTGTTACCCTTGGGAAAATAAAAATTGGGGTGAAAAGATCATTTTTGTGGAAAAAATATGATTTTTTTAATTTTACGGCTCTACGTTATAAACTTGTGTGAAGCACTTGGGGGTTCAAATTGCTCACCACAGATCTAGATAAGTTCCTTAGGGGGTCAAGTTTCCAAAATGGGGTCACTTGTGGGGGTTTCCACTGTTTAGGCACATCAGGGGCTCTCCAAATGCAACATGGCATCCAATCTCAATTCCAGCCAATTTTGTTTGGAAAAAGTCAAATGGTGCTCCTTCCATTCCGAGCTCTGCCGTGCGCCTAAACACTGGTTCCCCCCCATGTATGGGGTAGCAGCGTACTCAGAACAAATTGGACTACAACTTTTGTGGTCCAATTTCTCCTGTTACCCTTGGGAAAATAAAAAATTGGTGACTAAAAGATAATTTTTGTGGGAAAAAAATAGGAATTTTTATTTTCATGCCCGGGCATTATAAACTTGTGTGAAGCACTTGGGGGTTCAAAGTGCTCACCACAGATCTAGATAAGTTCCTTAGGGTGTCTAGTTTCCAAAATGGGGTCACTTGTGGGGGTTTCCACTGTTTAGGCACATCTGGGGCACTGCAAACGAAACATGACCCCATCAATGTCTGCTGTTGTGAATTTGCTGGAGGGGGCTTCTGAGCTGGGGCTCCCTCCGGTGGTTGCTGAGGGTAATGAACTGATTAATGAATGACCTTCAGCTGGCGCTGAATGGTAGGATATAAGTGGCCTGAGTTCCCAGCAGCCTTGCCGGTTATCAGTTGTTCCTTCTGGTTTTGCTTGAAGCACTGCTAGTTCCTGCTCTCCTTCAGATAAGTGTTTGCTTTTTTTTCCTCTGTTTGATTTTCATTGCTGGTTTGCTGCTTGCAGTGGACTGCAGTCTGTCCCCTTTTGGGGGTCTGGCGCTGCAATTGTGCTCCGTTTTTGTCTGCACTTTTGCTTTGCTCCTTTGTTACTTTTTATTTGCTGAATAGCGTTTGTTACACCAGAGATCTGATTTAGGTGGATGAGATCGTGTTATCTCAGGTTTTTTGGCAATCAGAAGTGCTGGTATTTTTTAGGGTTTTTGTTGGATTGCAGTCAGAATTCTTTCCTTCTACTTTTCTGTCTAGACAGATTGGGCCCCAGCATTTGCTCACTCTATTTTCTGTCTGTGTCCGTGCCTTCTTCTTGTCTAACCGCCATTACATGTTTGGGGGCTTCCTATTTTCTTTGGGATCTGCTCCGGGGCAGATAGCTTTCATCTTTCTGCGTTTAGGTGTAGTTATCTCTCAGGCTGTGACGAGGCATCTAGGATCAACGTAGGAACGATCCACGGCTACCTCTAGTTGTGTGGTTAGTTCAGGTTACTGCAGTCCAATAGGTTCCAGCCTCTCTGGTGTATTACCGCTTTTACTATTTCTCCTCAGTTACAGAAACATAACAGTCTGCATTCCAAAGAGTTATTACTTCCTTTCCAAGCCCTGCCGTGTGCCCAAACAGTTCCCCCCCCACATATGGGGTATCAGCGTTCTCAGGACAAATTGGACAACTTTAGGGGTCCAATTTTCTTGGGAAAAATCAAAAATTTGGGACTAAAAAATCATTTTTGTGGAAAATTGCTTTTTTTTTCACACCCAGGCATTATAAACTTTTGTGAAACACTTGGGGGTTCAAAGTGCTCACAACAGATCTAGATAAGTTCCATAGGGGATCTAGTTTTCAAAATGGGTTTACAGTCATGGCTAAAAGTTTTGAGAATGACACAAATATTAATTTTTTACAAAGTCTACTGCTTCACTTTTTCTAATGGTAATTTGCATATACTCCAGAATGTTATAAAGAGTGATCAGCTTAACAGCAATTACTTGCAAAGTCAATATTTGGCTAGAAAATGAACTTTATCCCCCAAAACACATTTCAACATCATTGCAGCCCTGCCTTAAAAGGACCAGCTAACCTCTTTTCAGTGATTGCTCCATTAACACAGGTGTGGGTGTTGATGAGGACATGACTGGAGATCAATCTGTCATCATTAAGTAAGAATGACATCACTGGACACTTTAAAAGGAGGCTGGTGCTTGGCATCATTGTTTCTCTTCTGTTAACCATGGTTATCTCTAAAGAAACACGTGCAGTCATCATTGCAATGCACAAAAATGGCTTAACAGGGAAGAGTATCGCAACTAGAAAGATTGCACCTCAGTCAACAATCTATCGCATCATCAAGAACTTCAAGGAGAGAGGTTCCATTGTTGCCAAAAAGGCTTCAGGGTGCCCAAGAAAGACCAGCAAGCGCCAGGACCATCTCTTAAAAGTGTTTCAGCTGCGGGATCGGGCTACCAGCAGTGCAGAGCTTGCTCAGGAATGGCAGCAGCAGGTGTGAGTGCATCTGTACGCACTGTGAGGCGGAGACTCTTGGAGCAAGGCCTGGTCTCAAGGAGGGCAGCAAAGAAGCCACTTCTCTCCAGAAAAAACATCATGGACAGACTGATATTCTGCAAAAGGTACAGGCAGTGGACTGCTGAGGACTGGGTAAAGTTATTTTCTCTGATGAATCCCCTTTTCGATTGTTTGGGACATCAGGAAAATGCCTCATTCGGAGAAGACAAGGTGAGCGCTACCACCAGTCTTGTCTCATGCCAACTGTTAAGCATCCTGAAACCATTCATGTGTGGGGTTGTGTTGTGAGTGGGCTTGAGATGAGTTCTGAGTGGAGGCTCCCTCTGGTGGTTGCAAGCGGTACTGGTCTGTCCAGTGAAGATTGTGAAGATTGTGAGGATTGGGAATCAGGTGTTACTGACTGGTCTTATATAAGGGAGTCACCTTCCCATCAGGGTTGCCAGTGATCAATTGTTCTGGTCTCTATCCTTGATTCCTGTTTCCCTTGTAGCCTGCTGTGTCGTGTCTGCGTCTCCTGCTAACAGATAAGACATTTTCTTCTTTTTGTTTTTGTGCTTGATTTTTGCATTTTGTCCTGCACTTCTGTGGGGGCCTTCAGGGTCCCCTCCGGGGGCTTTTGCCCTCTCAGTTTAGTTCAGCCACTGATGTTTGTACTTTTGCTTTTTCCAGTTTTTTCAGTGGCTGCTGTTTTGATTTTGTTACACCAGAGAACTAATTTAGGTGGTAGAGGTCGTGTGATCTCAGGTGTTTTTGAAATTAGTAGAGTTGGTGCTTTTCAGGGTTTTCTGGCATTGCAGTAAGTACCCTTCCTATCCTTTTCTATTTAGTTAGTTTGGGCCCCAACGTTTGCTCATAGTATAATAGTATGAGCAAACGTTGGGGCCCAAACTAACTAAATAGAAAAGGATAGGAAGGGTACTTACTACTATAATAGTATGAGCAAACGTTGGGGCCCAAACTAACTAAATAGAAAAGGATAGGAAGGGTACTTACTGCAATCCCAGAAAACCCTGAAAAGCACCAACTCTAATAATTTCAAAAACACCTGAGATCACACGACCTCTACCACCTAAATTAGTTCTCTGGTGTAACAAAATCAAAACAGCAGCCACTGAAAAAACTGGAAAAAGCAAAAGTACAAACATCAGTGGCTGAACTAAACTAAGAGGGCAAAAGCCCCCGGAGGGGACCCTGAAGGCCCCCACAGAAGTGCAGGACTAAATGCAAAAATCAAGCACAAAAACAAAAAGAAGAAAATGTCTTATCTGTTAGCAGGAGATGCAGACACGACACAGCAGGCTACAAGGGAAACAGGAATCAAGGATAGAGACCAGAACAATTGATCACCGGCAACCCTGATGGGAAGGTGACTCCCTTATATAAGACCAGTCAGTAACACCTGATTCCCAATCCTCACAATCTTCACAATCTTCACTGGACAGACCAGTACCGCTTGCAACCACCAGAGGGAGCCTCCGCTCAGAACTCATCTCAAGCCCACTCACAACAGGGTTGCTTCTCAGCCAAGGGAATCGGCTCTCTCACAGTCTTGCCTAAAAACACAGCCATGAATAAAGAATGGTACCAGAATGTCCTCCAAGAGCAACTTCTCCCAACCCTCCAAGAGCAGTTTGGCAATCAACAATGCCTTTTCCAGCATGATGGAGCACCTTGCCATAAAGCAAAGGTGATAACTAAATGGCTCAGGGAACAAAACATAGAGATTTTGGGTCCATGGCCTGGAAACTCCCCAGATCTTAATCCCATTGAAAACTTGTGGTCAATCATCAAGAGACGGGTGGACAAACAAAAACCTAAAAATTCTGACTAAATGAAAGCATTGATTGTGCAAGAATGGACTGCTATCAGTCAGGATTTGGTCCAGAAGTTGATTGAGAGCATGCCAGGGAGAATTGCAGAGGTCCTGAAGAAGAAGGGTCAACACTGCAAATATTGACTTGCTGCATTAACTCATTCTAACTGTCAATATAAGCTTTTGTTACTCATATGTTTGCAATTATTATATTTCTGTCTGTGATAAAAACATCTGTCAAACACACATAAAAACCAGAGGGCAGCAGATCATGTGAAAATATAATATTTGTGTCATTCTCAAAACTTTTGGCCATGACTGTACTTGTGGGGGGTTTCCACTGTTTAGGCGCATCAGAGGCTCTCCAAACGTGACTTGGCGTCCAATCTCAATTCCAGCCAATTTTGGTTTGAAAAAGTCAAACGGCGCTCCTTCCCTTACCAGCTTTGCCGTGTCCCCAAACAGTGGTTTACCCCCACATATGGGGTATTGGCATAATCAGGAGAAATTGCACAACAACTTTATCTGTCCATTTTCTCCTTTTACCCTTGTGAAAATAAAAAAAAGTTTGTAAAAGATCATTTTTGTGACTAAAAAGTTAAATATTAATTTTTTCCTTCCACATTGCTTCAGCTCCTGTGAAACATCTGAAGGGTTAATAAACTTATTGAATATGGTTTTGAGTACCTTGAGGGGTGCAGTTTTTAGAATGGTGTAACTTTTGGGTATTTTCTGCCATATAGACCCCTCAAAGTGACTTCAAATGTGATGTGGTCCCTAAAAAAAATGGCTTTGTAAATTTTGTTGTAAAAATGAGAAATCGCTGGACAACTTTTAACCCTTATAATTTCCTAACAAAAAAAAAATTTTGGTTCCATACTTGTGCGGATGTAAAGTAGACATGTGGGAAATGTTATTTATTAACTATTTTGTGTGGCATATTTCTCTGTTTTAAGGGAATAAAAATTCAAAGTTTGAAAATTGCACAATTTTCAAAATTTTCGCCATATATGCGTTTTTTTTCAAAAATAAACGCAAGTTATATCGAATAAATTTTACCACTAACGTGAAGTACAATATGTCACGAGAAAACAAACTCAGAATCGCGAACATCCGTTGAAGCGTTCCAGAGTTATAACCTCATAAAGAGACAGTGGTCAGAATTGTAAAAATTAGCCCGGTCATTAACGTGCAAACCACCCTTGGGGGTTAAGTGGTTAAATTGGCTCTGTTAATAAGGGGTTAAAATTACAGGCAGGAGCTTAAGTTACTGAGCCACAAGCCACAAAAATCCTGTGGTCGCATCTAAGGGGGTTAAATCAGAGGCCATCATCATCACTATGCTCCCAGTATGATCATAGGACATAGTGTCTGAGCCTGAAGATACAGTAAAGATGTATATCTTTGTACCGTGTTAGCCAGTAGATAGAAAAACCACTGAGGACTCTCAAGTCTAAATATTTTTGAGCCTGAAGAATCACTGTCATAAACATGGAAGGTCTGGGGGGGTCCAGTGATCTGTAAAAGTGACTAAATGATGACCTGCTGCTACTGCTAGTCCAGTGCTCCTTAGTGGTCTTCATTTACCTTGATGCAGAAATTACTTCCCATCCCACGGAAAGACAAGACACTAGTGTTCTAGAAAGTCCGGGAGCACTTATTATGCAATTTCCAACAATTTATTTCTCTTTTCTACAGATGTCAGAAAACCCCTTTGAGTTCAGTCATTGTTCGACTCACATGTACATGATTTTGGGAGAAGGCATTTTTCTAAGATAACTGTAAGTTGTCCTTAGCTGAACTCTGAAAATATCAAAACACTTTTGTAAAACCAATACACAATTTGTTCCAAACATTGTAATATCTTGCACAATATATGCATGTTGGATGTGAATTTCAGACATCTGGAATCTCATCATTCAAAGCATCTATTTTTTTTTTTTACTTGGAATCCGACTTTAAAGGGAATCTGTCACCCCATTTTTCGTATATGAGCTGCAGCCACCGCCATCAGGGGCTTATCTACAGCATTCTGTAATGCTGTACATAAGCCCCTGATGTAACCTGAAAGATAAGAAAAACAAGTTTCCCTGAACAGTGATCCGTATGTCATCCGTGTGCAAAGCGAGAATGCGATTTCCTCGCATCAAAATATCCATGTGTCATCCGTATGGCATCAGTATGGCGAGATTTTCTCGCCGGCTTGCAAAACCGACATATAATGGATCTAAATGACAGGTTTTAAATCAGAAAAGAAAGAATAGATATATACACGTAGAATACATATATATACTGTATATATATATATATATATATATATATATATATACACATATACACACACATGTCATGGAGACACACATATATACATATATTTATAGTTCATACACTTCTACATAGCATAATAGCCGCTAATTCAATTGCTGGCATTAGCATCGTTCCCTGCTGTAAACCAGTTAACCCTTCCAGATGGATTGCAGCATGGGACCTGACTGAACGGCGGAGAGGTATGGATATTGTTGCTTTTTTATTTTATTTTTATTACAGGAGAGCAATGGATTCAGAAGGATAGCAGTATAATAAAATATGGTCAAAAACTATGTGTCATTATTTCATTAAAATAATTTTAATTAATGTGTGTGTTTTTTTAACCATTTACTACAATAGGATTAATAATGGATAGTTGTCTAATTGACAACTCTCCATTATTAACCTGGATTAATGTCACCTTTAAATAGCAAGGTGACATTAACTCCTAATTAATCCATGAGCCACCGCTAAAGGCAATGGGAATAGAGAGGCTAAGTGCCAGAAAAGGCGTGTCTAATAATAGATGTGCCTTTCCTGGGGTGGCTGGGGCCAGATGTTAATAGCCAGGGGGGTCCTAAAAACAATGGTCCCTCTCAAGGCTATTAATATCTGTCCTTAGTCACTGGCTTTCCCTGTCTGGCAGAGAAAATATCGCAGGAGCACACGTTTTATTTACAACAAATTTACACATTAAATTAACACCTACATGTCCAAAATTTTGCACACATACACTCATCTAATTAATAATCAAAACCATATATCAAACTAAATGAAATAAAATGGTTTACTGTATGTAAACCATGTGTCATTTCATGTCCGGTTCTGTAATGATTTTACAGAAGTCGGCAATTGAATTAGCTGCATTATACTATGTAGAAGTGCTATGAACTATAAATATATATATATATATATATATAGTGTCACAATTACATGTATATATATATATGTATTCTATGTGTATATATCTAGTCTTTCCATTCTTTACAGTATAGCGCACTGAATTGCCGGCTTTTCTAAAGGACACCGGTGCGTATTTCTCGCAAGTCTCACTGAGGGTCCGTGTGTAATCCGTATTTTTCTTTCCCCCATAGACTTGCATTGGCGTATTAAGGCTCATACTCACTTGCTGGAAAAAAAACGGTCACTTTTCAGGATGGTCCGATTATGTGCAATTGTCATGCGATTTGCATGCGATTTTTTATAGCACTATCTATTGCATTAGCGATTATCATGCCAAAATCGCATCAAATCGTAGCATGTTGCGATTTTTTTCTCACACCGATTTCGGATGAGAAAAAAAATCGCAAATGAGATGTCACCTATTGAATAACATTGGTCCGATTTGAATCCGATTTTTTATCGGCTGAAAATCATCCGTTTTCGGCTCAAGTAAGTATGAGCCCTTACGGGCGTAATACGGTGACAATCGTAGCATGCTGCGATTTTCTCAGCCTGTATAATACGGCCGAGAAAAAAATCGGCTGATGGGAGCTGCCCCACAGATTAACATTGGTCCGAGTGCTATGCAATTTTTTTCTCGCATTGCACTCATCCGTATTTCTCGCTAGTGTGACGCCGGCCTTACACAGATTCTCCAAGAACCAAATAAGTTGGGGCTCTGACAATTAGAAACTTTCACAAACTATCGGTTTGAGGCCACGTTCACACTATCAGTATTTGGTCAGTATTTTACATCAGTATTTGTAAGACAGAAAACCAGGAGTGGATGATAAATACAGAAGTGATGATGTGTTTCTGTTATACTTGTCCGCTGATTGTTCCACAGTTGATTTTGGCTTACAAATACTGATGTAAAATACTGACCAAATACTGAACGTGTGAATGTGTTCTGAATATGAGACTTTGGTTACATCACAACTGAACAATATGTTTGGCCCATGTGCCAAAAAAAAGGCGCTCAGGGTCTATATAACTTTGCAAAATGGCAAGGATCAGGTGGCATCTCTCTACCCTGCCCCTTAATATATGTGCACACAACATCTTTTTCAGACATTTTCCACCTGGAACCCTCCTGAAAAAGAGATAAAAATAAAAGCAAAAACAGTTTAATGTAAAAACAACTTGCTGTGCACATGTTCCATCAACATGAACTTCTTTTAAACGTTTCAGGCTACTATAGCTGCAAAGAAGAAAGAAGTGACCCAATCATTCTTCAGTCGACTTCCACTACTAATAAAGATTGCCAGTTACCAGTCATGGTCCCAAAATGTTATTGAGTGAGAATGACACAAATATTAATTTTTACAAAGTCTACTGCTTCACTTTTTCTAATGGCAATTTGCATATACTCCAGAATGTTATAAAGAGTGATCAGCTTAACAGCAATTACTTGCAAAGTCAATATTTGGCTAGAAAATGAACTTTATCCCCCAAAACACATTTCAACATCATTGCAGCCCTGCCTTAAAAGGACCAGCTAACCTCTTTTCAGTGATTGCTCCATTAACACAGGTGTGGGTGTTGATGAGGACGTGGCTGGAGATCAATCTGTCATGATTAAGTAAGAATGACACCACTGGACACTTTAAAAGGAGGCTGGTGCTTGGCATCATTGTTTCTCTTCTGTTAACCATGGTTATCTCTAAAGAAACACGTGCAGTCATCATTGCAATGCACAAGAATGGCCTAACAGGGAAGAGTATCGCAGCTAGAAAGATTGCAGCTCAGTCAACAATCTATTGCATCATCAAGAACTTCAAGGAGAGAGGTTCCATTGTTGCCAAAAAGGCTTCAGGGCGCCCAAGAAAGACCAGCAAGCGCCAGGACCGTCTCTTAAAAGTGTTTCAGCTGCGGGATCAGACTATCAGCAGTGCAGAGCTTGCTCAGGAATGGCAGCAGGCAGGTGTGAGTGCATCTGCACGCACTGTGAGGCGGAGACTCTTGGAGCAAGGCCTGGTCTCAAGGAGGGCAGCAAAGAAGCCACTTCTCTCCAGAAAAAACATCATGGACAGACTGATATTCTGCAAAAGGTACAGGCAGTGGACTGCTGAGGACTGGAGTAAAGTTATTTTCTCTGATGAATCCCCTTTTCTATTGTTTGGGACATCAGGAAAACGCCTCATTCGGAGAAGACAAGGTGAGCGCTACCACCAGTCTTGTCTCATGCCAACTGTTAAGCATCCTGAAACCATTCATGTGTGGGGTTGCTTCTCAGCCAAGGGAATCGGCTCTCTCACAGTCTTGCCTAAAAACACAGCCATGAATAAAGAATGGTACCAGAATGTCCTCCAAGAGCAACTTCTCCCAACCCTCCAAGAGCAGTTTGGCGATCAACAATGCCTTTTCCAGCATGATGGAGCACCTTGCCATAAAGCAAAGGTGATAACTAAATGGCTCAGGGAACAAAACATAGAGATTTTGGGTCCATGGCCTGGAAACTCCCCAGATCTTAATCCCATTGAGAACTTGTGGTCAATCATCAAGAGTTGGGTGGACAAACAAAAACCTAAAAATTCTGACAAAATGAAAGCACTGATTGTGCAAGAATGGACTACTATCAGTCAGGATTTGGTCCAGAAGTTGATTGAGAGCATGCCAGGGAGAATTGCAGAGGTCCTGAAGAAGAAGGGTCAAGACTGCAAATATTGACTTGCTGCATTAACTCATTCTAACTGTCAATATAAGCTTTTGTTACTCATATGTTTGCAATTATTATATTTCTGTCTGTGATAAAAACATCTGTCAAACACACATAAAAACCAGAGGGCAGCAGATCATGTGAAAATATAATATTTGTGTCATTCTCAAAACTTTTGGCTATGACTGTACGTATAAGGCTGTGGTTCCACGGTCCGGAACCACAGCGCTTTGGACGGAGCGGAAATTCCGCACCGCCCAAAGCCCCGCCCCCTTTCTGACGCGCGGTCAATCCGGATGTGTTCCGGACACCTCCGGAACACATCCGGAAAGAATGCAGGGCTACATAGCCCTGTGTTAAATTCCGTTGCGGCGACGCAGCGTCGCCGCAATACGCTAGGACATGCTGCGGTCTGAAAAGACGCGCCGCATGTCCGGATACCAGGTCTTCCACCTGCGTGTTGTTACTCATAGTGGAGACAGGATTTCTTGAAATCCCCTCCACTATGCTGTAACATCTGGACTCTGCGTGTTTGGCGCTGCGCCAACGCACAGCGCCAAACACGCAGCATTTCCTGAAGGAATCCTGATCGTGGAAACTCACCCTAATAGTGACTGCAGATAAAATAAATAAAAGTATTTTTTTTCGCCTCTCCATTGCGGAGATATTAGCCATCAAAGTATTGGCACCTAATGAGTTTAGTTACGTCTGTGGGGGTATTATCAGATACAGGGAGAAGTGCACGCCCTCAGTGAAAACTGTCTGGTAACGCCCACTTGGCTTAACTAACGTTAACTCATACGGTGTCAAATACTTTGATGGCTAATATCTCGACAACGAAGAGGCAAATTAAAAAAAATAAATAAAAATGTTTTATTCCACTCTGCAGCCCCAATTATTTTGTGTGTGCAGCGCAATATGAAAAAAATTGCTGAATTGTCCACTTTAACTGAAGCGTTATTTGCAGGAAAAACTCAGCAAGTATGATGGCGTCTTTACCCCCTTTCCGACGTTGGGCGTAATAATACGCCCTCGTCATAATCCCTCCCTTTGATGTGGGCTCTGGGGCTGAGCCCACATCTCTCTGGCACATGTCAGCTGTTATGAACAGCTGACATGTGCCTCTAACAGCCACGGGTGGAATTGCGTTCTACCCTTGGCTGTTAACCTGTTAAATGGCGCTTTCAATCTCTGACAGTGGCATTTAACTTGCACCTAAAGGAAGCGCATCGAAAATCCCGCCCATCCGTGACCCCGTCACGTGATCGTAGGTCACCGATGGATTGGCATGACAACCAGAGGTCTCCAGCAGACCTCTAGGTTGTCATAGCTGGATTGCTATGAGCGCCGTCCGGTGGTCGGCGCTCATAGCAAGTGAGCAGTTCTGCAACACACAGGTGATCTGATCATCGCCTGTATGTAGCTGATATGATCAGACAACTGCAGCTTCTAGTCTCCCATGGAGACTATTGAAGCATGCAAAAAGTAAAAAAAAATGTTTTTAAAAATATAAAAAAAAATAAAACTTCAAATCAACACCTTTTCGCCCCATTCAAAATAAAAAAAAATCAAATATACACATATTTGGCATCACTGCGTTCATAATTGCCCGATCTATCAATATAAAAAAAGAATTAACCCGATCGCTAAACGTCGTAATGAGAAAAAAATTCGAAACGTCAGAATTACCTTTTTTTTGCTCGCTACTACATTGCAATAAAATGCAATAAAGGGCGATCAAAAGATCGTATTTGCAGCAAAATGGTATCAATAAAAACATCAGCTCAGCGTGCAAAAAATAAGCCCTCACCCAACCCGAGATCACGAAAAATGGAGACGCTACAGGTCTCGGAAATTAGCGCCTTTTTTTGGGGCGATTTTTTTTTTTACCACTTTAATAAAAAAAGAACCTAGACATGTTTGGTGTCTATGAACTCTAATGACCTGGAGAATCATAATGGCAGCTCAGTTTAAGCATTTAATGAACATGACAAAAAAAACAACAACTGTGGAATTGCACTAGAATTTTTTTAACGTTTTCCAGTACACGAAATGTTAAGACCAGTGGTGTCTTTCAAAAGTACAACTTGTGCTGCAAATAACAAGCCCTCACAAGGCCATTTTGACCAAAAAGTAAAAAAAGCTATGGCTCCTGGAAGAAGGGTAGCAAAAAATTATAACACAAAAACGAAATTTGCTCTGGTCATGAAGGGGTTAAGACACCACATGCACAAACCCTCAGACTGAAAGTTTTCCCGTAAATTTTCTTATACACAGATATAGGGTTCTAGTCACATGAATCAGTTTATGCCAATTCTAAAACATAACCGTGGGCTCAACAAAAGACCTTACAATTTAATGGAAAGGAAAAAGAGACATGTTAGGAGGAATAAGCGTAGTAGCTATTATTACTGCAGCTTAAACATTGTATTATTTTAAATTACGATGCTTCTTTTCTGTACACCATCTTACCATTATGTACTGACAGCGATAGGAAGAGTTAAAGATCCTTTATCACTTATGTCCAAGTCACAAAATAATAATCAGCATTTTTTAGCCCCTTCATTACCCAGCCTATTTTGACCTTAAAGACCTTGCCATTTTTTGCAATTCTGACCAGTGTCCCTTTATGAGGTAATAACTCAGGAACGCTTCAACGGATCCTAGCGATTCTGAGATTGTTTTTTCGTGACATATTGGGCTTCATGTTAGTGGTAAATTTAGGTTGATAATTTTTGCGTTTATTTTTGAAAAAAAATGGAAATTTGGCAAAAATTTTGAAAATTTTGTAATTTTCAAATTTTTAATTTTTATTCTGTTAAACCAGAGAGTTATGTGACACAAAATAGTTAATAAATAACATTTCCCACATGTCTACTTTACATCAGCACAATTTTGGGAACAACATTTTTTTTTGTTAGGAAGTTATAAGGGTTAAAAGTTGACCAGCGATTTCTCATTTTTACAGCAAAATTTACAAAACCATTTTTTTTAGGGACCACCTCACATTTGAAGTCACTTTGTGTAAGGTTCTTTGTCTCTGTAGACATGTTCCTTGAAACTCAGTTTTCCGTTGGCCATTTTGCTTTCTGTCTTTCTGCAGCTCTTGCCCTCAGTTAATATGGAGTTTCCAGTTTTCATGTTCCCGCCCTGATTCTTCCCTCTTGCTTCTTAAGCAGCCTCAGCTGAACAATCAGTGCTCCTGAATCAAGCCTCAGTCAGTCTGTGACCTGACTCCTGGAAGCCTTGGACTTGTACTCCAGCTATTCCCTACTGAGGAACCTTGGAACACTTTTGGACTCTGGAAACCTGCTGTTTGGTGAATCCATGTTTGCAGAGGAATTACGGTACAGAGAAGAGATCCTGAACCTGCTTTGGAGATTTATTGTAGTGCTTGAAGTTACTCTGGCCTGCTGTGTCTCCTGTCGCTGTTCCTGCAAACTGTGTGAACTTTTCAGCATGCTTGTATGAAGTAATACAAGTCATTTCATTTCAACCTATGTCTCCTGTGTTTTCCTCGCACCCAAGCACAAGACGCTATAGGAACTGTACACTATACATGACAAGATTCAGGAGCCAATGTTTAGTGTCTGCTGGGTCTGGGAAAGCCGTGTCTGCTGTGACTGTGGATATCAGATGTCCGTTTAATACCTTATGTGATGACAGTGGTTGTGACTTCTCACAACCATTCCAGGTGAGCGCATTCCCTTAAAATTTTACTCTGGAGTGTTACCACAGGTAAAACTATTGTTTTTTTTTTTTCCTTTCCTCTTCTCCTTCCAGCACCTCTGCCTTAAAAGATCTGGAAGATGGAGGCCCGCATAAAGGAACTTTGCGGCGTGACTGATACAATCCTTTCAGATGTACAGACTTTAAAAACCCGTTTTGCAAGCCTACAGGACCTCACTAATCATAATTTGCAAGTGTTTGGACAGACTACCCAGGAATTGCGAGCCAGGATTGAGGCTCTAGAGGAACGAGCCCAGGCTCCTGCCATAACCCCAAGTTCTGGGATCCCCAAATTACCTCTTTTTCGTTTTGGCGGTGAACGTGAGAAATTCAGGGGATTTATTAATCAATGCAATTTATTTTTCTCTGCACATGCTTCACAATTTCCCACTGAACGATCCAAAGTGCTTACTATAATCATGTTGCTTACCAATAAGGCTTTGATGTGGGCAAACCCTCTGATTGAGACTGAGGATGATTGTTTGAATCACCTTGATGCTTTTATTTCAGCCATGGGGCAGGTGTTTGATGACCCCAATCGAGGTGCAACAGCTGAAGCAGCCATGTTAACTTTGCGCCAAGGTAAGCGTTCAGTAGCCGAATATGCCCTGGATTTCAGGAGATGGGCTCTTGATACCACTTGGGACACTTCCGCTAAAAAATCTATTTTTCGGAAAGGGTTGTCTCCACTGATTAAGGATGAACTTGCTCGTGCCGACCCTCCCACTGCGTTAGGTGACTTTATTAACAATTGTATCCGTATTGATGCTCGTCTGACTGAACGCAGACAAGAGAGATGGTTCGAAAATAATCGCACTAACCTTTTACTACCTCCCTCCTCAGCTAAGGAACCTTTGAGTAGGATCACAAGGGAACCAGAACCTGAACCCATGCAGGTGGACTCTTTACAAAGACGGGTTAGTGATGCACGCAAAGAACATCGTATAAAGGAAAATCTATGTTTCTACTGTGGTAAGTCAGGGCACTTCATTATAAACTGCCCCAGCCGTTCTCGTAAGACTACTGCAGCAGTCATTCACTGTGAGTGTTGCGAGAGGAGCTCTGTCATGTCCGAGCCTCAGGCTCCAGAGAGATCTGCTGCAAGAGATCTTGATTTCTCGGACTTAAACTCTGTTAGTTCTGGGGACGATGACGGTATAAACGCTGCAATTTTTCAAGTTTCCTCAGCGGTGTCCCAGCTGAGTTGTAAAAGAAACAATTCTCATTGCTTCCTTTCCATCAAACTCTGGGTTGACTCAGTCTGGGTGTCTAGCTCTGCTATGATCGACTCAGGAGCAAGTGGAAATTTTATGGATATCTCCTTTGCTCTGAAACAGGGGATACGTTCAGTGAAGAAGTCTACTCCAGTACAGATGGAGACTGTGGATGGCTCTCTACTGACTTCTGGACCAGTGGATCAAGAAACAGAGCCTTTGAGGGTCCTTATGGGTAAAGATCATCAAGAGAAAATGTCTTTTTTGCTTATCTCTTCTCCCCACTTTCCCATCATTCTAGGGCTACCATGGCTGCAGGCGCAGAATCCTACGATTAACTGGGAGACCAAGGAATTACACTTTCCGGAGAAACAGATGAGTCAAGGAGTTTCAGCTTGCTCTGTTCCTAAAGGAACCATGTCAGTCCCTGAACTACCAGCTGTATACCAGGACTATGATGATTTATGTGACAAGAAGAACGCTGATCAGCTTCCTCCTCACCGTCCATATGATTGTCCAATTGAATTATTGCCTGGAGCCGAGATACCTTTTGGTAAGATCTACCCCTAGCGGGGCCCGAGCTAAAAGCTTTGAAGGATTATATAGACGAAAATTTAGCCAAGGGCTTCATACGCCCCTCTTCATCTCCCGCAGGTGCACCCATCTTCTTTGTGAAGAAGAAAGATGGATCTCTGAGACCCTGCATAGACTATAGGGAACTCAATAAGGTTACTATTAGAAACCGTTATCCATTGCCTTTAATCCCTGAGTTGTTGGAGAGAGTGCGGCATGCCAAAATTTTCTCTAAACTGGATCTCCGTGGGGCCTATAACTTGGTCCGTATCAGACCTGGGGATGAATGGAAGACTGCTTTCAGGTCACGCTATGGACACTTTGAATATCTAGTTATGCCTTTTGGTCTGAGTACCGCCCCAGCCACTTTCCAACACTTCGTGAATGATATATTCAGGGATCTCCTAGATACATTTGTGGTGATTTATCTGGATGATATTCTAATTTTTTCTAACTCCACAGAGGAACATCATGGACATGTGAGAATGGTCTTAGAACGCCTAAGACAAAACCATCTCTACATCAAACTTGAAAAATGTGAATTCCATAGGACCGAAATTCAATTTCTGGGGTATGTACTATCTACGCAAGGGATTAGTATGGATGGAAGCAAGACCCAAGCCATCAAGGATTGGCCAATTCCTAGAAATATGAAGGAGGTGCAGCGTTTCATCGGGTTTGCCAACTTCTATAGACGTTTCATTAAGAATTTTTCTGAGGTAGTGTCACCTATCACCCAACTTACCCGGAAACAGTCTAGGTTCTCCTGGACCCCGCAAGCTCAGGAAGCATTTTCCTGTTTAAAGGATAAATTTACCACCGCACCTATCTTAGTACATCCCAACCCGAGCTTGCCTTCATAATAGAGGTGGATGCTTCAGACTGTGCCGTTGGAGCTATACTCTCTCAGAGAACAGGTGAGAAGAATGTCTTGCATCCCTGTGCCTTCTTTTCCCAGCAGTTGTCTTCGGCTGAGAGGAACTACGATGTGGGCAATAGAGAATTGTTGGCCATTATTGCCGCCTTCAAGGAATGGAGACACCTTCTTCAGGGAGCTGCACAGCAAATAGTCGTCCTGACAGACCATCGTAACCTTGAATTTATCAGGTCGGCTAAGTGCCTGACTCCTCACCAGGCTCGCTGGAATCTTTTCCTAAACCAATTTAATTTTGTCATTTCTTATAGACCAGGATCGCGCAATGGAAAGGCTGATGCACTCTCTAGGATTCATTCAGCAGAGACACGTCCACTTACTCCTCCTAAGACTATTCTTCCTGACTCTAGATTCCTGGGAGTGATTCATAATCAAGACCTACTTAAGGACATCAAGGAAGCATACCATGCGGATTCTTTGTTGGCTCAACCCCCAAGGGACGTAAGTCTTGTCTTTAAGAATGGTGCGTGGATTCAGGGACAACGTCTGTATATACCTGAAACAGTCAGATTGAGAGTATTGCAACTCATCCACGATTCCAAGATAGCCGGGCATAGGGGAATTCTAAAGACACAAGAATTTCTTTCTCGTTTCTTTTGGTGGCCCACTTACAGGAAAGATGTCTTAAACTATGTCACTTCATGTGAAGTCTGTGCAAGATGCAAAACACCTCGCTCCTCACCAACTGGTCTGTTGCAACCTCTTCCCACCCGTCCCGCCCGTGGGGATCCATTTCTTTGGACTTCATTGTGGAGTTACCAACCTCTCAAGGGAAGAACACCATTCTAGTGGTGGTTGACCGTCTAACAAAGGCAGCTCATTTTATCCCTTGTGTCGGCTTACCCACTGCAAAACAGACATCAGACTTGATGATTAAGAATGTGTTTCGCTTACATGGAGTACCGGATGAGGTCATTTCGGATCGAGGGGTGCAATTCACTTCAAGGTTTTGGCAAAATTTCTGTGCAGCATTGGACATTAAAGTAAACCTTTCTTCTGCTTTTCATCCCCAGACTAATGGACAGACAGAACGAACCAATCAGACCCTGGAGCAGTATCTCCACTGTTTTATCTGCCACCTACAGGATGATTGGGTGGATCTACTTCCACTGGCTGAGTTCTCTTAGAACAACTCTCAGAGCGCCTCCACTAAGCAGTCTCCTTTTTACTCCAATCTAGGTTATCATCCTAACATTCTTCCTCGATTTCCCATAGATACGCCCTTGCCGGCAGTGGCTGAAAGAATCACTTCTTTACAAAAGAATATGGATCTTCTAAAGGAAAATCTAGAATTGGCTCAGGAAAGGTACAAGAAAGCAGCAGATAAATTTCGTAAACCTGCACCAGCTTTCAAGGTAGGAGATTTGGTCTGGCTGTCAACCAGAAATCTTAAATTAAAGATTCCATCGTCTAAATTGGGACATAAGTACATTGGACCTTATAAGATCAATAAGATTATAAGTGCTGTTGCTTGTCGTCTTCAACTGCCCAGAACTATGAGAATCCAACCTGTCTTTCATGTATCCCTACTAAAGGCTGCAACACCCAATATGTTTCCTGGACGTTCTTCTCCTTGCCCTGACCCAGTGCTGGTCGATGGTCAGGAAGAATTTATGGTGGAAAGGATTCTAGATTCCAGGTTGTACAGAAATCAGTTGCAATATTTGATTAAATGGCAGGGCTACCCAGTGGAGGACAACTCATGGGAACCAGTCAATAATGTAAATGCTCCTCGCCTGCTCCGCCAGTTTCATCAGAGGTACCCTGACAAGCCTGGTCTGAGGTCATCCGGAGGTTGTCCCTAAGGGGGGAGTAATGTAAGGTTCTTTGTCTCTGTTGACATGTTCCTTGAAACTCAGTTTTCCGTCGGCCATTTTGCTTTCTGTCTTTCTGCAGCTCTTGCCCTCAGTTAATATGGAGTTTCCAGTTTTCATGTTCCCGCCCTGATTCTTCCCTCTTGCTTCTTAAGCAGCCTCAGCTGAACAATCAGTGCTCCTGAATCAAGCCTCAGTCAGTCTGTGACCTGACTCCTGGAAGCCTTGGACTTGTACTCCAGCTATTCCCTACTGAGGAACCTTGGAACACTTTTGGACTCTGGAAACCTGCTGTTTGGTGAATCCATGTTTGCAGAGGAATTACGGTACAGAGAAGAGATCCTGAACCTGCTTTGGAGATTTATTGTAGTGCTTGAAGTTACTCTGGCCTGCTGTGTCTCCTGTCGCTGTTCCTGCAAACTGTGTGAACTTTTCAGCATGCTTGTATGAAGTAATACAAGTCATTTCATTTCAACCTATGTCTCCTGTGTTTTCCTCGCACCCAAGCACAAGACGCTATAGGAACTGTACACTATACATGACACTTTGAGGGATCTATATGGCAGAAAATACCCAAAAGTGACACCTTTATAAAAACTGCACCCCTCAAGCTACTCAAAACTACATTCAAGAAGATTATTAACCCTTCAGGTGCTTCACAGGAACTAAAGCAACGTGGAAGGAAAAAATGGACATTTTAATTTTTCCAACAAAAATTTTCTTTTAGCATCAATTTTTTCGTTTTCACATGGGCAACAGTATAAATTGGATCCTAAAATTTGTTGGGCAATTTCTCCTGAGTACACAGATACCTCATATGTGGTCATAAATCACTGTTTGGGCGCACGGCAGGGCTCAGAAGGGAAGGAGCGCCATTTGACTTTTTGAATAGAAAATATGCTGGAATATTTAGCGGTTGCCATGTCGCATTTGGAGAGTTCCTGTGTGCCTAAACATTGGAGCTCCCAACAAGTGACCCCATTTTGGAAACTAGACCCCCTAAGGAACTTATATAGATGCATAGTGAGCACTTTGAACCCCCAGGTGCTTCACAAATTGATCCGTAAAAAAAAGAAAGTAATTTTTTTTCACAAAAATTTTCTTTTAGCCTCAGTTTTTACATTTTCACATGGGCAACAGTACAAATTTTATCCTAAAATTTGTTGGGCAATTTCTCCTGAGTACACAGATACCTCATATGTGGTCAT
The DNA here is from genome assembly GCA_033576555.1 of Oophaga sylvatica. NCBI lineage: Eukaryota > Metazoa > Chordata > Amphibia > Anura > Dendrobatidae > Oophaga > Oophaga sylvatica. The sequence goes on from JARQOD010000001.1 coordinate 402,398,362, forward strand.
AAACCACTGTTTGGGCGCACTGCAGGGCTCAGAAGGGAAGGAGCGCCATTTGACTTTTTGAATGGAAAATATGCTGGAATATTTAGCGGTTGCCATGTTGCATTTGGAGAGTCCCTGTGTGCCTAAACATTGGAGCTCCCCCACAAGTGACCCCATTTTGGAAACTAGACCCCCTAAGGAACTTATCTAGATGCATAGTGATCACTTTGAACCCCCAGGTGCTTCACAAATTGATCTGTAAAAAAAAGAAAGTACTTTTTTTTCACAAAAATTTTCTTTTAGCCTCAGTTTTTACATTTTCACATGGGCAACAGTATAAATTTTATCCTAAAATTTGTTGGGCAATTTCTCCTGAGTACACAGATACCTCATATGTGGTCATAAACCACTGTTTGGGCGCACGGCAGGGCTCAGAAGGGAAGGAGCGCCATTTGACTTTTTGAATGGAAAATATGCTGGAATATTTAGTGGTTGCCATGTCGCATTTGGAGAGTCCCTGTGTGCCTAAACATTGGAGCTCCCCCACAAGTGACCCCATTTTGGAAACTAGACCCCCTAAGGAACTTATCTAGATGCATAGTGAGCACTTTGAACCCCCAGGTGCTTCACAAATTGATCCGTAAAAAAAGAAAGTACTTTTTTTCACAAAAATTTTCTTTTAGCCTCAGTTTTTTTCATTTTCACATGGGCAACAGTATAAATTGGATCCTAAAATTTGTTGGGCAATTTCTCCTGAGTACACAGATACCTCATATGTGGTCATAAATCACTGTTTGGGCGCACGGCAGGGCTCAGAAGGGAAGGAGCGCCATTTGACTTTTTGAATGAAAATATGCTGGAATATTTAGCGGTTGCCATGTCGCATTTGGAGAGTTCCTGTGTGCCTAAACATTGGAGCTCCCAACAAGTGACCCCATTTTGGAAACTAGACCCCTAAGGAACTTATCTAGATGCATAGTGAGCACTTTGAACCCCCAGGTGCTTCACAAATTGATCCGTAAAAAAAAGAAAGTAATTTTTTTCACAAAAATTTTCTTTTAGCCTCAGTTTTTTTCATTTTCGCATTGGCAACAGTATAAATTGGATCCTAAAATTTGTTGGGCAATTTTCCTGAGTACACAGATACCTCATATGTGGTCATAAACCACTGTTTGGGCGCACGGCAGGGCTCAGAAGGGAAGGAGCGCCATTTGACTTTTTGAATGGAAAATATGCTGGAATATTTAGCGGTTGCCATGTCGCATTTGGAGAGTTCCTGTGTGCCTAAACATTGGAGCTCCCCACAAGTGACCCCATTTTGGAAACTAGACCCCCTAAGGAACTTATCTAGATGCATAGTGAGCACTTTGAACCCCCAGGTGCTTCACAGAAGTTTATAACGCAGAGCCGTGAAAATAAAAAATCATTTTTTTTTCTCAAAAAATCATTTTTTAGCCCACTATTTTTATTTTCACAATGGTTACAGGAGAAATTGGACCCCAAAAGTTGTTGTCCATTTGTCCTGAGTATGCTAGTACCCATATGTGGGGGGGAAACCACTGTTTGGGCACACGCAGGGCTCAGAAGGGAGTAGTGACGCTTTGAAATGCGACTTGATGGAATGTCTGCAGGCATCTTGTTATGTTTGCAGAGCCCCTGATGTGCCTAAACAGTAGAAACTCCCCACAAGTGACCCCATTTTGGAAACTAGACCCCGCAAAGAACTTATCTAGATGTGTGGTGAGCACTTTGAACCCCAAGTGCTACACAGAAGTTTATAACGCACGGCATGAAAATAAAAAAATCATATTTTTTCCACAATAGATCTTTTAGTCCCCAATTTTTTTATTTTCCCAAGGTTACAGGAGAAATTAGACCCCTAAAGTTGTTGTCCAATTTGTCTTGAGTATGCTGATATCCCATATGTGGGAGGAAAACTACTGTATGGGCACACGTCGGGGCTCGGATGGGAAGTAGTGACGTTTTGAAATGCCCACTTGATGGAATGGTCTTCGGGCGTCATGTTACGTTTGCAGAGTCCCTGATGTGCCTAAACAATAGAAACTCCCCACAAGTGACCCCATTTTGGAAACTAGATCCCCCAAGGAACTCCTATAGATGTGTGGTAAGCACTTTGAATCTCCAAGTCCTTCACAGAAGTTTATAACGCAGAGCCGTGAAAATATAAAATCATTTTTTTTCCACAAAAATAATTTTTTAGTCCCCAATTTTTTTTCCCAAAGTTAACAGGAGAAATTAGAACCCCCAAAGTTGTTGTGCAATTTTTCCCGAGTACGCTGATACCCCATATGTGGGGATAAACCACTGTTTACGTCGGGGCTTGGAATAAAGGGAGCACTGTTTGACTTTTTGAACGCAAAATTTGCAGGAATCAATGGTGGCGCCATGTCGCGTATGGAGACCCCCTGATGTGCCTAAATAGTGGAAACCCCTCAATTCTAACTCCAACCCTAACCCCAACACATCCCTAACCCCAACCCTAACCCCTACACACACCTAACCCTAATACAAACCCTAACCATAACCCTAACCCCAACACACCCCTAACCCTAATCCCAACTCTAACCATAAACCTAACCACAAGCCTAACCCTAATTCCAACCCTAACCCTAATTCCAACCCTAACCCAAATTCCAACCCTAACCCTAATTCTAACCTTAACCCTAATTCTAACCCTAACACTAATTCTAACCCTAGTTCTAACCCTAAGGCTGGGTTCATATTGCGTTTTACCAGCCCGTTCAACATGTAGCGTTGACCGGCTGGTAACGGTATAGTATAACGCGATCGCGTTATGCTATACCCGCTAGCGCAGATGAATCAGCAGATGATTCATCTGTGCTAGCGGTGACGGAGCCCAGACACTGCAGCCCGTGTCCGAGGCTCCGTCACTGTATGACGGCACGTCGCGAACGCATGCCGCTTTACGGCATACGTTGCGATGCGCACACAAATGGGGTGAATGGCAGAGTTAACGGACTGCGTTACACCGCGTTATACCGCGGTGAAACGCAGTCCATCTAACGGACTGCCATAATGCAATATGAACCCAGCCTAACCCTGAGGCCCCGTGCACATGTTGCGGATTTACTTGCGGATTTTTCTTAAATCCGCAGGTAAAATGACCTGCGTTTTAGCTGCGAATTTAGCGCGGATTTGCTGCGGTTTTTCCCTGCTGTTTTACACCTATAATGGAATAGGTGTAAAACCGCTGCGGAATCCGCACAAAGAATTGACATGCTGCGGATTTAAAACCGCAGCAAATCCGCGTGTGTACAGCGTTTTTTTTAACCATTTATTTGCATTGTACTGTACATGGTTTCTGGATCTGCTGTGGATCCGCAGCGCCAAATCCGCTGCGGATCCTCAGCAAAATCTCCGCCGCGGATCTGCAGCAAAATCCGCCGCGGATCAGCAGCAAAATCCGCCGCGGATCCAGCAAAATCCGCCGCGGATCCAGCAAAATCCGCCGCGGATCGCAGCAAAATCCGCCGCGGATCGCAGCAAAATCCGCCGCGGATCAGCAGCAAAATCCGCAGCGGATCAGCAGCAAAATCCGCCACGGATCCGCAGCAAAATCCGCCGCGGATCACAGCAAAATCCCCGCGGATCGCAGCAAAATCCGCCGCGGATCGCAGCAAAATCAGCCGCGGATCAGCAGCAAAATTCCCGCGGATCAGCAGCAAAATCAGCCGGGATCAGCAGCAAAATCTGCCGCGGATCAGCAGCAAAATCCGCCGCGGATCAGCAGCAAAATCCGCCGCGGATCCGCAGCAAAATCTAGCCGCGGATCCGCAGCAAAATCCGCCGCGGATCAGCAGCAAAATCCGCCGCGGATCAGCAGCAAAATCAGCCGCGGATCCCAGCAAAATCCGCCGCGGATCGCAGCAAAATCACCGCGGATCAGCAGCAATATCAGCCGCGGATCCGCAGCAAAATCCCCCGCGGATCCCCAGCAAAATCATCGCGGATCAGCAGCAAATCAGCTGGGAAAAGAAAAATACAATCGTATTTCATAATATGTCTCTACCTAAATCAGGTGGTCATTAACTTTTATTTTATTTTTGTTCACCTGTGACAGGTTTCATTACACATGTGATATCATAAAATAAATTTTTGTACACTGGAGGGCGCACTGCGCATGCGCCGGCCGGCGGGCGCACTGCGCATGCGCCCGCCATTTTCCAAGATGGCGGCGCCCATGAAGAATCCCGGGCAGCCGCCGGGACGGATCCAGGGACGTCGGTGGACCGGGAGAGGTGAGTAGGGGGGGTAGGAAGGTGAGGGGGGGATCGGAAGGTGGGGGCAGCGGATCGCAGGAGCAGGGGAGCAGATAGTGACGGCGGTGACCGATCACCGCCATCTTTTGGTGGCGGCGGCCGATCACCGCCGTGACTCGATGTGGGGGGGTCAGATCGCGGTCTCCAGCCATGGCAGATGCTATTGCAGCATCGGCCATGGCTGGATTGTAATATTTCACCAGTTTCATTGGTGAAATATTACAAATCACTCTGATTGGCTGTTTCACTTTTAACAGCCAATCAGAGCGATCGTAGCCACGTGGGGGTTAAGCCAACCTCCCTGTGGTGATGCACTAAGGGTCCTGTGCCTGCGGGTCGGGTGACCTTCAGTGACCCCGGTCACCCGGCCCGCAGGAACATGATTTATAGCATGACGCCTACGTGGCGTCATGGGTCGGGATGGCACTGGTTTTCATGATGCCAACGTAGGCGTCATGGGTCGGGAAGGGTTAATTTCAAGAAATATTAAAAAGGCAATAAACATTGTAAATAGAGGCAGAACGACTTATATTTTCTACACGGTCCAAAAAGTCAAATATAGAGAATTTCTTTCAAGTCAAATATAGAGGGATTTCTTCACTTTCTTAAGCATTGTGGGACTTGTAGTTCTAATTTAAGCCCTTTATAAGGCTATGATAAGCTTTGTGGACTTTTTGATGTTGCAGAATTTCAACACCTATTACATAAATTAGGTTACTTTATTGAGCTTTTTTTATGTTATCGCGTTTTTTTCCCCTTTGGTGTGTCATGCTTTAAATAAAACTGCTTTGTTTTGAAACTTCCTGATATTTGTCTTTGACATACCTTTATTGACGTACATGCGGATTACATGCGTTTTTGTTGCGTTTCCGTCGCTTATGCATTTTTTTTACGTGCGGAATTTCTTCACCGAATGGAAGACTATGGGAAATTCCGCACAGAAAACTCAGCGTACCAGCAAAAGGAACTGACATGTTGTGGATATGAAAGACGCACCGCAGGTCAGTTTACGCTGCTTTAAAAAGAAGCATAGTGCTGGAACTATAAGATGCTGATGAGACCACGCTCACATTATCAGTATTTGGTCAGTATTTTACTTCAGTACTTGTAAGCCAAAATCAGGAGTGGAATAGTCAGAGGAAAAGTATAATAGAAAACACGTCATCACTTCTGTATTATAACTCACTCCTGGTTTTGGCTTACAAATACTGATGAAAATACTGACCAATACTGAACGTGTGAACGTGGTCTTACAGTGTATATGCGCCAAAAGCTCATTGTGGGAACGTAGCCTAAAGTTGTGGTTATGCCCACTAACTAATTTATTGTCAAACTACTGTGTTTTCTCTTTTTAAATCATAATGACAACCCAAAACATCCAAATGACCCTGATCAAAAGTTTACATACCCTGGTAAATTTTTGCCTGATAACATGCACAGAAGTTGACACAAATGGGTTTGAATGGCTACTAAAGGTAACATCCTCATCTGTGACCTGTTTGCTTGTAATCAGTGTGTGTGCATAAAAGCTGAGTGAGTTTCTGGGATCTACAGTCATGGCCAAAAGTTTTGAGAATGACACAAATATTATATTTTCACATGATCTGCTGCCCTCTGGTTTTTATGTGTGTTTGACAGATGTTTTTATCACAGACAGAAATATAATAATTGCAAACATATGAGTAACAAAGCTTATATTGACAGTTAGAATGAGTTAATGCAGCAAGTCAATATTGCAGTCTTGACCCTTCTTCTTCAGGACCTCTGCAATTCTCCCTGGCATGCTCTCAATCAACTTCTGGACCAAATCCTGACTGATAGCAGTCCATTCTTGCACAATCAATGCTTTCATTTGTCAGAATTTTAGGTTTTTGTTTGTCCACCCGTCTCTTGATGATTGACCACAAGTTCTCAATGGGATTAAGATCTGGGGAGTTTCCAGGCCATGGACCCAAAATCTCTATGATTTTGTTCCCTGAACCATTTAGTTATCACCTTTGCTTTATGGCAAGGTGCTCCATCATGCTGGAAAAGGCATTGTTGATTGCCAAACTGCTCTTGGAGGGTTGGGAGAAGTTGCTCTTGGAGGACATTCTGGTACCATTCTTTATTCATGGCTGTGTTTTTAGGCAAACTGTGAGAGAGCCGATTCCTTGGCTGAGAAGCAACCCCACACATGAACGGTTTCAGGATGCTTAACAGTTGGCATGAGACAAGACTGGTGTAGCGCTCACCTTGTCTTCTCCGAATGAGGCGTTTTCCTGATGTCCCAAACAATCGAAAAGGGATTCATCAGAGAAAATAACTTTACCCCAGTCCTCAGCAGTCCATCGCCTGTACCTTTTGCAGAATATCAGTCTGTCCATGATGTTTTTTCTGGAGAGAAGTGGCTTCTTTGCTGCCCTCCTTGAGACCAGCCTTGCTCCAAGAGTCTCCGCCTCACAGTGCGTGCAGATGCACTCACACCTGCCTGCTGCCATTCCTGAGCAAGCTCTGCACTGCTGTAGCCCGATCCCGCAGCTGAAACACTTTTAAGAGACTGTCCTGGCGCTTGCTGGTCTTTCTTGGGTGCCCTGAAGCCTTTTTGGCAACAATGGAACCTCTCTCCTTGAAGTTCTTGATGATGCAATAGATTGTTGACTGAGGTGCAATCTTTCTAGCTGCGATACTCTTCCCTGTTAGACCATTTTTGTGCATTGCAATGATGACTGCACGTGTTTCTTTAGAGATAACCATGGTTAACAGAAGAGAAACAATGATGCCAAGCACCAGCCTCCTTTTAAAGTGTCCAGTGGTGTCATTCTTACTTAATCATGACAGATTGATCTCCAGCCATGTCCTCATCAACACCCACACCTGTGTTAATGGAGAAATCACTGAAAAGAGGTTAGCTGGTCCTTTTAAGGCAGGGCTGCAATGATGTTGAAATGTGTTTTGGGGGATAAAGTTCATTTTCTAGCCAAATATTGACTTTGCAAGTAATTGCTGTTAAGCTGATCACTCTTTATAACATTCTGGAGTATATGCAAATTGCCATTAGAAAAAGTGAAGCAGTAGACTTTGTAAAAATTAATATTTGTGTCATTCTCAAAACTTTTGGCCATGACTGTAGACAGACTCTTGCATCTTTGATCCAGCCACTGATGTTTCTGGATTGTGAGTCATGGGGAAAGCAAAAGACTTGTCACGGGTAGAGTTGAGCGATACTTCCCGATATCAAGAAGTATCGGATCGGAATGGGTATCGCCGATACCCAAAAAGTATCGGCGATACCGGATTCCGATACCGGAAATCCAATGCAAGTCTATGGGACAGAAATATCGGAACTAAAAAAAACCCTTTCTTTCCTTGTAAACACTAAATATACACACATAGAATACATATATATAATATATATATATATATATATTACATATCATTGTGACATATATATATACATATATTTATAGTTCATACACTTCTACATAGTAAAATAGCCTCTGATTCAATTGCCGGGTAATGCCGGCTTTTGTGAAAATACAGAAGCACCCGACATGAAATGACACATGGTTTACATAGAGTTAACCATGTCTTTTCATGTAGTTTGATATCTGGTTTTCACAAACAATTACATGAGTGTATGTGTGCAAAATTTCACACCTGTAGGGGTTAATTAAAGGTGTAAATTCGTTGTAATAAAACTGACTTTTTTGCTACGAATTTACACCTTTAATTAACCCCTACAGGTGTGAAATTTTGCACACATACACTCATGTAATTGTTAGTGAAAACAATATATCAAACAACTTGAAATGACATGGTTAACTCTATGTAAACCATCTGTCATTTCATGTCGGCTTCTGTATTTTCACAAAAGCCGGCAATTGAATTAGCGGCTATTATACTATGTAGAAGTGTATGAACTATAAATATAAATATATATATATGTGTCACAAATTCAATGACATGTATATATATATATATATATATATTATAATATAAAAGAGGTGTAAAATTGTTGAAAAAAAATGCGTGGGCTCCCGCCCTATTTTCTCAACCAGACAGACAAAGCCAGCGAGTGGGGGCAGATAATAATAGCCCAGAGAGGGACCATTATTTTTGGCCCCCCCCTGGCTACTAACATCTGCCCCCAGACACCCCAGAAAAGGCAAATCTATAATTAGATTCGCAGTTTCTGGCACTTTGCCCGTCTATTCCCATTGCCCTGTAGCGGTTGGCGAATGGGTTAATAAGGGGTTAAAGCCACCTTGCTATTGAAAGGTGACCTTAAGCCAGGTTAATAATTGAGAGCTGTCAATTAGACAACTATCAATTATTAATCCTATTGCATGAAATAAAAATAAAACACACACACTTTAATAAAAAATCATTTTAATGAAATAAAGACACATGTTTTTGACCATCTTTTATTTTACTGCAAAAACCATTTCCTGTAATAAAAATAAAATAAAAAAGCAAAATTATTCTTACCTATCCGATGCACAGTCAGTTCTCACGGTGTAATCCATCAGAAAGGGTTAATGTTTACTGCAGGGACCGCAGCTAATGCTGCAGCCTCACAGTAAACCCCCGAATGAATCTTCTCCTCTCCTGGCTGACAGGAGAGGAAGTGGAAAGCTTAATTGATTGCTCCCCACTTTCATTTCAGGTCAGCCAGGGACACCATCAGTGACATCAGAGGGAATCCCGGCTGACGTGAAGTGATTAACAAAAATAGGCGATCCCCTCTAAAAAAAAATGGCGTGGGGTCCCCCCTATTTTTGTTAACCAGCCTGATGAAGCAGACTGCTGAGGCCTGGATTTTCAGGCTGTTAAGGAGCCAAGATCCATGGACCTTGCCAGCCTGATAATACCAGGCCACAGCAGTCTGCTTATCTTGGCTGGTTAACAAAAATAGGGGATCCCCTCGAAAAAAAATGGCGTGGGGTCCCCTTATTTTTGTTAACCAGCCAGATGAAGCAGACTACTGAGGCCTGTTTTTTCAGGCTGGTAAGGATCCAATATCCATGGGCCTTGCAAGCCTGATAATACCAGGCCACAGCAATCTGCTTAGCTTGGCTGGTTAACAAAAATAGGGGATCCCCTCGAAAAAAAAATGGTGTGGGGTCCCCCCTATTTTTGTTAACCAGCCAAGTAAAATGCAGACTGCTGCGGCCTGGTATTAAGACTGTCAAGGCCCATGGATTTTGGCCCTCAACAGCCTGATAATACCAGGCTACAGCAGCCCCACATTTGGGGCATCAAAAAATGTGGCAATTGTGGCACTTTACCCGGCTCTTCCCACTTGCCCTGTAGCGGTGGCAAGCGGGGTAATAAGGGGTTAATGTCACCGTTGATTGCACGGTGACAATAAGCCCGGTTAATAATGGAGAGGCGTCAATAAGACACCGATCCATTATTAATCCCAAAGTTGTTAAATGTTTAAAAAAAAGACACAGCAAGAAAAAAGTATTTTAATGAAATAAAAGAGACAACACAGTTTTCATCTCTTTTATTACACTCTCATTCCTGCGACGCCTTCGATCTCCTGGAAAAAAAGAAAAAAAACAAACCAACAGTATACCACCTGTCCGACGCAGTCCATAGTAACGAGTGTCCCACCACGATCCAGCTCTGCTACATCGGAATGTCAGGCAGAGCCTGACATCCCGACGCAGCACAGCTGCTTACCAGCTTCCCCGGCGGTGACGTCATCGGACTGCTTTACGGCCGCGATTACCCGGCAGCACGTGCAGTTATCGCGAGAAACTGCACGTGACCGCCAGGGAGAAGATGATGGCGGCCATCAAGCAGTCCAGGACGTGACCACCGGGGATCTTCTGCCGGGTAAGTGCCGCTGACTCCTGACAGACCCGACCGAGGACACTGACAGTGACAGGAACATTCCGATTCCGGTATCCGATATGACAAAAATATCGGAACTCGGAATCGGAATTCCGATACAGCAAATATCGGTCGATACCCGATATTTGCAGTATCGGAATGCTCAACACTAGTCACCGGATCTAAGGAAAAAGGTAGTTGAACTGTATAAAACAGGAAAGAGATACAAAAAGATATCCAAGGAATTGATAATGCCAGTCAGCAGTGTTCAAACTGTGATTAACAAATGGAAAATCAGGGGCTCTATAAAAGCAAAACCACGGTCAGGTAGATCAACATAAATTTCGTCCACAACTGCCAGGAAAATTGTTCGGGATGCAAAGAAAAACCCACAAATAACATCAGCTGAAATGCTGGTCTCTCTGAAAACTAGCGGTGTGTGGCTGTTTCAAGATGCACAATAAGGAGGCACTTGAAGAAAAATGGGTTGCATGGTTGATTCGCCTGAAGAAAGCCATTACTGTGCAAATGCCACAAGATATCTCGCATACAATACACAAAACAGCACAGAGACAAGCCTCAAAACTTCTGGGTCAAGGTAATTTAGAGTGATGAGACCAAAATTGAACCTTTTGCCCACAACCATAAACGTTACATTTGGAGAGAGGTCAACAAGGCCTATGATGAAAGGAACACCATTCCTACTGTAAAGCACAGAGGTGGATCACTGATGTTTTGTGGATGTGTGAGCTACAAAGGCATAGGGAACGTGATCAAAGTTGAAAGAAAGATGAATGTGTAATGCTGCTGCTATGCAGGAAGATGCAGGCGCCACTAGATGGCAATAGAGTGGAGAGAGGACTGCACACAGCAAGAGCAGACCTGCAGTGCAGCAGCGAGGCTGCCACCAGGTGGCAGCAGAACAGTCAATCAAGCCGGGTCAAATCCTAGACTACAGCGCAGTACCAAAGGAATAAACAAAACACAGAGTCAGATGCAAGCCAAATGGTCAGTACCGGTCAGGAGCAGATATACTAAAGACAAGAGACAAACAGCAGGTCAGGGTTCAAGCCGAGTCAAATACCAAAGAGTCCTAAACATGAAAGGGAAACACGGAGTCGGGACGGGGAGTGGGGAACAAAAAAGACATGGGCAAAGTCAGAAACAGCAGGAGGGCAAATCAGGCTACTACCAGAGTCAGATATTCACGCCGTAGGCAGAAAATATAACTGACATGGCCTGCAGGACTCAGCATGAAGAAAGAGTCAACCTAATCCAAAATGAGGCCAGGCAAAGTTAACCCTTGACATGATCAGCCTGGGAAAACGGCAGACAGGACTCAAAACCCGGACTGGATCATGACAGTACCCTCCTCTCAAGGGGGGGCCACCGGACCCCCAGGTTTTCCAGGATAATGTGCATGAAACGCCCAAACCAGACAATCAGCATGGACAGAACGTGCCTGAACCCAAGATCGCTCCTCAGGGCCGTAACCCTTCCAATAGACCAAGTTCTGAAGCGAACTGCAGACCCTCCGAGAATCGACAATCCGTTCAACTTCATACTCAGTCTGACCATCCACCGAGACAGGAAGCGGAGGAGGTGGAGACCCAGCAGAGGAAGGTACACATGGCTTAAGAAGGGACTTATGGAATTCATTGGGGATCCATAGCGACGGAGGTAAGCGTAAATGGAAAGCAACTGGGTTGACAACCTCAATGATCTCGTAAGGACCAATAAACTTAGGACCCAGCTTAACGGCAGGAACCTTCAGACGTACGTACTTGGTAGACAACCAGACCTTGCCTCCCACCAGCAACTTAGGTCCCACAGATTGTCGCTTATCAGCAAAATGTTTTTGTTTGCCCTGAGCCACCCCAATGTCCTATTGAACCTCCCTCCACACCTCCTCCAACCGTTGAACCGCCTAATCAGCCCCTGGACACACCGAATCCAGCCTGGAAAATTCACCAAAATGGGGGTGAAAACCGCAATTATAGAAAAATGGAGAAGCACCAGTGGACTGATTAACCCGATTATTGAATGCGAATTTAACCAATGGCAGTGAGGAGCACCAATCATCTTGCCGAGATGTGGCAAGACACTGTAAAATTTGTTCAAGTGACTGGTTGGTTCTCTCCGTCTGCCTATTGGTTTCAGGATGGTAAGCCGAAGAGAAGGTCAAATCAATACCCAATCTCTTACAGAAAGCCCTCCAGAACTTGGACACAAATTGTACCTCTGTATCAGACACCAAATTCAGAGGGACACCATGCAACCGCACAACATGCTTAATAGATAACTTGGATAAAGTTTCTGTGTTAGGTAGTCCTAGAAATGGAAAGAAGAATCCAGCTCCAAGACATAAAATCCAAAAATCTTTAATGATATTCAATAAAAATTCAGCCACAAAAACATACAGAAACTGGTTATACCGGTGAAAAAGTGCCTGTTTCCAAAAACTGTTTCAGTTTTTGGAAACAGGCACTTTTTCACCGGTATAACTGGTTTCTGTATGTTTTTGTGGCCGAATTTTTATTGAATATCATTAAAGATTTTTGGATTTTATGTCTTGGAGCTGAATTCTTCTTTCCATTTCTATGTTACAAAGACGTCAAACAGAGACGTGAACTCGTGCTCAGGACACTGTGGACCTACATGTGGACTTATTGGGGTGAGCTGAAATCTTACTTTTGTTAGGTAGGTGTATAGAACGTGTGCACAGCCGGTAGTAGTGGTGCCTAGTTAGGTTCACGAACCCGATAATATTAATAAGTAAAACTGGGCACTCAACTATGTATCTTTTCCATAGACGTACGTTATGAATATACATAGGATGTTTGAAGATAGTTGTAGTTTCAAACTCTGACATGTAGAAGGGGTGGGAACAGAAATTCTACAGCTAAAGAAAAGGGAATCCTTTTGGATCCACACATTGGAGACTTTGGCACCAAAGGGGTTAAATAGGGACTTCGATCTAATGTCTTTTATTTAGATACTTATATTGCATGGCTAATTATTGCTTCTTGTTGTTTTTTTCAGAGCCGCTTATATTGAGTATCATCCATCTCACTGGCACTGACCACCTCTATACGGAATGAACTTACTCTGTATTATAGCCACTTTAAGATTCACAGCACCGATGTTACTCATTAATCTGAGCACTAAGCACGGCATCAACGTAGGACGTAACCTAATGCAGAATTGAAGGCGGGCCTCTACACTTCACATGACACTATTTGGAACGCAAGTCCGTGAAACGCATGTCACTTCCGGTTCCATGATCCATGGTACCGGAAGCTCACTAGCGACACGCACGCCGATACCACGCGACCCTCACTTCCGGACACAGTGCTTTTAACCTGGGTAAGCATAGTCCCACAGTGCCGATATACCTATCGGGCACAACCACGGCCCGACAGACAAGCGGTGGATCCCGCGTCTGCCTCAGCAACGGTAAGCGCACTCACGATACATAATTATACATAGGCTGTATCCCCAACGGGGAGTCTCCTTAATCCTGTGACTATTTACAGGTAATACAATACCAGAGCATCACCTCACTGCATCTGGTAAGCTAATCAGCCCTGTATCTGTATCAAAGCGCACATCTTCGTAATATTACCAACAGGACTTTATCCTTCACAGGCCGTTTACTTCGACCCACATTCTGTCCATCAGCGCTCCAAATCAATCACAAGGGTATGCTGTTCACCACAGTTGCACATATTAAGCGTCTCATTCACTCAAATCTGTAATTCAATCAAATGCGCTCATTTTCTCTTAGGTGTGCTTTCTATGTAATATTCTGATTATGAATACTGACCTTAACTTCTTATTATAACGGTACGTTTTTCTCACAATTATGAGTCTTTTGGATTGTGTCATGTAAAATTTATTCCAATACTATTAATTTCATACAATCTCATATACCCAATTTTTGTTATGATATCTGTATATACTTTCTTTTTTGTAAACTTCATTCTTTTATTTGACATGTTTTGTTAGGTCCTCCACCTCATTTATGTATCTTGGCAACTGATGAAGGCTGTGTTTCAGCCGAAACGTTTTGCCACAAATCTTATTATTACTGGACCATTAAAATTCCTCCTTAAGCATTAAGTTGAGTGCCCAGTTTTACTTATTAACTTTTGTTAGGTAGTCCTGCCAACAGTACAAAATGTGCCTGTTTACTAAATCTGTCAACCACCACCCAAACCACAGTCTTACCATTGGAAGGAGAGAGGTCAGTTATAATGTAACACTGCTGCTATTCAGGTAGATGCAGGCTCCACTAGATGGCAATAGAGTGGAGGGAGGACTGCACACAGCAAGAGCAGACCTGCAGTGCAGCAGCGAGGCTGCCACCAGGTGGCAGCAGAATAGTCAAACAAGCTGGGTCAAATCCTAGACTATAGCGCAGTACCAAAGGAATAAACAAAACAGAGAGTCAGATGCAAGCCAAATGGGTCAGTAAAGGTCAGGAGCAGATATGCCAAAGACAAGGGACAAACAGCAGGTCGGGGTCCAAGCCGAGTCAAACACCAAAGAGTCCTAAATATGAAAGGGAAACACTGAGTTGGGACGGGGAGTGGGGAACAAAACAGACACTGGCAAAGTCAGAAACAGCAGGAGGGCAAATCAGGGTACTACCAGAGTCAGATACTCAGGCTGTAGGCAGAAAATATAACTGACATGGCCTGCAGGACACAGCAAGAAGAAATAGCAAACCTAAAACCAAAATGAGGCCAGGCAAAGTTAACCCTTGACATGATCAGCTCGTGAAAAGGGCAGACAGGACTCAAAACCAAGACTGGACCATGACAGAATGCAGCACATTATCAGCAAATCCTGGAGGCAAATTTGCAATCATTAGCCAGGAAGCTGCGCATGGGACGTAATTGGACGTTTCAACATAACAACGATCCAAAAAACAAGACCAAGTCGACCTGTCATTGGCTACAGCAGAACAAAGTGAAGGTTCTGGAGCGGCCATCTCAGTCTGCTGACCTCAATATCATTGAGCCACTCTGGGGAGATCTCAAGTACGCAGTTAATGCTAGACAGCCCAGGAATTTACAGGAACTGGAGGCTTTTTGCCAAGAAGAGTGGGCAGCTTTACCATCTGAGAAAATAAAGAACCTCATCCACAACTACCACAAAAGATTTCAAGCTGTCATTGATGTTTGATGGAGCATTACACGGTGTTAAGAAATGAGGTATGTGAACTTTTAATCAGCGTCATTTGGATGTTTTGGGTTGTCATTATCATTTAAAAAGAGAAAACACAGTAGTCTGACAATAAATGACTTCACCCAACCACTAACCATAAGTGGAGATAAAGATTTTGTGTTATTATTCATATTCTCTGTAAAAAAGGCCAAGAAAGCAAAAATTCTGCTGGGGTATGTAAACTTTTGAGCACAACTGTACATGCAAAGATTGTCTGCCTTCTTGGCCATGCAAAATTAGATATAGGACATCAATAATATGGTTGTGAGGTCATATAGGTATGACACAGACAGGAGAGGGCCCGAGCAAGAACAATATATGGGCCCTTTACAGTCCAATAGCTCCTCATAATGCACAGTTACACCAGCTTTGGAGGTGGTGGTGGCCCCATTACCTCTTGGAACCCTGTACGGCTGCACAGGTTGCATTGGTAATATGTCCGTCCCCTCATATGAGACATTGGAGAATATGAGATCAGAGGTGTAACAATAGAGAGGGCACCGGTACAAGCCACACCTAAGCCACAGTGACTGTGGGGGCCAGATGACCCCTCTGCCATAAAATGGCACATGATGGGTGAGGGTTCCTGTAAAAGAATTCACTTTGGAATCCTGGATCTCTATTTTGTAGTTGGTGTACAAGTTTAACAAATGTCAATAACAATTTTTCCCAGTGCCAATGTTTCTCTGATACCATTTAGATCAGCGGTTCTCAACCTGTGGGTCGCGACCCCGGCGGGGGTCGAACGACCAAAACACAGGGGTCGCTTAAAGCCATCGGAAAATACATATTTCCGATGGCTTTAGCCCAGTGGCGTAGCAGGGGCGTAGCGTGGGCGGGCGTAGGGCGTGGGCGGGCGGGGGGCGGTCCGCCCCAGGCAGCACGTGTGTGGGGCGGCGTGGCAGCAGCAGCAATTCCTCCTCCCACGGAGTCACAGTGCAGCGGCCCGGGACCCTCCGGAGCTGAGCGGCGGGTCGGTGAGTCCACTGTGCAGAGAGAGGGGGGACCCGGCCTGAGCAGGCGGCGCAATACTTACCTCTCCCTGTGCCTCCGTAGCTCCGGGCTCCAGGGGGCGCCTGCAGGGCGCCCGTGCTTCCTGTCACAGCAGCACGCTGGATGACATCATCATTCAGCGGCCGGCTGTGGCAGAGAGCGCAGGCGCCGGACAGGTGAGATGTGAGGTGTATGTGTCTGTGTGTATCAGTGTGTGTGTCTGCCTGCGTGTGTGTATGTGAGAGAGTGCTGCGGTGCTGTCTGTGTGTAGTGCTGTATGTGTGATGGTGATGGGGGGAGGCAGTTATGGTGGTGAGGAGGCAACGATGATGATGGGGAGCCAATGATGATGGGCAGGCAAAGATGATGATGATGGGGAGTCGATGATGATGGGCAGGCAATGATGATGATGATGATGGGGAGGCGATGATGATGGGGAGCCAATTATGATGGGCAGGCAAAGATGATGATGGGGAGGCAATGATGATGGGCAGGCAAAGATGATGATGATGGGGAGGCAATGATGATGATGATGATGGGGAGGCAATGATGATGATGGGGAGGCAATGATGATGGGCAGGCAATGATGATGATGATGATGGGGAGGCAATGATAATGATGGGGAGCCGATGATGATGGGCAGGCAATGATGATGATGATGATGGGGAGCCAATGATGATAGGCAGGTAATGATGATGATGGGGAGGCGATGATGATGGGGAGCCAATGATGATGGGCAGGCAATGATGATTATGGGGAGCCAATGATGATGGGAAGGCAATGATGATGATGGGGAGCCAATGATGATGGGCAGACAATGATGATGATGATGATGGGGAGGCAATGATAATGATGATGGGGAGACAATGATAATGATGATGGGGAGGCAATGATGATGGGGAGGCAATGATGATGATAATGGGGAGTCTTTCCACAGTGCCCTTTCCTGAGCCGTAACAGTGCAGAACGCAGCACAGTGCAGAGGAGAGCTCCATATTTTGTATGGAGCATTATATGGGGACCAGTATTCTTTATGGAGCATTATATTTGGCCCATAATACTGTATGGAGGACTATGTGGTGCCCATAATATTGTATGGAGGACTGTAATTATTTTTTGGTTTCGGGGTCAACGCAACATGAGGAACTGTATTGCGGGGTCACGGCATTAGAAAGGTTGAGAACCACTGATTTAGATGATGCAAGCCTGTCTGATCTTACAGCCAATCAGTTTGGATGAAAACCTAAATGGAGACCATAATTATATTGTCACTGGGGGCAGAGGTTACAGATCGGACCTCTCAGTATTGATTGGATAATCTCACTTCTCGCAGGTTCTAAGACTTAGTATGTATCATGAATTGGGTAGATAAGAGTCACTTTGCAAGGTGCAGGATTTTCCGTGAACCTGAATAATTTGCATTTTGATAAATTAATTTATTATTTTTTTAAAATAATATAATCATTTATAGAGCCATCATAAAGGAGCCCATAATCAGGCACTACAGGGGTACTGCTGTCAGGGAAGCAAGAGATTTTCAAGTGGACGACTTGCATTCTACAAAGGCTTTACTGAATGTCGTTCCAGTCTTGTATCTGCACAAAATTGTCTGTTTAGATCACTTTAGTAAGCAAAAAATAAATCACAGGGGAACCAATTTATTAATATTCTATAGCACCCAAACCGGATGGAAGAACATCCAGCGACATGCAGTACATACATACTGTAGATCTCTGTATTTGTTCCTCATCAGTTTGCGATCCTGACACTATGCAATAATGAAAAAGGGGTCCCACCCCATTAACAGTATGTGGTCCTAAAATCTACAATATTGAGTCTGCTCATCTATGGAAATAAATGATAAATGAATAAATTAAGACAAATCTTTGCTCGTGTTCACACGTGTCTTCTATGGGCAGGATAGCACAAGAGCTGTTTATTGTATTGATATATCCGGTCAAAGTCTATATCCTACATAACGATATTCTGCCTGCACTACAGAGGCTCAGAAGGAAGATATAGCTCCACTAGGTGCTCAGAAGAGGTACTGCAGCAGCAGTGTTCAATTCTTAATCTCAGTATTTCACATTTCAGCGAACAGCATATACAGAATCCAATGCAAACACTAGCTGACATTAGTTTGTATGATGGTAAAGGGAAAGCACATGGATGCATCATTAATACTGGAAATCTAAGTAATGGTCATGTAACGTTGATATTCATTTATAACCCCCCCAACCTTTTCCTATTACAGGCAGCAGTATAATCATTGATTACGTGCAAATAGCTAAGTATTGTGCATGAAAGCTTCCTCCTTGATTTATACACATTTAGATATTCTGCTTCCTTCATGAGCCAATGTGCAATGAGCCTTACTGAAATAAATTAATATATATAATAAAATAAATGTTCTCCACATGGATATATATATATACATATACAGAACTTTATTTGATAGCTATATATATATATATATATATATATATATATATATATATATTTATTATATATATACATAATATTCATATGAAATAAAATCTAATATTTATATATAAATATATGTCAATACATAATAAATAAAAAAATATATATACATATATAGTATATTTTATTTATGTATATATTTTTATATATATTATGTATTTATATATATAGAATATTTTATTTCTTATATATAATATGTATTTGATTTTTTTTGCGCAATTAGTGACCATAATCTATCACCTATATGTTATATATATTATATTGTGACTCTTATGCAAATACTCAGATCTTGCCCCAGTTGATGGCATTAGAATGGGCATGACAGGATCACAATTTAGTGTTTTCACTATTTCCACTGTAAGCACATTATGGATTTCTTGCCTAATCTTCTGATTAGCCTTGCAGGAAGCAATAATCGTAATAATATAGCGATTCAACCGTCAACTGCAACCAAACACATGATGAAAGCATTAAAAGCCGCCGGCCAGTTTCATGAATGACAGTACTATATCCATTGTACCTAACTTCTGTCAATGTTCACCTGTTCGCTTATATATGACAATGATCATTTTATAGTGCACCACGATATGCATTCATTCTATATGGGATCATGATACTTTATGGGATTTTGCAGATATGGTGATACATAGGAGACTAATGCAGGTGGGTATGGACCATCTCATCCCACATTGCGTAGGATCACTAATGTTCACTGCACATTTCTGCTGAGTCTTCATTGCTTCTAGTTACAAGCAACAGGAGTCTCCCATCAATCCAAGTGTAACTACCTGGGCAGTGTCCTGCTCTAGGGGGCAACCTAGGGGCAACTAGTCTATGGGCTACAGAGCCAGACACATGCAGCAGGAAATGTCTTGTCTTGCATTTCTTTGTAAATAGTAATTAAATGTTGCTACAAATGTAACAATCAGGACAATCTTTTTAAATATTGTAATAACTTTGTCCTCCTGGTGAATGCAGTTCTTATGCAACTAAACAAAATGCTGCATATGCAAATAGTTTTCTTACCAAGCAAGAGAGCCCAAAGTGACATCTGGATGATGAGGATGGAGCAAGGGGAGCCCATATCTGGAGATGCTTCTTGCAGGGATTCCCCTGTTGAATCCTTACCATTTGTGACCTTCCCACCCTCTGTAGTATAATATGTCCTCAGTGCTTTGTGTCAGTTTACCTCTCTGCCTCAGCAGGACTGATGCTGCTGCTTGGGAACTCTTGCAGGCTTATAGATGCATCTACACCTCCCTATACTGTCATCCTCTGTCAGGTCCTAAAGCCCTCAATTGTTTTCCATCCCTGTAGATGCTGAGAAATAAAGAAATAGAAAAAAAAAACAACTGCCCTCATGTGACCACAGTGAATTGATTTCACTGATGTGATTACTGCTAAAATAGGCAGCCAGTGCCTTTAGAAAAGAAGGAATCAGGCAAATGTGGTTCTTTTAATTCTCATCTGTTCTCTGCACCATAAGGAGAAATGAATGCAATCTCAGTGTAAATGCAGGAATTAAGTACACCCAACTGTATTGCAGTATTTTTTATTGGTGCTGTATTTTTTGGCATATGTTTAACCAGTATATACTTCTTTCTTTTAGGCTAGGGTCACACGAGCGTATATATTTTTCTCATCCGAGAGAATCCAGTCAATTATGCAAATCACACTCTGATTAGAGTTTGCTATTCCAAAGAAATGAGCCGGAGCATAAGTTGGTTTACATGCAACGTATACAAGAATGTTCACACTGTTGCCATTTACCAGAGGAAACGTAAGATAGAAACCAAATGAGCATACGTGAGCAGGTTGCAAGGTGCAGAGAGGCAGAGCAAGGGTTAACAACTTGACTTTAACAATGGGATACTTCACTAAGGGAGATAAACAGTTAAATGAGGGAGCAAACAGTTAAGTGGGGGATAAACAGTTCAATTGCAAAGACTATGCAGATTCAAGGAACAATGGATAAGGTAACAGCAGTTCTTTGGGGTAACTTATCCTGTCAGTAGTTCCTCAGGCTATGGGAGCTGCAGGGAAACCAATGGCGCCACGATGGCTGGCACGGTGTTGGTCCAACGAGGTCCTGTGAACAACAACAATCCATCTTCTGGCGGCAGCGGTCGGTCTCCGGTACCTTCCGCTGCCCCTAGACCATAGTTTGATGCAGCTGAGACGGAGAAGGGTCCAACGTCGACCGACAAGTATATACTGGCAACTCAGGGCGTAAATGTCTGTCCCATACCCGGTCTCCCTTAGGTGCTCACAGCCACGGAACGTGTGTCACCTTGCTCTCTGGTAGTCACCGGATACCCTGCCCTTCTCTCTCTCAAGTCCCCGCTGGTGGCAATGGTGGTAATCTGCCGCAGGCCTGCGCTGTGTCGCTGCTCGAGGGACGGAGCACTCCTCTCTCCCTGCTGCGTGCTGTCTGCTCCTGCCAAAACTGACTTTTTCTGCGCACACTGTGGCTGCTGATGCTTAGCGATGCCCCCTGCTTCCTGGTGCAAAGGTTTGTCCGGTCTCTTATTCTTTCCCCCAGACAACAGAGGAGACTGCCCCGACAGTTCCAGACCCGGTATGGAACAGGTACCCACAGCCCGGTCCCCCTCCTTACACTCCCCCTCTTCTTTAACTCGCCATTCCACAGGCGAAAGTTCCTGCAGTAAGCGTTGACACTCCTCCATCTCTTGGATGATTCGCTGCTAAATAAATTGGTCTTGTCTGTAACTGTTGGGTGGTATTCAAGCTGTTGTCCATTCTGTGCGGCGTAAGTCAGGTTGGGTAGTCGAGTCAGGTTGAATGGTGGAGTCAGGTTGAGTGGGCAAAGACAGGGATGTGCCCAGGTTCAATGGAGCAGCCATTTCAGGCTCCTGTACCTCTTCTGGGTCGATAAGTGGCAGGTCAGAGTAGTCTTCCTTCTCACAATCAGAAGCTGTAGAAGGGAGTGTTTCAGAAATGATTTGTTCTTTCTTCACTTGACCTGGGTCTCGTGACAAGCAAGGGCGTAGCATGTTTCGATAGACTACTCGAGTAGGGGCATCTTCTCCTTCAGGTTGAACCTCATAGATCGGACTATCGGGTCTAATTCAACGTTTCACCCAGTATGGAGTCTTTTCCCATCTATACTCTAACTTGCCTTGAGGTCGTTTGTCTCGAACCAGTACTCGGTCTCCGGACTTGAGAGCTGTTCCTTGCAGGGCATCTTCTCCCAGGGGCGTATTGAGGGGGGCAGCCGGGGAGGTGCCCCGGGCGCAGCCAGCAGGGGGGCGCAGTCGGGCCACCTAATGCGGCGATCCGCAGTGTCTCCCCTGCGGCTGCGTTCTGCCGCCCCCGGCCTGAGAGTCGGCAGTTCCCTGTGTCGGCTGTTGAGCTGACAGCCGGCGCAGAGAAGCTGCTGCGTGCCGGCTCCCAAGGATCAATTGTACTGGCGTCTATATAGACGCCAGTACTATTGAAGCTCTGACCCCTGGGTCAGAGAGACGCCAGCAGCGTGATCAGGTCATGTGATCACGCTGCTGACGTCACTCGCCGGCGGCGCCCAGAAGGGGGACCTGCTTTGGTGGTGAGTGTGCTCCAGAGGAGCTGTAGAAACCACTGAAGACGGGGTACATAATGTGGGGTGGCATGGGGGAGTACTTTATTGTGGGGGAATTAGGAGTGGGAATGATGGGGGATACTTTTTTGTGGGGGGATTAGGAGTGGGAATGATGGGGGAGTACTTTATTGTGGGGGATTAGGAGTGGGAATGATGGGGGAGTACTTTATTGTGGGGGGATTAGGAGTGGAAATGATGGGGGAGTAATTTTTTGTGGGGGATTAGGAGTGGGATGTGGCGGTACTTTACGTGTGGGGGGATTTGGAGTGGAGATGGGGGGAGTACTTTATTGTGGGGGGATTAGGAGTGGGAATGATGGAATACTTTTTTGTGGGGGGATTAGGAGTAGGAATGATGGGGAGTACTTTATTGTGGGGGGGATTAGGAGTGGGAATGATGGGGGGAGTACTTTATTGTGGGGGGATTAGGAGTGGAAATGATGGGGGAGTAATTTTTTGTGGGGGGATTAGGAGTGGTGATGGGGGAGTACTTTTTGTGGGGGATTAGGAGTGGGATGTGGCGGTACTTTATGTGTGGGGGATTTGGAGTGAGGATGGGGGTTTATTTTATGTGTGGGGGGATTTGGAGTGGAGATGGGGGTGCACTTTATGTGTGGGGGATTAGGAGTGGGGATGGGAGATTTAATGTGTGTGGGGGGATTTGAGGACACTGAAGAGTATGTATGAGGAAATGGTATGGGGGATGGGTGCAGACAGTATGGGGAGCGAACGGGTGATTGTATGTGGACACAGTATGGGGAGTGAGGGTGATAGGATGTGTGCAGACACAGTATGGGTAGTCGGGTATGTGTGAGCAGACAGTATAGAGAGAGAGGGGGTAAATATATGAGGAGACAGTATGGTGAACAGGGGGATGTGAGAGGAGACAGTGTGAGGAGGGAGGGGAATAGTGTGAGGTGACTATATTGCAGATATTTTTTTTTAGGAGCATAATAATGACTCTTCTATCTTTAAGGGCATCGTGTGGCGAGTGGGTGCAAAAGACCGGAGAAGATGGAAGTCTGCAGAGACGAACTGTGGATGAGAAAACTCATCATGGGGTCTGGACAAGATGAAGAAAAGGAGAACGACTCCAGAGATGACGTCATCTATAAGGTACCTGGATGTAAATATTATTTGTGATATTGACTAATCCTCATGTTTTTATTTATGTTAGGAGCATTAAAGGAGTTGTCCTGGTTTGTGCTGAGTCTGCAGTCATTCTATGTGACTGCAGACTTCTGAATTCTCACAGTGCACACTGCATGCTGTCAGGATTCTCTCGTGCCGGCGATTTACATACATGCGGTCACATGCTGACTAGACGTGTGGCCTCGCTCAATGAAAATGAACAGAGCGAGGCCGAGCACGTCTAGTGGGAATGTGGCCAGAAGTATATAAATCACATGCTTGTGCTGACATTACCATGTACGCTTGCCACCGGGTAAGGGAGAATCCTAAAAGTGTGCAGTGCATTAGTTGTGAGAATTCAGAAGCTGCAATGTCAGGATTCAGCTCTGCAGGTTCCAGCAGTCGTCACATGGACACTTCACTCATATGCGATTTTCATACTTATGGTCCTGTGAACAACGAGCTTCTCTTCCTGCTTCTGTTCTTCACTGAACATAGAGAGCATTAGGGAGAGCAGCTCGTGGGTATATGACTAAGTGTGCAAATCGCATGTGTGCGGGGGGGGACCAAATTCTTGCCCCGGGTGCCAGAAAGCCTAGATACACCTCTGTCTTCTCCTGATGCTCGAGCTCCCGAAACTTAGTCTGTACCAATCGATGCAAGGTCTGTAAACAATGTCGATGTTCACAGACACAGGTGGACACCCCTGTCCGCAGGTAGTCCTCCCCTGGGTCCAATTCCAGCTTGGTGATCTCTCGCCCTTTTTGGCCGAACAGCAGGGTGTATGGTGTATATCCAGTTGTGCTGTGCACTTGATTGTTGTACACCCAGAATCATTCAGCTACATACTCAGGCCAACGGACTTTCCGGTCTTCCTTCAACATTCTCAACATCTGCGTCCGATTGAAACACTCGCAGGCCCCATTTCCTTGTGGATGGTAAGGCGTTATCATGGATTTCTCAACCTGATACAGGTGATGCAGTTCTTCTTTCACTCTTCCTTGGAAACAGGCGCCTTGGTCAGAGTGAATTCTTTTCAGACAACCGTACACTCGGATAAAGTCTCTGCAAATGGCCTGTGCCGCAGATTCAGCAGTCTGATCCCGGGTTGGAGTCACGACAGCGAATTTAGTAAAATGATCGGTCATCACCAGACAGTGTTCATGAGAAGCACGTACCAGGGCTTTGGGGTACTCGGCACCGAGCCCGTTGATGTCTATGGGGGATGTCACGGGTAGCACAGCTCGGTCCGTTGCCCTGGGCGCTCACTTAAAATGTGGGATATTTACAGGTGACTTGAATAATAATATGGGGATTCGTGACGCCACTTGTGGTGCCTGGTCAGGATGACCAGCGCTGCTATGCAGATCCACTGGAGGGTTGATATTGTGCAGCTAGATGTTAAGCCTCCCACAAGTAAGGCTGAGTTATCCTCCAGGGCAGATAGATATGCAGAAGTGCAGGACAGACGGGGACCCGGCAGTCAGGAGTAATAAGGGAGACACACACATAAGTCACTTTGGTACCTTTATCTGAAGATGTTGCAGACACTTCCCGGAGCGCTGTAGGGTGAAGGGTGCACATCCAGATTCTTCCACTGGTAGGTGTGTGGCCTCCTGTACTCTGCCTTTTTGTGATAAAGTCCTGACCTGCTTGGAGCTAGGTCTAACTTGGTCTCCGTCTTGCACCTGGCTGATCTTGTGATTGGATCTCCTGTTGAAGCACACAGTCTCTATTTGCAGTGCACTGCTAGACTCCGTTCTTCTGATCCAGCTATGTATCAGCTCTGTGGTACTCCTGGGACTTGTAGTCCTCCAGGAACTCCGGTGTTCTCCTAATGGGTCGTGGAGATCCCTATAGGCTCGGACTCCGGTGTCCGGTGAATACTTGCTGAGATGAGCTATTAAGGCTCCTTTGTCTCATTAACTTCCACTCGCCTCCGGCCTACCTGGATCATCACACGATCACACACACTGGCAGTTGGTGGGCTGCCTCTTCGCCGCTCTCTAAGCGTCGGCACGCTTCTACTGAGCTACACTCCTCAATTCAGCTCTGACTAGACTTAAGCGATTTCTCTGTATTACTCTTACTAGACTCCACTAGCAGACTGAGCTCTCTGAGCAGACTGAGCTCTCTGAGCAGACTCCCTAGAATGGCTGCTCTGACTAAACTAAACTAGATGTTTCCTGTGTAACTGTCTTTTATATGTCTTACACAGCTCCCTCTGGTGGTCTCTGGGATAAATTGTACGTGTGTGCATGTGCATAATGACCTCTGGTGGTATCTTCCTTCAGTGCACCCTTCTGGAAGATATGGATCCAGTCACAGCTGGGCTCCACATTCCCCCCTAGTAGAACTCAGCACTCCGGGGCTGAAATACAAAAACAAAGAACAATAACATTTTATAAATAACTCTTCCTTTTCAGGAGGTAAGGCACTCTTGAACTGTTGCATAACGGTAAATAAACAACTATGTACATTAACACAATGAGGAATTGAGCAACCATAAAAGTCCCAGTCTCTTTTGGAAAAGGATGCTCAAAAAGGGGGTAGAGAAAACAAGTAAAAATAATGTCCATTCACTTGTTTCAATATCAAAAGGAAAACAGATTAATAAATAACAATATAATAAAGCATATTATAAGCAAAAATTATATACATTTATGTACAGTGACTCTAAACAATTATTTACATTTGCTAAGGGTTGAACTAATCTCTAAACCTAGCAGGGATGTTTCCTTTTGTGCTACGTTCTGATCTGCGTGGTGCAGTGACCTGTGAGGTAGCAGTTTCCCTATCTGGTCTGCGTGAAAGTGAAGTATAGAATTGCCTTAATCTCGCTACTGGACTGGCAAGCACCCTGTGAGCTGGGTGAACTGGCTCGACTTCTGCAGGGGATCCTTCTTCCTGAGGTTCAACTTCTTGGGGTACCGCTTCTTAGGGTTCCACTTGTTGAGGTTCTGCTGGGGCAGGTTCCTCTGGTACTGACTCTACTGCAACAACTGGATGTAGAGGTTCTCTTTGAGGTTGATAGAATTGAAGCACGGGAACAATTACGGCATCTCCAATTCTGGGCCAATCCGCGGGGAAATCTCCTAAGTCTGTATGTATGACTGCTTCATCACGCTTTTCCTGATTGACAACAGGTTCTTCTTCCTGAAGCTTTAATGGGTTTGGACACAACTTTAGGTGATCTCGGGATACAGTTGCAGTCGTTCTTCCTCCATCCTTGCTAATTATGCACATTTTCTTGTTGTCAAACCTTGACTTCTGGATGATGTAGGGCTCTCTTTCCCATTGATCGTCGAGTTTGTGTAACCTCCTCTTTCTCTTCAGTACGACTTCACCAGGTGCGAAAGGTTCAGCTGGCGCACTTTTGTTGTAGCGATCTGCTTGTTTATCCCTTACTCGATTGAGACTATCTGCAACGCAGGTTTGTACTTTTCTGTACTGTTCCTGTCTGTTTGTGTCCCAGTCTTCAGTAGCCACATCTGCTTCCGGTTCTACAACACCAAGCTCCAGATCCATGGGCAGCTTTCCTGGTCTGGCCCGCATGAGATAAGCTGGGGTGCAATTGGTGGAACTCACAGGTATGTGATTGTACAGATCTACCAGGTCAGGTAGTAGGTCTGGCCACCGATTTCTCTCCTCGAGTGGTACAGTCTTCAACAGGTCAATGACGATGTGATTCATCTTCTCACAGAGACCATTGGTTTGAGGGTGGTACGGTGTGGTTCTGATCTTCTTACACCCGTACAAGTGACAGAACTCTTTGAATAATTCGGCCTCGAAAGCTGGGCCTTGATCAGTTAGTACCTGCTCAGGATATCCGTGTGGTCTGCAGAAACACGCTTGGAACGTCTTTGCTGCTGTCTCTGCCGTCAGATCTTTGACAGGGGCGACCACCAGGAACCTGGAGTAGTGATCCACCATAGTCAGGGCATAGGACTATCCTGACCGGCTGGGTGACAACTTAACATGGTCCAGGGCCACAATCTCCAAGGGACGAGTCGTCTGGATGGGCTGCAGGGTGCCTTCTGACTGTTGTAGTCCTTTCTTCTGAGGCCACAGGGTCCACAGTTCTGGCACCATCTCTCAATGGAGCTGCGCATTCCCACCCAATAGAAACGACACTTCAACAGGGTCTCCAGCTTCTTCCAGCCAAAGTGTCCCGCTTGATCGTGGTAGGCTTCTAACACCATCTGGATGTCTGCTCTGGGAACTACTATCTGCCATACCTTCTCATGGGTCCTTGGATTGACGTACCTCCGGCACAGCTTCTCACGGTAGCTGAACAACCGGCTTCTCTCGTTCCACAGCTGCTTTGCTTGTAGAGGCGCATCCTTCTCCAAGGAGGAACCTTCTTGAGTTATCAACTCCTTGATTTGGCTGACAACTGGATCGCTGTCCTGAGTCTCCTTCCAGCTGTGGTGAGGTAAAGGATTTAACGTCTTACCACGCGATCTCCTGCTGGCTTGTTGCTCATGGATCATCCCATTCCTGTGAAAGGCAGGTAGTTCGATCTCTTCCAGATCATCCACTTCTTCTTCTGCGTCCGATTCATGAGGCATCCTGGATAGGGCATCAGCGTTGGCATTCTTGCGGCCTGCTCGGTACTTGATTGTGAATTGGTAATTGGACAGCCGAGCCATCCATCGTTGTTCCATAGCTCCCAGCTTAGCTGTTTCAAGATGCGTTAAGGGGTTGTTATCGGTGTAGGCAGTAAACTTGCTGGAGGCTAAGTAGTGCTTAAACCTCTCCGTGATGGCCCAGACCAGTGCCAGGAACTCCAACTTGAAGCTGCTGTAGTTCTCTGGGTTCCTCTCGGTCGGGCGGAGCTTCCTGCTAGCATAGGCGATGACTTTCTCCAGGCCATTTTGCTTCTGACTGAGGACTGCCCCCAATCCTTCATTGCTGGCATCAGTATACAGCAGGAACGGCTGGCTGTAGTCAGGATAGGCTAGGATCTCATCACCGGTCAGGATCTCCTTCATTTCCTTGAATGCTTCTGCCTGTTCTTTACCCCAATGGAATGGAGAATTTCTGCTCTTGAGGGACTGTCCCACCAGGAGGTCTTGCAGAGGCGCTGCTTTCTTGGTGTAATCCTTCACAAACCTCCGGTAGTATCCTGTCAGTCCCAGGAACTGTCGCACCTCCTTGAGATTTTTCGGCTCCGGCCATTTCTGGATGGCGGTGATCTTCTCAGGGTTTGGCGCTACTCCTTCTGAGCTGACAATATGTCCCAGATACTGTACCTTTTGTTTGAGCAGATGGCACTTTGAAGGCTTCAGTTTCATCCCATACTTGGACAGTGACTCGAATACCTCCGCCAGGTGCTTCAAGTGATCTTCATACGTTTTGGAGTACACAATTACGTCATCCAGGTACAGCAACACAGTTTCAAAGTTGAGATGTCCCAGGCAGCTCTCCATCACTCTCTGGAACGTTCCAGGGGCACTGCTGAGTCCAAACGGCATTCTGTCAAACTCACAGAGTCCCATCGGGGTGGTGAAAGCCGTCTTCTCCCGATCCTCCTCAGCCACAGCTACTTGCCAGTATCCACTAGTGAGGTCAAGGGTGAAAAAGTAATTAGCAGTCTTTAGTGCAGCTAAGGATTCCTCAATGCGTGGTAAAGGGTATGCATCTTTATGTGTAATGCGATTTACTTGTCTGTAATCTACACACATTCTCATGCTTCCATCCTTTTTCCTGACTAGGACTAGAGGTGCTGCCCAGGGACTGCAACTATCCCTTATCACCCCTGCTTCCTTCATATCACGCAACATTTCCTTGGCTTTCTGGTAGTGTGCTGGAGGTATAGGCCTGTACCGTTCTTTAATGGGAGGATGATTGCCTGTGGGGATGTGATGTTGAACCCCTTTAATTTTCCCAAAGTCGAGTGGGTGTTTGCTGAATACCTGTGTGTACTCCTGAACTACTCGGTATAGTCCTTGTTTCTGGTGGGCTGGAGTGGTGTCTGTCCCGATATGGAGCTGCTGACACCAATCCTCCACCTGGGTGGTCGGACCATTATCCTCCTCTGGTTGTTGGGAGGTTAAGGGCTCCGTCGTGTGAATGGAGTTATTATCCACAGCATGTAACTTAGCAACAGTGGCATAACGTGGTAATTTGACTTCATCCTCTCCCCAGTTGAGAAGACGCACTGGCACCCTCCCATTATGTACCTCCACTACCCCTCTAGCAGTCAAGAGTGTAGGTCTGTGCTCTGAACAATGGGGCTCTACTACTGCTTGGCAGTTCTGTCCTCTCAGACCTATTGCTGCTCTACACCAAATAAGCATTTCACTCATTGGGGGTATCACAATGGGGTTCGGGTCTGTGACCCGTACATTACCAATCTCACCACCGGTCAGTTTCACTTGTTGCTGGCACATCAGGGTCCGAATCTCCTTCCGGATCACTCCCTTTTGCTTTGGTCGGGCAATTTCGGCGAGCTGTTGGAGTAAAAACACAACCTCCTCCAAACAGTTACTAATAATGTTAGTGCCTAAAACCACATTCAATCCATTTTCCTCATTATTTAACAGTCTTCACTACAAGAAGTCCCTGATTCTGTAGCTCTACTCTCCCCACTTTTACGTCTACATTTTTAGCCCCCAGTAAGTCAAGAGGGAGGCCATTAGAGGCGTATACTGCAAAGTCAGGGTTTGGGGGTTGGAGACTATCCATGGACCAGTATTTATTGTAGAGGACATCAGGTATGACGGTTACCTGAGATCCAGTGTCCAGCAGGGCAGGGATTGCGATCCCGTCCAGTATGATGGACAGGTATGGTCTTCCTCCCACAAACCTGCGGTTCCAGTCTGAGGGGCCTGAGGAGTCGGACCCAGGATTTGCTCGTTTAAAGGACACAGACGTGCTGGGTGACCTTCTCTGTGGCAGCGGTAGCAGATGATCTCTCGGCGAGGATGATGCTGGTCGCGGGTCCTTCCTGGGGGTGGCGTTGTCCTCCTCCGGTGGGGCGACGTCCTCCCTCTCCTCCGGCGCATCCAAGGGACATCCTCTGGGCAGTCAGCTAGCAGGATCTTTCCTTCTTCCTCCGTCGGCAGTTGCAGGGCACTCATTACAGTGGCCAGGTTTTTGGTCAGCTGGCGCACTTCTGAGCGCAAACAGTCCAGCTCAGTAGGGGGCGCCACCTGCGTTTTGGCTTCCGCAACCAGCGGGGAAAAGGTGGATGCTGCTGGCTTTAGGGTGGCTTCACTTGGGTGACACTGGGTTGCCATCTCGGGTGTTTCCAGGGGTCGCAGTCCTTTTATAGCCATATCCTTAAGGGCATCAAAGGTAGCATCAGGATGATCCAAGGACCACCAGTGCACAGTCCTGCTTTCAGCTTGGGACCTCAGTCTCCTTACAAATTGTTCCTTTAACATTTTATTCTCTTTGTTGACACTTATAGGGTTAACTTGTTTAAGTGCTCGCAGGGCCCCCTGTAGTCGGCATGCATAGTCCCTAATGCTGTCATCTGGTTTCTGGGAGCATTGGTAAAACATCATCCGGAGATCTGTTTCAGTGCAGTCCTCAAAGATAGTCTGTAGCTTTAAGAAAATTGCAAGCACTGACTCCTGGTCTGCAGCTGTCCAAGTCTCTACTTCTCTCTCGGCAGCACCAGTTAATTGTCCCACTACTACTGCAGCTCTCTGCTTTTCTGTCATAGGGTACATGTCTATTATGCTGCATATTTTTCGTTTGAACCCTGACAGGGTGTCTGGCTTGCCGCTGTACTGAGGGAGCCACTTCGCTCCAGGCATGTATGGCAGCGTTAGCGGTACTATTGGGGCCACAGGACCAGGTGAGGGGCCAGCATTTCCAACCTGTGCGACAGCGCCGAGGGGTAAGTCATTAAGGCCGTCGGCCTGGGCCGCGTTGTCGGCTGGCTGCTGCGACATGTCTGCGCCCCCCTAGTTAATCGTAGCCTACCTTCTCTGAAGGCTGCAGCTCCGCAGGGCACAGGGTGTGTAGGAGGACCTGTGTCGCTGGCGCTCTGACGTCAGAGCGTTCACTGTAACTCTTCACAGGACCTGCCGCCGCGTCAGCGTTGGGGCGTGTCCAGGACTCAGCGCGCTTTTGCAGGTACGCCCACTAGTTTTCGCGCCGTGGCGCTGTAATTGGCGGGCAATGGCGGGCAAATGGCGGGAAATCTTCACCACATACAAAACACAGTCTTTTAGTGAGGCACACAGTACCCGGTGGCAACGGGCACAAATTACTCCGTTGCTGCAGGGCACGAAATCCTGTTCGTGACGCCAGAGTAATGAGTCGCACGTACCAGGGCTTTGGGGTACTCGGCACCAAGCCCGTTGATGTCTATGGGGGATGTCACGGGTAGCACAGCTCGGTCCGTTGCCCTGGGCGCTCACTTAACCCCTTAATGTCCACTGACGTGCAGAGTCCGTCATGGCAAGGTGCCAGTTCCGGCACCAGGACGGACTCTGCACGTCATGCCTTTGATCTACCACTGCGTGTAAACACGCAGTGGTAGATCAGTGCCGACAGCTGTCACAGACAGCTGACAGGCACGGCAAGCGGTGCGGGGACCTTTGCCGTCGGTCCCCACTCACAGCCTGTGATGTCGTAAATCTGACTGACCAAACACAGCAGCGATCGCGCAGGAGAAGCTGAAATTTCAGCTTCCCCAGCGCGATCAGTGCAGGAGCCGGCGCTGCAGTGGCCAGGCTTCCTGCACTGACAGCCAGGAGCGGAGCCCCCACCGCCCCTGGCTGTTAACCCCCTGACTGCTGCGATCCAGCGCGATCGCAGAGCTCAGGGGGGGAGGCAGAGGGTCGGGAGCTCCCTCTGCCTCAGATCGCACCGTGCACTGTATTTGCAGGGGCCGATCTCTGCCTTGATGACCCGGGGGTTGTCATGACAACCTCCGGGTCATTTAGCTACGGGAAGCTGCTGTGATCATGTCACAGCAGCTTCCACTATAGTTGCAATGCATTGCAATGCCAGAGCATTGCAATGCATTGTAACTGCAATAAAAAGTAAAAAAAGTGAAAGTCCCATAAAGGGACAAGTTGAAAAAAATCATTTTTTAAAAAAAATTGTAAAAAAAATATTAAAAAATAATTTAAAAAAAATCCCCTAAAAAATACACATTTTTATGTAATAAAAAAAATAAAAAACAAAAAAATACACATGTTAGGTATCGCCATGTCCGTAAAAATCCCATCTATAAAAGCAGATAACCCTAGTTAACCCCTTCAGTGAAAGCCGTAAAAAAAAAACACAAAAAAGTAGTAAATTATACTTTTTCCAAGCGGTATCATCACACCGCTTGGAAAAAGTGCAATAACACGCGATCAAAAAGTCAGATATAAATAATCATGGTACCGCTGAAAACGTCATCTTGTCCCGCAAAAAACAAGCCGCTATACAGCATCATCAGCGAAAAAATAAAAAAGTTATAGCTCGCGGAATAAACTGATGCAAAAATAATTAATAATTATTTTTTCTATAAAATTCTTTATTGTGTAAAAAACGCCAAAACATAAAAAAATATATAAATGAGGTATCGCTGTAATCGTAGTGACCCGAAGAATAAAGCTGCTTTATCAATTTTACCACACGCGGAACGGGGGAAAAAAAAAAAAAAAAAAACAATTCCTGAATTGCTGGTTTTTGTTCATTCTGCTTCCACAAAAATCGGAATAGGAAGCGATCAAAAAACGTTATGTGCCCGAATATGGTACCAATAAATACGTCAGCTTGTCCCGCAAAAAATAAGCCCACAGATAACTCTGTCGGCCGAAATATGGAAAAATTATAGCTCTCAAAATCCGGCGATGCAAAAAATTCTTACAAAAAATTATTCCAAAAAAAAGCATCTTTTAGTGTGTGACAGAAGCTAAACATGAAAAAAGGGTGTAAATCTGGTATCGCTGTAATCGCACCGATCCGAGGAATAAAGTCGCCTAATCACTAATATCGCACGAGGAACGGCGTAAAAAAGAAAACCAATTCTTCACCTTTGGTAGATTTGTTCATTGTGCCTCCCAAAGATCGCAGTAAGGCGATCACAGTGGTTCCCCCCCGCATATGGGGTATCAGCGTACTCAGGACAAAATGCACAATAGCTTTTGGGGTCCTATTTCTCCTGTTACCCTTATAAAAATAAAAATTTGGGGGCAAAAAGGTCATTTTTGTGGAAAAAAATATGATTTTTTTTATTTTCACGGCTCTACGTTATAAACTTCTGTGAAGCCCTTGGGGGTTCAAAGTGCTGACCACACATCTAGATAAGTTCCTTGGGGGGGTCTAGTTTGCAAAATGGGGTCATTTGTGGGGGTTTCTACTGTTTAGGCACATCAGGGGCTCTCCAAGCGCGACATGACACCCGCAGACCATTCCATCAAAGTCTGCATTTAAAAACGGTGCTCCTTCCCTTCCGATCTCTGCCATGCGTCAAAATAGTGGTTCCCCCCCACATATGGGATATCAGCGTACTCAGGACAAATTGCACAATAGCTTTTGGGGTCCTATTTCTCCTGTTACCATTATAAAAATAAAAATTTGGGGCAAAAAGATTATTTTTGTGGAAAAAAATATGATTTTTTTATTTTCACGGCTCTACGTTATAAACTTCTGTGAAGCACTTGGGGGTTCAAAGTGCTCACCACACATCTAGAAAAGTTCCTTGGGGGGTCTAGTTTCCAAAATGGAGTCACTTGTGGGGGGTTTCTACTGTTTAGGCACATCAGGGGCTATCCAAACGTGACATGACACCCACAGACCATTCCATCAAAGTCTGCATTTGAAAAAGGCGCTACTTCCCTTTCGAGCTCTGCCATGCATCAAAATAGTGGTTTCCCCCCACATATGGGGTATCAGCGTACTCAGGACAAATTGCACAATAACTTTTGGGGTCCTGTTACCCTTTGGAAAATAACAATTGGGGGTGGAAAGATCATTTTTGTGGAAAAGATATGATTTTTTAATTTTACTGCTCTACGTTATAACCTTCTGTGAAGCCCTTGGGGGTTCAAAGCTCTCACCACACATCTAGATAAGTTCCTTGGGGGGTCTAGTTTCCAAAATGGGGTCACTTGTGGGGGTTTCCACTGTTTAGGCACACAGGGACTCTCCAAATACGACATGGCATCCAATCTCAATTCCAGCCAAAAAAGTCAAATGGCGCTGCTTCCCTTCCGAGCTCTGCCATGCGCCCAAATAGTGGTTTACCCCCACCTATGGGGTATCAGCGTACTCAGGACTAATTGCACAATAAATTTTGGGGTCCTTTTATCCTTTGGAAAATAAAAATTGGGATGAAAAGATCATTTTTGTGGAAAAAATATGATTTTTTAATTTACGGCTCTACGTTATAACCTTCTGTGAAGCGCTTGGGGGTTAAAAGCTCTCACAACACATTTAGATAAGTTCCTTGGGGGGTCTAGTTTCCAAAATGGGGTCACTTGTGGGGGGTTTCCACTGTTTAGGCACACAGGGACTCTCCAAATGCGACATGGCGTCCAATCTCAATTCCAGCCAAAAAAGTCAAATGACGCTGCTTCCCTTACGAGCTCTGCCATGCGCCCAAATAGTGGTTTACCCCCACATATGGGGTATCAGCGTACTCAGGACTAATTGCACAATAACTTTTGGGGTCCTTTTATCCTTTGGAAAATAATAATTGGGATGAAAAGATCATTTTTGTGGAAAAAATATGATTTTTTAATTTTACGGCTCTACGTTATAACCTTCTGTGAAGCCCTTGGGGGTTAAAAGCTCTCACAACACATTTAGATGAGTTCCTTGAGGGGTCCAGTTTCCAAAATGGGGTCACTTGTGGGGGGTTTCCACTGTTTAGGCACACAGGGACTCTCCAAATGCGACATGGCGTCCAATCTCAATTCCAGCCAAAAAAGTCAAATGGCGCTGCTTCCATTCCGAGCTCTGCCATGCGCCCAAATAGTGGTTTACCCCCACACATGGTATATCGGTGTACTCTGGAGAAATTGTACAACAAATATTGTGTTCATTTTCTCCTGATACCCTTGACAAAATTTTAAAAAATTGTGTCGAAAGAAAAATTTTGGGAAAAAAAGTTAAATGTTCATTTTTTCCTTCCACATTGCTTCAATTCTTGTGAAGTACCTAAAGGGTTAATAAACTTCTTGAATGTGGCTTTGAACACGTTGAGGGGTGCAGTTTTTAGAATGGTGTCACTTTTGGGTATTTTCTGTCATATTGACCCCTCAAATTCACTTCAAATGTGAGGTGGTCCCTAAAAAAATGGTTTTGTAAATTTTGTTGGAAAAATGAGAAATTGCTGGTCAACTTTTAACACTTATAACTTCGTAACAAAAAAAAATTTTGGTTCCAAAATTGTGCTGATGTAAAGTAGACATGTGGGAAATGTTATTTATTAACTCATTTTTGTGAATATCTCTCTGATTTAATGGCATAAAAATTAAAAGTTTGAAAATTGCAAAATTTTCAAAATTTTTGCCATATTTCCATTTTTTTCATAAAAAAACGCAAGTTATATTGAAGAAATTTTACCACTATCATGAAGTACAATATGTCACGAGAAAACAATCTCAGAATCGCCAAGATCCGTAGAAGCGTTCCAGAGTTATAACCTCATAAAGAGACAGTGGTCAGAATTGTAAAAATTGGCCTGGTCTTTAACCTACAAAATGGCTTGGTCGTTAAGGGGTTAAAATGTGGGATATTTACAGGTGACTTGAATAATAATATGGGGATTCGTGACGCCACTTGTGCTGCCTGGTCAGGATGACCAGCGCTGCTATGCAGATCCACTGGAGGGTTGATATTGTGCAGCTAGATGTTAAGCCTCCCACAAGTAAGGCTGAGTTATCCTCCAGGGCAGATAGATATGCAGAAGTGCAGGACAGACGGGGACCCGGCAGTCAGGAGTAATAAGGGAGACACACACATAAGTCACTTTGGTACCTTTATCTGAAGATGTTGCAGACACTTCGACTGTAGGGTGAAGGGTGCACATCCAGATTCTTC
Source organism: Oophaga sylvatica (assembly GCA_033576555.1). Classification (NCBI taxonomy): domain Eukaryota; kingdom Metazoa; phylum Chordata; class Amphibia; order Anura; family Dendrobatidae; genus Oophaga; species Oophaga sylvatica. The sequence goes on from JARQOD010000001.1 coordinate 402,434,904, forward strand.
CACTGGTAGGTGTGTGGCCTCCTGTACTCTGCCTTTTTGTGATAAAGTCCTGACCTGCTTGGAGCTAGGTCTAACTTGGTCTCCGTCTTGCACCTGGCTGATCTTGTGATTGGATCTCCTGTTGAAGCACACAGTCTCTATTTGCAGTGCACTGCTAGACTCCGTTCTTCTGATCCAGCTACGTATCAGCTCTGTGGTACTCCTGGGACTTGTAGTCCTCCAGGAACTCCGGTGTTCTCCTAATGGGTCGTGGAGATCCCTATAGGCTCGGACTCCGGTGTCCGGTGAATACTTGCTGAGATGAGCTATTAAGGCTCCTTTGTCTCATTAACTTCCACTCGCCTCCGGCCTACCTGGATCATCACACGATCACACACACTGGCAGTTGGTGGGCTGCCTCTTCGCCGCTCTCTAAGCGTCGGCACGCTTCTACTGAGCTACACTCCTCAATTCAGCTCTGACTAGACTTAAGCGATTTCTCTGTATCACTCTTACTAGACTCCACTAGCAGACTGAGCTCTCTGAGCAGACTGAGCTCTCTGAGCAGACTCCCTAGAATGGCTGCTCTGACTAAACTAAACTAGATGTTTCCTGTGTAACTGTCTTTTATATGTCTTACACAGCTCCCTCTGGTGGTCTCTGGGATAAATTGTACGTGTGTGCATGTGCATAATGACCTCTGGTGGTATCTTCCTTCAGTGCACCCTTCTGGAAGATATGGATCCAGTCACAGCTGGGCTCCACATTCATATCCCAGGTGAGCTGGACCCACGGTCAGATAGTCAATCATTAATACCCACAGCCCGGTCCTGCTCCTAACACATATACCCTGCTGTAAGTAAGTAAATAGTAATGGTACATATAAATAACATGGTACTTAGTAATCACTGTTTTTGAAAAAAAAAGAAAAAAAACCTAAAGGTCATCCCACCATAACAAAGTGTACCCAATTGGGACAGTCCTATCCTCTAGCATTAAAACCTCACCTTGTGTCAGACAAACCTATATAAATGAAATACCTTAGGTTTTGTCTGTCAAATGGCCACAGTGTGAACATGCTTTTACATGCTAAGTGTATACCAACTTATGCTCCAGCTCATTTCTTTGGTTTTGTTGTAGTTTCTTGTATTTTTACGAACAGTGGTGTGGAACCCCTTTTTTAGCTAGGCATTTCATTTATATGGCCAGGTGTCTGAACAGTCAGACCCCGGTCCTGATCTGCTCCCATCTACTTTGAGGTCGTCTGACACAAGGTGAGGTGGTAATACCAAAGGATAGGACTGTCCCGATTTGGGTACACCTTGTCTCGGTGGGATGACTTTTTTTTTACATTAAAACAGTGTTTAATAAGTACCCTATGTTATTTATATGTACTATTAGTATTTACTTACTTACACCAGGGTGTATGCTCAATTTGTTTCTATCCTAGGCTTTGGTTGATCAGCGTTAGATCAGAGTGTGATTATAGTGTGATCTGAGTCTCTCGGATGCAGAGAAGATGGAGGAAAAATATTTCTCCATTCTGTCAGTCTGTGGAAATTGGACTGCACTCAGATTTCATCTAAGTATGGTTCGATGTTTTCCATAGGCTCACTCCCTTGCATGGTCGAGTGTGATCCAAATATTGCATTAAAGTCAGGCATGCTGCAATTTTTTCCCCAGACCGGCTCTACCCAAGGAAAAAATCGAACATGCGCACAGTCCCATAGAATAACATTGGACAGAGTGCGATCCGATGTTTTGTCATATCGCATTCGGACCGATAATACGGTAATGTGCACAAGCCTTTAAATAAGTTGTCCACTGCTTGGACAACTTCTTCTCGTAACACTCGCTTGGCCCTCACAAAATAATAAAGCCTATACTCATCTCACACTGGCTCTCCCGGGGCTGAAATGCTGTTGTGACACCTGATGCCGGTGCCCATTCAGCACTGGAGTCACTGTCCCCACTTCCTGTTGAATTGATCAGGAAGAGGAAGTCCGAGATCAGCTGCTGCCTGAACTTCCTCTTCACGTTCGATTTATCCGAAGATGGAGACAGTGACGCCAACTCTGATTGGGTGCCGGCGTCACATGTTACAACAACGAAAAATAGAGAAAAGCAACATGCCTAAAAAATGGGAACACCACCCGCGGCAAGGGAAATAACACAGGGCTATGTAGCCCATGATATGAAAAAAAAAATATCAAATACAGTAAATATAATGATATATGTATATTTCTGTGTATATATCATTAGCTTTTGTTTATTCATTGGATTTTCTTTATATGATGTGCATTTCTGGGACATATCCATTTGATATTTGCTTTTTCATATCATTATATCTATTAGATTTTTTTTTTTCATATCATTGTATACATTTTTGTACTGTGTGGATTCTTGACAGGGGGGAGTCATGGCACCATTACCATATGGCATGACCAGTATTTTTGTCTGTTTTTAATGTTTTTAATCATTGTTGTGTGTTTTTGTGCATGTTTTTGTGTGCCTTCAATAAAATTTGATATTTTTTTATATATTTTTTTGGTGGTGTTCCAATTTTTTAGGCATGTTGCTTTTCTCTATTTTTCATTGTCTTTCCTAAACATGCCCTTGGAGAACCCCCTTTCTTTGAGACCATTTAGTAGTGCCCTCCTATTCATTCATTTTGCTACATGTCACAACAACCACACGGGAATCCCGGGACCCCAAGTGCCAACTTCACGAGAATGGCACCGGCACAGGTGGTGAGTATAGGCTTTATTATTTTATGGGGGCCAAACATTTAGATCAAGAAGGGGTTGTCCTAGTAGTGGATGACCCCTTTAACTGTATAGAAATGCATCAGCTGAACTATTAAATACAAAGTAATAAAAATAATAAATAAACCGCTCTCTATGCATATACAGTGGTGGCCAAAAGTATTGGCACACCTGCAATTCTGTCAGATAATACTCAGTTTCTTCCTGAAAATGATTGCAATCACAAATTATTTGCTATTTTTATCTTCATTAATTTGCTTGCAAGTGAAAAAACACAAAAGAGAATGAAGCAAAAATCAAATCCTTGATCATTTCACGCAACTCCAAAAATGGGCCAGACAAAAGTATTGGCACCCTCAGCTAATACTTGGTTGCACAACCTTTAGCCAAAATAACTGCGAACAACCGCTTCCGGTAACCATCAATGAGTTTCTTACAATGCTCTGCTGGAATTGTAGACCATTCTTCTTTGGTAAACTGCTCCAGGTCCCTGATATTTGAAAGGTGCCTTCTCCAAACTGCCATTTTGAGATCTCTCCACAGGTGTTCTATGGGATTCAGGTCTGGACTCATTGCTGGCCACCTAAGAAGACTCCAGTGCTTTCTCTCAAACCATTTTATAGTGCTTTTGGAAGTGTGTTTTGGGTCATTGTCCTGCTGGAAGACCCATGACCTCGGAGGGAGACCCAGCTTTCTCACACTGGGTCCTACATTATGCTGCAAAATTTGTTGGTAGTCTTCAGACTTCATAATATCATGCACACGGTCAAGCAGTCCAGTGCCAGAGGCAGCAAAGCAACCCCAAAACATCAGGGAACCTCCGCCATGTTTGACTGTAGGGACCGTGTTCTTTTCTTTGAATACCTCTTTTTTTTTCCTGTACACTCTATGTTGATGGTTTTTCCCAAAAAGCTCGACTTTTGTCTCATCTGACCAGAGAACATTCTTCCAAAACGTTTTAGGCTTTCTCAGGTAAGTTTTGGCAAACTCCAGCCTGGCTTTTTTATGTCTCGGGGTAAGAGGTGGGGTCTTCCTGGGTATCCTACCATACAGTCCCTTTTCATTCAGACTCCGACGGATAGTACGGGTTGACACTGTTGTACCCTCGGACTGCAGGGCAGCTTGAACTTGTTTGGATGTTAGTCGAGGTTCTTTATCCACCATCCGCACAATCTTGCATTGAAATCTCTCGTCAATTTTTCTTTTCCTTCCACATCTAGGGAGGTTAGCCACAGTGCCATGGGCTTTAAACTTCTTGATGACATTGCGCACGGAAGACACAGGAACATCCAGGTTTTGGAGATGGACTTGTAGCCTTGAGATTGCTCATGCTTCCTCACAATTTGGTTTCTCAAGTCCTCAGACAGTTCTTTGGTCTTCTTTCTTTTCTCCATGGTCAATGTGGTACACACAAGGACACAGGACAGAGGTTGAGTCGACTTTAATCCATGTTAACTAGCTGCAAGTGTGATTTAGTTATTGCCATTAACTGTTAGGTGCCACAGGTAAGTTACAGGTGCTGGTGATTACACAATTAGAGAAGCATCACATGATTTTTCAAACAGTGCCAATACTTTTGTCCACCCCCTTTTTCAGGTTTGGTGTGGAATTATATCCAATTTGGCTTTAGGTCAATTCTTTTTGTGTTTTTTCATTGAAACAAATTAAATGAAGATAATAATACCAAAGAATTTGTGTTTGCAATAATTTTCAGGAAGAAACTGAGTATTATCTGACAGAATTGCAGGGGTGCCAATACTTTTGGCCACCACTGTATAGCGCATATATAAATCTGGATGTATACAATGTCATACATATAGGACTCAATGCATTATTGCATTTGTACCTTTTTGTCTTTTTGTTTGTGTTTTTTGCCTATTTTTTCACTTGCGCCTTACTTTCATTTTAATTTGCGCCTCTCTAAAGTCTATTTTACACGTGTTTGCCTTTTTATTTTTGTGCTCTTCATTGTTGGCATTTTTTGGGGTGTTCTGATGTTTGCGGATGATTCAACAGTTGCAACTTCTTAAAAAAATTGCAAAGTTTTTGCATAAGGGTATGTCTCCACGGTCCGGAAACAGTCAGGATTAGCTGCGTGTTTGACGCTGTGCGTTGGCGCAGCGTCAAACACGCAGCGTCCAGATGTTATAGCATAGTGGAGGGGATTTCAAGAAATCCCGTCTTCACTATGCTGCAAAACACGCAGGCGGAAGACCTGCGTTTACGGACATGCGGCGCGTCTTTTTAGACCGCAGCATGTCCTATTCCCTTGCGGCGACGCTGCGTCGCCGCAAGGGAAATAACACAGGGCTATGTAGCCCTGCGGTCATTCCGGATGTGTTCAATGAACACATCCGGATTGACTGCGCATTCAGTAGGGGGCGGGGCTTTGGGCGGAGTGGACTTTCCGCTCCGTCCAAAGCGCTGTGTTTCCGGAACGTGGAAACACAGCCTAAATGTATTAAATGCTCCCTCTGCTCCTCCCTCCTTGGAGTAAATATACATACATGTGCAAATTTTTTTTTGCAACATTTTAGCAGATCATGAGATTTTTTGTGTGCTAAAAAGGTTAAAAGACTAAAATAAAGAGCATTTTTAGTTTTGTGCAAATTCATGAACTACTTGTGTAATTTTAAGGAATTTAGTGCAAAACGTCTACAAATTCACCAGGACATAAAAAAGTGACTTTAAAAAAAATTCCCCATAGTACAAATGTTCATTAGATTATTTCTAATCTATGCGCCAAACGTAATCCCTAAATGTAAGCAATGTGAGGGTCCACGTACACACAGATAATCAGCACAAATGAGCCAGTGTGCACAACGAATGCTTAATGTAAACAGGTGGATAAATGGTGCTCAAACACTTGTTGATCGTGTGAATAATCGTTCATGCAAACATAAAAATAATTATCATTATGATTTTGTAGTATGAGAAGATTAATTTTTTATTGGAGGTCTCACCTCTGGAGCTCTACTGCTGGTGAATGATTTTCACTTATATTTAGAGTTGAGCCAATGTGTTTGGAATAGGTCGCTGAATGTGAATTTGCCATATTCGTGCCATATTGGTACCCTATTCGTGCCGAATTTATGTTTGATGATCGAATCCGAACATATTTTTTAATTTCTACTCACATTGACTCCAATGACGTTCGGCTGTGTTCGGCGAATATTGTAAAAACAATATTTGGCACCAATCATAATTGGAACCGAATTTTGAAATTCACTCAACTCTAGTTAAAATCCCATTTGAACATATAACCTATACCTACCCTTCCATCCCCCAGTTCCAATGCTTCCATTCCCAAACAAAATGTACCACATCTATATATATAAAATTGTATGTGTGTGTGTATCACCAACCAATCACGAAGCATCTTTCATTTAACCAGAGCTGTTTAAAGGAAGCTGAGCTGTGATTGGTTGCTATGAGCAACAGTTTTCCTTGCAACCAATTCCTAAGCATCTTTCATTTCACCAGAGCTGTTTAATAGAAGCTGAGCTGTGATTGGTTGCTATGAGCAACAGTTTTCTCACTCCACGACAACACCTCAGCTGACACTGACCAGGTGGGGAAATCTAGCATCCCCAGGAACATAAGCTCCCAGCCATTGTCTGCCCCCAGACAGGAGCAGAGAGCACATGACAGAAATGAATCACCCGCTCCCGTGCCCATATCCCCATCACACATCATCCATCCCATAGGCACATCTTCCCTCTTAAAGGGATCTCCGATATGGAAGTTAGGGCAAATCCATCCTGCGCTTTGGTATTGAACCCAGGCCTCTCTTAAAGGGATCCCCGGTATGGAAGTTAGGGTAAATCCCTCAGTGCTCTGATTCTCACTCCATGACAACACCTCAGCAGACAGTGACTGGGTGGTTCTGACCCCAGGGTCTCTTAAAGGGATCATTAATATGGAAGTTAGGGCAATTCCACTAAGCTCTATGGTTCTGACCACAGGCCCCTCTTAAAGGGATCCCCGGTACGGAAGTGAGGGCAAATCCACTCTGCGCTTTGGTACTGACCCCAGGCCTCTCTTAGGCTACGTGCACACGTTGCGGAATTGCCATGGAAATTTCCGCGGCAATTCCCACCTACCTGCCGTGGGAAATACGCATATTATAGGTATGCGTATTCACGCTAAAAACTAGCGTTTTGCAAGCGTAATTAGCTTGCAGAATGCTAGCGTTTTTCAAGCGATCTGACAGGTTGGTCACACGAGTCAAACAAGTGTTTGACACGTGTGACCAACTTTTTACTATTGATGCCGCCTGTGTCGCATCAATAGTAAAAAGATCTAATGTAAAAATAATAAAAAAAATAATAAATAATGATATTCTCACCTTCCGGTGGCCCCCGCAGCTTTCCCGCCTCTCAGCGACGCTCCTGGCCAATCCCGGTCCCAGGCGTCCTTTGCGACAATCACCCCGATGACGTAGCATCACGCGAGACCGCTACGTCATCTGCGGTGATCTCGCAAAGGACTCCTGGGAACGGGATTGGCGGGAGCGTCGCTGAGAGGCGGGAAAGCTGCGGGGGCCGCCAGAAGGTGAAAATATCATTATTTTTATTTTAATTATTGTTTTTACATGGATATGGTACCCAGGGCCTGGAGGAGAGTCTCCTGTCCTCCAGACCCTGGGTACCATCCGCACATGAACCGCTTACTTTCCGCATGGTGGGCACAGCCACATGCGGAAAGTAATCGGTTCAATGCATTCCTATGGCGGCGGAATCGCCGCGGTTCCGCAAAAAAGAATGAGCATGCTGCGGATTGTCCCGCGATGCGATTCCGCCGCGGAAAAACCCGCAGCATGTGCACAGCATTGCGGAATCTCATAGGTCATAATGAGTTGTATTGTGTAAGCGGTTTTGCCGGCAAAACCGCTAGGAATCCGCAACGTGTGCACATAGCCTTAAATTGAGGGGTAGTAGTCCGGTGGCTCTGGCTGACAGGATGATGTGGGATATTAGTGGTAGTAGTCCGGTGGCTCTGGCTGACGGGATGATGTGGAATATTAGGGGTAGTAGTCCGGTGGCTCTGGCTGACGGGATGATGTGGGATATTAGTAGTCCGGTGGCTCTGGCTGGCGGGATGATGTGGGATATTAGTGGTAGTAGTTCGGCAGCTCTGACTGAAGGGATGATGTGGGATATTAGGGGTAGTAGTCCGGTGGCTCTGGCTGACGGTATGATGTGGAATATTAGGGGTAGTAGTCCGGTAGCTCTGGCTGACAGGATTGTGTGGGATATTATAGTGAATGTGGCTATGTGTAGTGGGCTGGGCTATACACTCAGCTTTATATTTATAATCATTACAATTTGCTATAACGTGTGTATCAGCACCCAATCAATAAGCATCTTTCATTTCACAAGAGCTGTTTAAAAGAAGCTGAGCTGTGATTGGTTGCTATGAGCAACAGTTTTCCCACTCTACAACACCTCAGCAGACACTGACAGGGTGGGAGAAATCTAGCATCCCCGGAACATAAGCTCCCTGCCATTGTCTGCCCCCCAGAGAGGAGCAGAGAGCACCTGACAGAAATGAAATCACCCCCTCCTCCATTACTGCCAAGCTCTATTGTTACCGGCATAGAAAAAAAAACTGATTAACCCCTTTATTCCATCCGATGAACTATTCCGTCCATGTGACCCTGGACCTCATTCCCATGGACGGAATAGTACGTCCCATGCGATCAGCTGCGCTCCCGGGTGTCAGTTGATTATCACAGCTGACACCCGGCACTATGTGTCAGGAGCGGCACATTAACCCCTGGCACACCGCGATCAAACATGATCGCGGTGTACCGGGGGCACAGGGAAGAATCGCGCAGGGAGGGGGCTCCCTGCGTGCTCCCCTGAGGCCCTCAGAACAGCGCGATGTGATTGCGCTGTTCTGAGGCCTTCCTCCCTGCAAGGCCCTGGATCCAAGATGGCAGCCGGGTCCTGCAGGGAGGCGGCTTCCTCAGCGCCTGCTGAGAGCAGGCGCTGAGGAAGCCTGCAGCACTGCCTGTGAGATCGCTGATCTCACAGTGCTGTGCACACTGTAAGACCAGCGATCTGGTATTATACAGTAATGTCCCACCCTGGGACAAAGTAAAAAAGTAAAAAAAATAAACATGTGTAAAAAAAATTCTAAAATAAAAGGAAAAAAAAAATATTCCCCAATAAATTAATTTATTCATGTAAATAAAAAAAAAAAACAATAAAAGTACACATATTTAGTATCACCACATCCGTAACGACCCGTCCTATAAAACTGTCCTACTAGTTAACCCTAGTGAATCCCTTAAAAAAAAAAAAAGCAAAAAATCAATGCTTTATCATCATACCGCCGAACAAAAAGTGGAATAACCGCGATCAAAAAGACGATATAAATAAACATGGTACCACTGAAAACGTCATCTTGTCCTGCAAAAAACGAGCTGCCATGCAGCATCATCAGCGAAACAATAAAAAAGTTATAGCTCGCAGAATAAAGCGATGCAAAAATAATTATTTTTTATATAAAATTGTTTTTATTGTATAAAAGCGCCAAAACATAAAAAAATTATATAAATGAGGTATCGCTGTAATCGCACTAACCCGAAGAATAAAACTGCTTTATCAATTTTACCACACGCGGAACGGTATAAACGCCTCCCCCAAAAGAAATTCATGAATTGCTGATTTTTGTTCATTCTAACCTCTCAAAAATCAAATAAAAAGCAATCAAAAAATGTCACGTGCTCAAAAATGGTACCAATAAAAACGTCAACTCGTACCGCAAAAAATAAGACCTCACATGACTTTGTGGGCCAAAATATGCAAAAATTATAGCTCTCAAAATGTGGTGATGCAAAAACTATTTTTCGCAATAAAAAGCGTCTTTTAGCGTGACAGCTGCCAATCATAAAAACCCGCTATAAATAGTAAATCAAACCCCCTTTATCACCCCCTTAGTTAGGGAAAAATAATAAAATAAAAAAAATGTATTTATTTCCATTTTCCCATTAGGGTTAGGCCCTGTGCACATATTGCGGATTGTGCTGCGGATCCGCAGCGGTTTTGGCGCTGCGGATCCGCAGCAGAACTGGACACCATGTACAGTACAATGTTAGTGAAGGGAAAAAAAAAAGCTGTGCACATGATGCGGAATTTTCAGCGCGGATTTGGTGCGGTTTTAAAACCGCAGCATGTCAATTCTTTGTGCGGATTCCGCAGCGGTTTTACACCGATTCCATTATAGGTGTAAAACCGCAGGCAAATCCGCAAAAAAACACGGCAAAACCGCAGTAAGGCCCTGTTCACACATTGCGGTTTTAGATGCGTTTCCGCTGCGTTGAAAAACGCAGCGGAAACGCATCCAACCCGCAGCACAGTGCACATGCAATGTACTCCAATGGGAACCGCATGTCTGCTGTGCACATGCTGCGGAAAAAAACGTGCGGTTTAGCCGCGTTTTATTTTCCGCAGCATGTCAATTCTTTGTGCGGAACTGCAGCGGTTCGGCGCCCATTGACTTGCATTGAGTCGGGCACTTCCGCAGCAAAACCGCAGATCTAAAAAAGATCTGCGGGTTTGCTGCGGGTGAAACAGCTGCAGTTCGGGAGGAGGGAAGTGTGTGGGCGGTGCGTGGGCGTGTATAGTGTGCGGCGCTATGTGTGTGGGCGGTGCGTGGGCGTGTATAGTGGGCGGCGCTGTGTGTGTGGGCGGTGATTGTGTGCCGATGTCTGCGTGATCGGTGTGCGGGGCTGTGTGCGTGATCGGTGTGCGGGGCTGTGTGCGCGATCGGTGTGCGGGGCTGTGTATGTGCGGCGGTGTGCGGGTCTGTGTGCGTGTCTCCGTGTATGCAGGCATCGTCGGATGGGACTACGAGTCCCATCCGGCGATGCCTGCTACAGTGACTGACACATTAGCCAATGATGGGACAGTAGTAGTCCCATCATCCGGCTAATGTGCTGAGTGAAAAAAAAAAAAAATTACATGACATATAACATATAACATACACATGACATACAACATATAACATACACATGACATACAGAACATATAACATACACATGACATATACAACATATAACACACATGACATACAGAACATATAACATACATGACATACAACATATAACATACACATGACATACAGAACATATAACATACACATGAATCAACATATAACACATGACATAACATATAACAACTACTCAGAACATAACAACACATGAATAAACATAACACAATGACATACAGAACATATAACATACACATGACATACAACATATAACATACACATGACATACAACATATAACATACACATGACATACAAACATATAACATACACATGACATACAACATATAACATACACATGACATACAGAACATATAACATACACATGACATACAACATATAACATACACATGACATACAGAACATATAACATACACATGACATATACAACATATAACATACACAGACATACAGACATATAACATACACATGACATAAAACATATAACTAATGACATACAAACATATAACATACACATGACATACAGAACATATAACATAACATGACATACAGAACATATAACATACATACACACATAACATACATGACATACAAACTTATAACTACCATACATTAGAGTACTACTCCTCTTCCGACGCTCGATCGTACTCTCTGCCTCTGCGCCGGGAGAGAATGACGTCACGACAGTTCATTCTCTCACGGCAATGCTGGGTGAGAAAATTCCCACGCAGCATTGCCATAAAGTGAGAGAATGAACTCAGTGATGCAGTGCAGGAGCCATTGTCTCCTGTCAGTGCATCATTGTGAGGCCCTACAGAGCAGTGGCATCACCTGATGTCACTGTTCTATAGGGGAGACCGTCGTGGGACCCTCGTTATTAATTGGACTGCGTCGGTGTCATGGGTGCATCGCCACGAAGATCGTCGCGATTGCACATTCTGACTTCTCACAGCTGAGCTGCTGTTTCTTTGTGTTTGGTAATGAGAGAGTTAATTTTACCTAGCTCTTTGCTAAGACTAGGTCCAGCCTCGGCCGGCTGCTTTTGATTATGTTCTAATTAGTTTCCTTTATATTCCTGCCAGTCTGGGTGTTAGACGCCGGTGAAAGCATTCATGTAGTCTAAGCAGACTGGATCGGTTCTGAGAATATTTAAGCTAAGAGCTCCTTAGTTGTTTTTACTCTTACAGCTTATAGTTTTTTCTCTGAGACCTTAGGTGTTCCTACTGTGTGTGAGTGTTGTATGTAAGACTTTATTTACTTTATTTCTTGTCTTTCTTGTATGTCTTTCTGTTCATTAACCGTTACCTGTTCATTCCCTTTGGTGGTATTCAGGGTCCTTCTTAGGACTAGAATACAGTTGGCAGGGATTGATTGGAGACAGGGTTTACGCTGGTGGCCTGGACCTCTGTACCTTTAACAGTACCTCCAGGTTGAGGGATTAGTTAGGACCCCAGTTTAGGGTCAGCTTAGACCCCGGTCACCCTCTAGCCGGAGACAGCGTATAACGGATTCCGTTTTGACCCACTGGACATTCTGTCAGGTAAATCTATGTTATCATATATCTATGCGCATGTTATATAGTATGTTGCCCTTTTGATATAGATTACTGACATCACATATATATATCTGCTATACAGCGTGACATTTTCACCGGCCAAACTAAAGATTCTCCCCAGCTGTCATGGATCCAGTAGCCCAGCTGGCCCGGCAGTTGCAGGGGTTGTCCATGGAATTTGCAGACATTAAGTCCAAGGTTTTGTCCCCCCCGGAGCAAACCAGATCTGAACCTAAGGTTGCTCTCCCGGACAGGTTCACTGGAGGGCGGGACAAATTTTTTACTTTCCGGGAGGCATGTAAATTGTACTTTCGGCTGCGGCCTCGGTCATCTGGGAGTGAAGAGCAGAGGGTGGGAATTGTTATCTCGCTCTTACAAGGGGACCCTCAATCTTGGGCGTTCTCTATTCCTCCAGGCTCCCCAGATCTCCAGTCAGTGGATCGATTTTTTACTGCCCTGGGTCTGGTATATGATGATCCGGATCGAGTCTCCCTTGCTGAAACAAGGTTACGTAAAATACGGCAAGGAAATCGTCCAGCGGAGGAATATTCTTCTGAGTTCCGTAGATGGGCAACAGATACTCAGTGGAATGACCCAGCTCTTAGGAGCCAGTTTTGTCAAGGGTTGTCTGACAAATTAAAAGATGTGTTGGCTCAGTATGATGCTCCTCCATCACTGGAGGCTGCTATGGCCCTCGCTATTCGCATTGATAGACGACTTCGGGGAAGACGCGAGGTAACTCCGCCCCCGTGATGACTCCACCTACTACTAAAGTCCCTTATACTGAGGTTCCCCTGGTCTGTTCTGAGGAACCCATGCAGTTGGGAGGGACATCATTTTGTAGGAGGGAATCGGCGGTGCGCCGCAAGACTAGAAGGTGTTTCTTTTGCGGGAGAGAGGGACATTTTGTTGGGGGTGTCCATCCCGGACCTCTTTGAGCCAAGGAGTTAACCTGGGAGTGTGTATTTCGTCCCAAATCCCTCTCAGTTTCTCGTGCCTGCGGAGGTGGTGATTGGTACTAGAACTGAGAGGATTTCTGTTTTTCTTGATAGTGGGTCCGGGGCTAATCTGGTGGACACTCGGTTTGCCCAGGTGCATGGTATGCAACTGAGTGTATTGGCCAAACCGGTCCCTATACTCTCTATTGATTCTAGACCTCTTGGTCAAGGTAGCTTGGTACAAGCTGTTCATAACATAGATCTTCGAGTAGGGGCAATACATAAAGAGCAATTGTCTTGTTATGTGTTGGAGGGTCTACCTACTCCTATTGTGTTGGGACTTCCTTGGTTGGCTAAACATAACCCAGTGATTGATTGGCAATCCAGAAAGATAAGCCAGTGGGGTGAATTTTGCAAGAATAACTGCATGAGCACGGTCATCGGTGCGGTTGTGCCTAGGACTTTGCCTCCTTTTCTGGAGGACTTTGGGGAGATGTTCTCAGAGGAGGGGTGTAAAGAGTTACCTCCTCATCGCGCATATGACTGCTCAATAAAGTTGCTTCCTGATGCCTTATCTCGTACTTTCCCAGGGACCGGGAGGATGGATGATCCGGTTCCGATTCCTCAGGAGGGAGTTGTAGTGTCAGCTGTATGCTCTGAGCTTGAGGGGGAGGTATTGGGGGCTCAGGGGGACGCCCCTGTGGGACTTCCAGGGAGACTGATAGTTCCAGATCGGTTAAGACTGAAGGTTACGGAGAACCGTTACAAACGGATGGCTGATAGGGGGAGAGTTTCTGGTCGAGATCTGAAGGTGAACGATCTGGTGTGGTTGTCTACCAGGAATATAAAACTTAAAGTTCCCTCCTGGAGGTTGGGTCCCAGATTCATCGGGCCGTACAGGATCAGTTCCATAATTAATCCTGTGGCATTTCGTCTGGACCTCCCTCCTACGTTTAAAAATCATAATGTGTTTCACAAGTCATTACTTAAAAAGTATGTGGCACCAGTTATACCGTCACCTCTACCTCCTTCAGTGGTGGTCAATGATAACGTGGAATTTCATGGGTCGAAAATCATTGACTCACGTCTCAGTCGCCGATCCCCTCAGTACTTAGTTCATTGGAGGGGGTATGGTCCTGAGGAGAGGACGTGGGTCCCTGCGTCTGATGCTAACGCAGATCGATTGATTCGGACCTTTCACACAACTTACCCGGACAGACCTGGTCATGAGGGTCCGGAGGTCCCTCGTAGAAGGGGGGGTACTGTCATGGGTGCATCGCCACGAAGATCGTCGCGATTGCACATTCTGACTTCTCACAGCTGAGCTGCTGTTTCTTTGTGTTTGGTAATGAGAGAGTTAATTTTACCTAGCTCTTTGCTAAGACTAGGTCCAGCCTCGGCCGGCTGCTTTTGATTATGTTCTAATTAGTTTCCTTTATATTCCTGCCAGTCTGGGTGTTAGACGCCGGTGAAAGCATTCATGTAGTCTAAGCAGACTGGATCGGTTCTGAGAATATTTAAGCTAAGAGCTCCTTAGTTGTTTTTACTCTTACAGCTTATAGTTTTTTCTCTGAGACCTTAGGTGTTCCTACTGTGTGTGAGTGTTGTATGTAAGACTTTATTTACTTTATTTCTTGTCTTTCTTGTATGTCTTTCTGTTCATTAACCGTTACCTGTTCATTCCCTTTGGTGGTATTCAGGGTCCTTCTTAGGACTAGAATACAGTTGGCAGGGATTGATTGGAGACAGGGTTTACGCTGGTGGCCTGGACCTCTGTACCTTTAACAGTACCTCCAGGTTGAGGGATTAGTTAGGACCCCAGTTTAGGGTCAGCTTAGACCCCGGTCACCCTCTAGCCGGAGACAGCGTATAACGGATTCCGTTTTGACCCACTGGACATTCTGTCAGGTAAATCTATGTTATCATATATCTATGCGCATGTTATATAGTATGTTGCCCTTTTGATATAGATTACTGACATCACATATATATATCTGCTATACAGCGTGACATTCGGACAGGGAGTATACGGTTGTTTTATTTTTTTACGTTTTTTTACAGGAGATCGAGGGCGTCGCTTGGATCTGAGCGTATAATAAAGATATGAAAACCATGTTGTATTTTATTTCATTAAAATAATTTATTCTTGTGTGTGTTTTTTTTTTTTAACCCTTTATTAATATAAGATTAATAATGGATAGGCGTCTTATTGACGCCTCTCTATTATTAACCGGGCTTAATATCACCTTACAATAGCAAGGTGATATTAACCCCTTATTACCCCATATCCCACCCCTACAGGGGAGTGGGAAGAGAGGGGCTAAGTGCCGGAATTGGCGCATCGTACAGATGCGCCAATTCTGGGGCGGCTGGGTGCTGGTATTTTTAGCCAGGGGGGCGCCAATATCCATGGCCCCTTCCTAGGCTATGAATATCAGCCCGCAGCTGTCTGCCTAGCCTTTCTGGCTATAAATTATAGGGGGACCCCACGTCATTTTTTTTGGGGGGTCCCCCTATTTTAATAGCCAGTGAAGGCTAGCTGCGGGCTGATATTCATAGCCTGGGAAGATCCATGGGTATTAACCCCTTCCCAGGCTAGAAATATTGGCCCCGGCTGTCTGCTTTCCCCCTCTGGCGCAGAAAATTGCGCGGGAGCCCACGCCATTTTTTTTCCTATATTTTTTTTTTATTAACTATTGCGTTATTTTGTGTATGTATACGCGTGTGTGTCTTTAACTATTTATGTACCATTCTATCTACCTAGATATCTTTCTGTCTATCTCTATATCTATCTTTCTATATATATTTCTAACTATCTATTATCCATTTATATGTATTTTCTATCTATCTAACTACTGGTATCTATTATCTATCTATGGCCGGCGTCACACTTGCGAGTGTGATGCGAGTAAGTCGCACGATTTTCTCGTATCAACACCCGGCACGGCCGCCCGCTCTCGGACCCGAGTGTGCGGCTGCATAGAAATACATGCAGCCGCACACTCGGGTCCGAGAGCGGGCGGCCGTGCCGGGTGTTGATGCGAGAAAGTCGTGCGACTTACTCGCATCACACTCGCAAGTGTGACGCCGGCCTATCTCTATCTGTGTGTGTGTAATGGAGTGTGGGTGGGAACAAATGTAAAAGAGGAGGTTGGACAAGAAATGACATCACAAATCTTTTTTTTTTTTGGTTAAACAACATATCTTTATTTTGCTGTAAAAACCGCATACAAAACCGCATGAGAAAAAACGCGTCAAAACCGCACCAAAAACCGCATCAAAACCGCGCCAAAACCGCGTCAAAACCGCGCCTGCGGTTTCTGCCAAGAGGTGCGGTTTGGGCGCGGAAAAATCCGCAGGCAAATCCGCAATGTGTGCACAGGCCCTAAATCCGCACTAAAACCGCAGGTAAAACGCAGGTCACTTTACCTGCGGTTTTAGCAAAATCCGTGGAAAAATCTGAAAGTAAATCCACAACGTGTGCACGGGGCCTTAGGGTTAGGGTTGCGGCTAAAGTTAGGGTTGGGGCTAAAGTTAGGATTAGGGTTAGGGTTTGGATTAGGGTTAGGGGTGTGTTATGGTTAGGGTTGGAGTGAGAATTGGGGGGTTTCACTGTTTAGGCACATCAGGGGCTCTCCAAATGTGACATGGCGTCTGATATCAATTCAAGCAAATTCTGCGTTGAAGAAGTCAAACGGTTCTCCTCCACTTCTGAGCTCTGCCATGCGCCCAAACAGTAGTTTACCCCCACGTATGGAATGTCAGCGTACTCAGGACAAATTGCACAATAACTCTTGGGGACCAATTTCTTCTGTTACCCTTGGGAAAATAAAAACTTGGGGGCGAAAATATTTAGATAAGTTCTTTGTGGGTCTATTTTCCAAAATGGGGTCACTTGTGGGGGTTTCCACTGTTAAGGCACATCAGGGGTTCTCCAAATGCGACATGTCGCCCGCAGACCATTCCATCAAAGTCTGCAATCCAAAACGTCACTACTTCCCTTCCGAGCCCCGGCGTGTGCCCATACAGTAGTTTTCTCCCACATATAGGGTATCAGCGTACTGAGGGCAAATTGGACAACAACTTTTGTGGTGCAATTTCTCCTGTTACCCTTTTGGAAATAAAATATTAGGGGCGAAAAAATCATTTTTGTAAAAAAAAAAGGATTTTTTATTTTTACGGCTGTACGTTCTAAACTTCTGTGAAGCACTTTGGGGCACAAAGTGCTCACCACACATCTACATAAGTTCCTTGGGGGGTCTATTTTTCAAAATGGGGTCACTTGTGGGTTTTTTTCACTGTTTAGGCACATCAGGGGCTCTCCAAACGCGACATGACGCCCGCAGACCATTCCATCAAAGTCTGCAATCCAAAACGTCACTACTTCCCTTCCGAGCCCTGACGTGTGCCCATACAGTTGTTTTCTCCCACATATGGGGTATCAGCGTAGTCAGGCCAAATTGGACAACAACTTTTGGGGTCCAATTTCTCCTGTTACCCTTGTGAAAATAAAATATTGGGGGCGAAAAAATTATTTTTGTAAAAAAAAAAAGATTTTTTTATGTTTATGGCTGTACGTTATAAACTTCTGTGAAGCACTTCGGGGATCAGAGTGCTCACCACACACCTAAATAAGCTCCTTGGGGGTCTATTTTCCAAAATGGGGTCACTTGTGGGGGTTTTTCACTGTTTAGGCACATCAGGGGCTCTCCAAACGAGACATGACGCCCGCAGACCATTCCATCAAAGTCTGCAATCCAAAACGTCACTACTTCCCTTCCGAGCCCTGACGTGTGCCCATACAGTAGTTTTCTCCAACATATCGGGTATCAGCGTACTCAGGACAAAAAGGACAACAACTTTTGGGTCCAATTTCTCCTGTTACCCTTGGGAAAATAAAAAGTTGGGGACTAAAAGATCATGTTTGTGGAAAAAATATGATTTTTTTATTTTCATGCTCGGGCGTTATAAACTTTAGTGAAACACCTTGGGGTTGAAAGTTCTCACCATACATCTAGATAAGTTCCTTGAGGGGTCTAGTTTCCAAAATGGTGTCATTTGTGGGGGTTTCCACTGTTTAGGCACATCAGGAGCTTTCCAAACACGACATGGCGTCCAGCCAATTCTGCGTTGAAAAAGTCAAACGGCGCTCCTTCCCTTCCGAGCTCTGCCATGCACCCAAACAGTGGTTTACCCCCTCATATGGGGTATCAGCGTACTCAGGAAAATTGCACAACAACTTTTGGGGTCTTGTTACCCTTGGGAAAATAAAAATTGGGGTGAAAAGATCATTTTTGTGGAAAAAATACAATTTTTTAATTTTAGGGCTCTACCTTATAAACTTGTGTGAAGCACTTGGGGGTTCAAATTGCTCACCACAAATCTAGATTAGTTCCTTAGGGGATCTAGTTTCCAAAATAGGATCACTTGTGGGGGGTTTCCACTGTTTAGGCACATCAGAGGCTCTCCAAATGCAACATGGCGTCCTATCTCAATTCCAGCCAATTTTGGTTGGAAAAAGTCAAATGGTGCTCCTTCCATTCCGAGCTCTGCCGTGCGCCAAAACAGTGGTTCCCTCCCACATACGGGGTATGAACGTATTCAGGACAAATTGGACAACAACTTTTGTGGTCCAATTTCTCCTGTTACCATTGGGAAAATCAAAAATTGGTGACTAAAAGATAATTTTTGTGGGAAAAAAATAGGATTTTTTATTTTCATGCCCAAGCATTACAAACTTGTGTGAAGCACTTGGGGGTTCAAAGTGCTCACAACAGATCTAGATAAGTTCCATAGGGGGTCTGGGTTCCAAAATGGTGTCACTTGTGGGGGTTTCCACTGTTTAGGCGCATCAGGGGCTCTCCAAACACAACATGGCATCCAATCTCAATTCCAGCCAATTTTGGTTTGAAAAAGTCAAACGGCGCTCCTTCCCTTACGAGCTCTGCCGTGTGCCCAAACAGTGGTTTTCCCCCACATATGAGGTATTGATGTACTCAGGAGAAATTGCACAACAACTTTATCTGTCCATTTTCTTCTTTTACCCTTGTGAAAAAAAAAGTTTGTAAAAGATAATTTTTGTGACTAAAAAGTTAAATGTTAATTTTTTCCTTCCACGTTGCTTCAGCTCCTGTGAAGCACCTGAAGGGTTAATAAACTTCTTGAATGTGGTTTTGAGTACCTTGAGAGGTGCAGTTTTTAGAATGGTGTCACTTTTGGGTATTTTCTGCCATATAGACCCTTCAAAGTGACTTCAAATGTGAGGTGGTCCCTAAATAATGGCTTTGTAAATTTTGTTGTAAAAATGAGAAATCGCTGGTCAACTTTTAAGGCCGGTGTCACACTAAGGAGGAATACGGACGAGTGAGAGGCGTGAAAACCACGCATTACACATGGACCCATATTGCTCTATGGGACAGCTCTGATCATGCGTATTTTTCTCGGCCGTATCTTACGGTGTGAGACACCCGCAGCATGCTGCGATTGTACGCATATTACGCCCATTGTACGCCAATGAAAGTCTATGGGTGCGAGAAAACAACGGATTACACACGGACCAGGCGTGTGACTTGCGAGAAATACGCAAGACTTCTGCAGCTCACAGGAAATGGTGCAACACATGCAGGAGGAAGCTGCCACATGCAAATTAGCTCAAAAAGAGTGCCAGACATCCTGGAAGGACGCCTCCACGGAGTCGGCCATGATGCCTACGCTCATCTATGTGGACATGTTGAGAGTCTTGCTGCAGGAGAGGGCCGAAATGTGCCACAAAAGAGATGCACATTACGCGGACCGCACAAGGAAAGAGGCGGCATGGAGGAGCATCTATGGGCAGATGTTTCCCCACTTTGGCGACAGCCCACGCAAGGAGCATCAGCGAATCAGTAAGTTACTTGATTTCTTTACAATCTTCTTAACGGTCACAGCGTAGTTCTAGCGCAGAATTAGCCCTACATTTTTTTTGTTTTTATTTTTCCGGTAAAATTTTAGTATAGTCACATCCTACTAGACCACCATGACTATATAACGTGTCTGTACAATAATTAGGCTTTGTCTAGGTAGCTAAATTATTACATTATATGTCTCGTTGCAGTGGATGATGTTATGAGAAGATGGAGAAGCAGCCGCGACCAATACAGGCGCCAACGCCAGCAGAGGGCCAAGAGCGGGTTCAGCAGCACCCAGAAAGCGAAAGTACATTTACTTTGACAGGCTGGGTTTTCTTGCACCTATTCTGGATCTCAAACCGTAAGTACATACATCACACCACATACAGTCAGGGCCAGAAATATTTGGACAGTGACACAATTTTCGCGAGTTGGGCTCTGCATGCCACCACATTGGATTTGAAATGAAACCTCTACAACAGAATTCAAGTGCAGATTGTAACGTTTAATTTGAAGGGTTGAACAAAAATATGTGTTAGAAAATGTAGGAATTGTACACATTTCTTTACAAACACTCCACATTTTAGGAGGTCAAAAGTAATTGGACAAATAAACATAACTAGTGTTGAGCGATACGATACTGCAAATA
This sequence comes from Oophaga sylvatica, assembly GCA_033576555.1. NCBI lineage: Eukaryota > Metazoa > Chordata > Amphibia > Anura > Dendrobatidae > Oophaga > Oophaga sylvatica. Next base: position 402,455,694 of record JARQOD010000001.1, read on the forward strand.
TCGGGTATCGGCCGATATTAGCTGTATCGGCCTTTCGATTCCGAATACCGATATTTTCGTCATATCGAATACCGGAATCGGATTTGTCACTGTCACTGTGAGTGTCCGTCGGTCGGGTCTGTCAGGAGTCAGCGGCACTTACCTGGCAGAAGATCTCCGGCGGTCACGTCCTGGACTGCTTGATGGCCGCCATTATCTTCTCCCTGGCGGTCACATGCAGTTTTTCGCGATAACTGCAGTGACTGCAGGGTAATCCCGGCCGTAAACCAGTCCGATGACGTCACCGCCGGGGAAGCAGGTAATCAGCTGTGCTGCGCCGGATGACAGGCTCTGCCTGTCATTCTGATGTAGCAGAGCTGGATCGTCGTGGGACACTCGTTACTATGGACTGCGTCGGTCAGGTGGTATATATTTTTTTTTTTTTCATTTTTTTACAGGAGATCGATGGCGTCGCAGGATGAGACTGTAATAAAAGTAATGAAAACTGTGTTTTGTTTTTTTTATTAAATTAAAAAACTTTTTTATGAACATTCACCCGTCCGGGTACATCAACAATTTAACTATTTACATACAGGGACCCTGTCCGGGTTATTTATAATTCTTTGGCAGGGGTGTTCCAGGTACCACCTGGTACTCTTCTGATGCTTGCCAAACATCCGAGGCACCAAGGACCACCAGGACTTGATGACGTCGTGTGGCCTGTACAGTCAAGTCGTGACCCGCTATCTGGGTCTGTGTGGCCACCTCTTTCATCTCCCTCCGGGTCTGGAACCCTATGTCCCGGACTGAACGAACCCCAGGGGGCCTAACAGGCACCGGGTACGGGCCAGCTATACTTATCATGTCCATAGCTGGGGCTGCTGAGGAGACCACTGAGGGAGGCTGGGGAGATTTACGGCGTGGGGTGGGCACTTTTGCAGAGGCCTGGATATGGGAGGCTGAAGGCTCCGAGGGTCTCACAGGTTCCTGACACTCTGGGGAGTAGGGGTCGCACCTGGTAACATTTAGGGCGTACCACCCATTGTAACCCCAGTGTCGGGTGTAAGTCACCAAGTCTCCTGGCAACAGGTCCCTCCCCGGGTGTCCTTCTGGGAGGTGAGTCTCCACGTCCCGCCGGGTCACAAAAACTTCTAAATAAAGTCCAGGCTCCTGGATGAAGCCCCAACCACCTTTCAATTTAAAGCTCCGTACTGCACCCTTACGCCGCGGCTCCCTCAGGGTTCCTTTATCCTTTCTCATCCGGTCCTTATCTGCCCGGTCCTTCTCCAGGTGACGTTGCCGAAGCTTCTGGGATTCGCGCTGCTCCCTTTGTCGCTCTGCTTCCCGCTCCCAACGTCTCCACTCTTCCTCCTGACGCCGGTTGAAATTCTCCTCCACCAGCAGCTCCATGTCTCCACCATCAAACTGCAGCTTACAGTGTCCGGTTTGCGGCAGCTCTCCTGGCGCCCCCCAGTCCTGGTGGCGCTCACCTGCGGAGGAAGCAGCCGGCTCTGGAACAGATGACAGTCGGGGCTCCGGTACAGGCAGGTAGACCTCTGGTGCCTGCGCGGCCTCCTCCATGAGGACGGGTGTCGCTTCTTCTGTCTCAGCGACGGGGGCAGACAGCGGGATCTGGGGTGCTGCCGGTGCAGAGTTTTTTGCAGGAACGGGTGCCTCCACTGCGACAACGTCAACCGGATCACATTGCAAGGGCTCCTCTACTAGAACGGGTGCCTCACCTTCCGGTACAGACACTTCAGGTAAGAGGGATTGGCGCCGCTCCAAGTTTATTTTTAGGGCACGCCAGCTGGCTTCCATCCTGGCGACCTCCTCCCGGTGCCGGGCCAGGCCTCTTAGGGTATCCTCCGCTTCTTGCAGCGTAGGAGGGTTTCCAGGCCGGGTGCCCAACGGTGGTTCCGTGGCGATCGGGTCGCTTCCGTGGGGGGGAGCTCTGACTGCTCCATCCCTTCCCACTTCTGCTCTGTCCATTAGCCATCTCTGCCAAGTCACATGTGTCATTAGCATCTGGAGAGGGCCCCTCTTTTGTAGGGAGGCGGGACCTTCGTGTTAGTTTCCGCACACTGAGGAGGATGAGGAGGCGGAACTGAAGAGCTGTGGGGCACGATCTTACATTGCAGTAACATTTAGAGTGGGCGGCCATCGTTTTCACGCCACTGAGTGAGTGTACACCCACGAAGAGCACGCCCTTCTTCTTCACCAGTGCCTCGTCGTGACGCAGATATGGCGGAAAAATGGCAAATACATTCTCTGATGATTTTAGCAATTCTCAAGCACAAAACCAGTTCAACTCAGGCACACAGGACTCGCTTATAGCGAGCTACAGAATCCTGTTCGTGACGCCCAAGTTGAGTCGCACAGAGCCAGAGGTTTTGGGGGTACTCGGCACCGAGCCCGTCGACTTCTATGGGGTATGTCACGGCTTTACCCGGCAATTGAATCAGAGTCTATTTTACTATGTAGAAGTGTATAAACTATAAATATATGTATATATATATATGTCACAATGACATTTTATATATATATATATATATATATATAATATAATGTATTCTATGTGTGTATATTTTGTGTTTACAACGAAAGAAAGGGTTTTTTTTGTTGCGATATTTTGTTCCCATAGACTTACATGGGACTTCCGGTATCAGAATCGGATATCGACTATATTTAGTGATATCGGCGATACCATTTCGATACGATATTTTTAGATATCGAGCAGTATCGCTCAATACTAAACATAACCCAAACAAAATATTTTTATTTTCAATATTTTGTGGCGAATCCTTTGGAGGCAATCACTGCCTTAAGTCTGGAACCCATGGACATCACCAAACGCTGGGTTTCCTCCTTCTTAATGCTTTGCCAGGCCTTTACAGCCGCAGCCTTCAGGTCTTGCTTGTTTGGGGGTCTTTCCCTCTTAAGTCTGGATTTGAGCAAGTGAAATGCATGCTCAATTGGGTTAAGATCTGGTGATTGACTTGGCCATTGAAGAATGTTCCACTTTTTTGCACTCATGAACTCCTGTGTAGCTTTCGCTGTATGCTTGGGGTCATTATCCATCTGTACTATGAAGCGCCGTCCAATCAAGTTTGCAGCATTTGGCTGAATCTGGGCTGAAAGTATATCCCGGTACACTTCAGAATTCATCCGGCTACTCTTGTCTGCTGTTATGTCATCAATAAACACAAGTGACCCAGTGCCATTGAAAGCCATGCATGCCCATGCCATCACGTTGCCTCCACCATGTTTTACAGAGGATGTGGTGTGCCTTGGATCATGTGCCGTTCCCTTTCTTCTCCAAACTTTTGGCTTCCCATCATTCTGGTACAGGTTGATCTTTGTCTCATCTGTCCATAGAATACTTTTCCAGAACTGAGCTGGCTTCTGGAGGTGTTTTTCAGCAAATTTAACTCTGGCCTGTCTATTTTTGGAATTGATGAATGGTTTGCATCTAGATGTGAACCCTTTGTATTTACTTTCATGGAGTCTTCTCTTTACTGTTGACTTAGAGACAGATACACCTACTTCACTGAGAGTGTTCTGGACTTCAGTTGATGTTGTGAACAGGTTCTTCTTCACCAAAGAAAGTATGCGGCGATCATCCACCACTGTTGTCTTCCGTGGGCTCCCAGGTCTTTTTGGATTGATGAGTTCACCAGTGCTTTCTTTCTTTCTCAGGATGTACCAAATTGTAGATGTTGCCACTTCTAATGTTGTAGCAATTTCTTGGATGGTTTTTTTTCTGTTCTTGCAGCTTAAGGATGGCTTGTTTCACCTGCATGGAGAGCTCCTGTGACCGCATGTTTCCTTCACAGCAAAACCTTCCAAATGCAAACACCACACCTCAAATCAACTCCGGCCCTTTCATCTGCTTAATTGAGAATGACATAACAAAGGGATTGCCCACACCTGTCCATGAAATAGCCTTGGAGTCATTTGTCCAATTACTTTTGGTCCCTTTAAAAACAGGGTGGCACATGTTAAGGAGCTGAAACTCCTAAACCCTTCATCCAATTTTAATGTGGATACCCTCAAATGAAAGCTGAAAGTCTGAACTTCAACTGCATCTGATTTGTTTTGTTTCAAATTCATTGTGGTAATGTCTAGAACCAAAATTAGATAAATGTTGTCTCTGTCCAAATATTTATGGACCTAACTGTAACACATATGCAGTTTAGGCTCACCTCTCCAACATGTTCTAATCCCCTTTCATTTCCCAACAGATCTGATGATCCTCCTGCACGGACGCCTACACCTCTTCCCATTCCCCCACCGAAACAACCTTGGCAACAACAGGGTCAAATGGCTGGCTATAATCAGACTTCCCAATATGGCCACTTGTACAGATCCAGTGTTGGAGGCTGGTCCCAACCTGGATGTGCTCAACATGGTCATATTGGGGGGTATGATTCTTGTGGGTATCATCTTACACAGGAATATAATCTCCCTTATCTGTATGGCAATGTGCCCACACACCAACCTGACCATGGCCAGATGTTAGCTCAGGGGCCTGAAAATCTACCCCAGCTGGGTGATGGTCAAGGTGATGATCCAAGCCAACCACAAAGAGATGCTGGGAACCCGCCAACCCCACCACCCACATACCACCAGCTGTGATTTTGTATGTAACTTATCTTTTAGGATTTAAAAACCAGTTAGTAATGGTTTAGCAGTAATATAGATGCCTGTAAACAACATATGCTAGCAATATGCTGTTCACTAGGCATATTCAACGTCTATTATTTTCATTATTTGGTCCTATTGCGAGAAATGTTAGTTCTTTGTGATCATTTATTTTAACACCATGTTGTGTAACGCATATTTGCACTAATCTGAATGCCTACAAATACAATATGGTACTTAGCTGGTGGTATATGGGATATGGGAAAAGATTATTATTTTGTTAGATATTATAATTTCTACCAATGTTTCTTATTTTGTCCCCATCTCTGTTAAAAATTGTTGGCTAATGCATCATTGCATTAGTCTAGTCTTACAACCTAACCATATGGGGCAGATATGGTGCTCACTAGTGGTAGTGAAAGTTGGTTATTTGTTTACATTTCATTTCACTCCATGTTGGCTACTGCATATTGGAAGTAGTATAATCTTGTCAACCAAACATATGGTTAACATTTGTTCTTTACTATACATGGTGAAGGGTTGTATTTGTTGTACATTTATTTTGACTACCAATTGTCAAATTCATCTTTGCACTTGTGTGATATGATCAATCCAACAAATGGGTCACTAATGATCAGCACTACCCATAGTGACTATAGCTTTTTGCCTTTATATACTATTATTTATGGAACAATTTGTAATGTTGTCATGCCTTATTTTGGTTCTTGTGTCAGAGTGCACACTTACACTATTGTGCTGTTAATACATATACCATATGAAGCAATTATGGTAGTCACTACCTCAAGTGCCACTTAGCACATATAAATATCTATTTTTATAAAACGTTTCGACTCATTTTTCATAAGTTGTTTGTACTCAACCACCAACACATGTGTTATGACCATTAATACCAGACAGAGACTATGAGAATATGGCAAGTTTCATTGGTCCTCAAATCCCCTGGTAATCCTCTTCCACTCTTCCATCTTTGGCTCAGGCATCACCAGTTGATGAAGTCTGTAACACAGTTGTGAGCAGGTATCACTCACAATGGCAGAGATGTTGGATGTCCCAATCCAAAAATGCAGATGGAGTGCAGAATAGGATATGCCAGTAGTTATGAACCTACAAGTAACCAAATGTACAGAGAACAATCAATACACATGCACAAAGGTTTTACAAACACACTATACATAACCCTTACATGACTTAATGTCCAAACAATCATAAGTTAAATGTAGGCCAAGTACAATTTTCCTCTAATGTTAATATTCACATCATTGTTCAGGTACTTCAAGGTGATATATGGCCTATATTATGAGGATATTTCTACAACAGGCATAAGGGTAAATGTAAACTAGTGGGAAAACACAATCAATAGACAGTATGTAGGTAAGAAATCCAGACCGTAGCGTAAGAAGTCGCTCCTCTGCGAGAAAGCTTTCCGCATCCTGGTAGGTGATCCCTGGCCGCACAATCTCCCATAAAAACCTCAAATCTGGGAATGGTCATCAGACAAAACTGGACAAAATAATATGGAAGAGTCTGGAGAAATGCATACAGCCGGTGAAAATGGGCTTTATTGAGTCGTTGCCTCAAATGCGGAAAAGCCCACATTAGTCTCCTCCTTCGTGGATCAACGATCACTGGGTAAGGCTGGCCAAAGCGGCAGCATAAAACACAGTTGGACAACACTCGATCAGTCTGGGAGAACTGAAGAGTGTCAGACATGTTGGCAAGCATGCAGCAGCCCGCCAACACAAGCAGACCTCAAAAATGGCAAGATTGGGGGTTGCAACCGGATGCAGAGGCAATAAATAGCCTTGTTGATGACGATTTGAATGAGTTTCAGGCCTAAAAACTGTTAAATGTCCATTTTGCAAGGCGGCAAGAAAAATACGCTATACGGATGCCATACAGATTGCATACGGATGCTTACGTGCGCAAAATACGCAGCCGCACCCTGAAAACGGATGAAATATGGATTGTTGTGCCTGCAACATTTTGGCGTAATACGGCCGTACAATACGGTCCGTATTGTTGTACGGTGAGTGTGTCTCCAGCCTAACCCTTATAATTTCCTAACAAAAAAAATTTTGGTTCCAAAATTGTGCTGATGTAAAGTAGACATGTGGGAAATGTTGTTTATTAACTATTTTGTGTGACATATTTCTCTGTTTTAAGGGAATACAAATTCAAAGTTTGAAAATTGCTAAATTTTCTATATTTTCACCATATTTGCGTTTTTTTTTCAAAAATAAACGCAAGTTATATTGAAGAAATTTTACCACTAACGTGAAGTACAATATGTCACGAGAAAACAATCTCAGAATCGCGAAGATCCGTTGAAGCTTTCCAGAGTTATAACCTCATAAAGAGACAGTGGTCAGAATTGTAAAAATTTATCAAAAAACTGACCGGCACATCCAAACATAGATCCAGTGTGAACAGGTGCTAAACCTAGAGTCACCAACTCATGCACATACAAGAAAAAAAGGTAGCACACTGTAGCGCTATAGCTTGCAAACACGAAATATGAAAAATAAATTGCATCACTGCCTTAGAAATATGAAAAATTGAGAAGTCTTAGTGCATAAGATGGCCAAATTATGTGTACCTGATAGCCATGTTTTTTCTTGTATGTGCATGAGTTGGTGACTCTAGGTTTAGCACCTGTTCACACTGGATCTATGTTTGGATGTGCCGGTCAGTTTTTTAATATGTATTCATTTACCTTCACTAAATACATCCGAAAAATCAGTCAAAAAGTCAGGAACATCCTGAGACTGGGGAGAGGCAGAAAAAACAGGAGTTTCAGTATTAACACATTGGCAGCCCCAACTGGTCACAGACACAGATTTCCAATCCAAAACAGGATTATGAGACTGTAACCAAGGGAAACCTAGTACAATAATGTCATGCAGATTATGCAGCACCAGAAATTTGCAACTCTCCTGATGATCTGGTTCAACCCTCATTATCACCTGAGTAGAAAACTGGGGTTTATTCTCCGCCAAAGGGGTAGAATCAATGCCCAGTAGGGAATAGACTTCCGCAGGGGTATCATGGGAAACCCACAACGTTTGGCAAAGTCAAAATCCATCAGGTTAATAGCTGCTCCAGAATCAACAAAAGCCTGAGCAGAAAATGAGGACAGAGAGCATATCAAGGTAACAGTTAATAAAAACTTAGTCTGAACACTACCCAAGACAACTGAGCGTGCAAAACGTCTTCCCCGCTTAGGGCAGACGGAAAGAGCATGAGAGGCGTCACCACAGTAGAAACATAACCCATTGCGCTTTCGAAACTCATGACGCTGTGCCCCAGAAGTCACTCCATCACACTGCATGGGCCCAGGAGCTGGCTCACAAGGCAACACCATCTCACGCATACCTCTGCGCTCACGCAAACGTCTGTCAATTTGAATAGCCAATGACATAGAATCATTGAGACCAGAGGGGACAGGGAATCCCACCATAACATCCTTTACATTCTCTGACAGCCCCTTCCGGAAAAGGGCTGCCAAAGCATCATCATTCCATTTGGTCAGGACTGCCCACTTTTGGAATTTCTGACAGTACAACTCAGCGTCTTCAAGACCCTGATTTAATGCCAACAAGGTTTTTTCAGCTTGATCAGTGACATTAGGTTCATTGTACAATAACCCCAGAGCCAGAAAAAATACATCAATATCATTCAAAACAGGATCCCCAGGTGTCAGGGAAAAAGCCCAATCCTGAGGGTCGCCGCGCAGGAGAGAGATGACAATTTGAACCTGCTGTGCTGCACTCCCCGAGGACTTAGGTTTTAAGACAAAAAACAACTTACAGTTATTTTTGAAATTCAGAAATTTAGCCCGATCCCCCAAAAACAAATCTGGCATGGGAATCCTAGGTTTCACAACCGGCAACCCAGCAAGATAGGTAGCAATACTCCGAACCTCAGTGGCAAGCTGATCCACACGGCCAGACTACTGTGCAAACTCCATTGAGAGAAAAAAAAATCCTCCTCAGCACCCAGAGAAAGAGGGAAAAAATGCAACAAACAGAAAAAAAATCTCTGACAACTTTTTTTTTTTTTTTCCACACTATTTTTCCCTTCTGTGAGTACTATATAATTTTCAGTTTGGGCTGGTTATGTTTCAATAGCTGAGGAGAAAAAGCAAAAACGGCAATACACCAGAGAGGCTGGAACCTATTGGATTGCAGTAACCTGAACTAACTACACAACTAGAGGTAGCCGTGGAGCGTTCCTACGTTGATCCTAGACGCCTCGTCACAGCCTGAGAGATAACTACACCTAAAGGCAGAAAGATGAAAGCTATCTGCCCCGGAGCAGATCCCCAAAGAAAATAGGAAGCCCCCAAACATCTAATGGTGGTTAGACAAGAAGAAGCACGGACACAGACAGAAAATAGAATGAGCAAATGCTGGGGCCCAATCTGTCTAGACAGAAAAGCACAGGAAAGAATTCTGACTGCAATCCAACAAAAAACCCTAAAAAATACCAACTCTTCTGATTGCAAAAACACCTGAGATCACACGATCTCCACCACCTAAATCAGATCTCTGGTGTAACAAAACTAAGCCGCAGCCACTGAAAAAACAGGAAAAAGCAAATGAACAAATAACAGTGGCTAGGCTACAGATAAACTGAGAGGAGCACAGGCCCCAGGAGGGGACCCGGCTGACCTCCATAAAAGTGCAGAAAATTATGCAAAAAGCAAGCACAAAAAGAAAAGCAGAAAATATCTTATCTGAAAGCAGCAGATGCATGCAAGACTCGAGCAGACTTCCAAATGAACCAGGAACCACAATTGAGACAAGAACAATTGATCACCAGCGACCATCATGGATGGAACCTCCCTTATATCAGTCCAGTCCGTGATCCCAGATTGCCATTCCTCGCTGTAAGGTTCAGTACTGTCTGCAACCACCAGAGGGAGCCTCTGCTCAGAAACCATCTCCAGCACATTCATAACACTGGTCATTAACGTGCAAACCACCCATGGGGGTAAAGGGGTTAAATACTGAGTAAAATACTGACCAAATACTGAAGTAAAATACTGATCAAACACTGATGTAAAATACTGATTAAATACTGAGGTAAACCACTGACCAAATACTGAGGTTTCATAATGATCAAACACTGAGATAAAATACTAAAACACTGAGGTAAAAGTCTGACCAAATACTGAGGTAAACTACTGACCAAATACTTAGGTAAAATGCTGATTAAATACTGAGGTAAAATACTGATCAAACACTGAGATAAAATACTGACTGAATACTGAGGTAAAATACTAAAACACTGAGGTAAAATACAGACCAAACACGGAGGTAAGATCCTTATTAAATACTGAGGTAAAATGCTGACCAAATACTAAAGTAAAATACTGCTCAAACACTGAGATAAAATACTAAAACACTGAGGTAAAATACTGTCCAATTACTGAGGTAACATACAGACCAAACACTGAGGTAAAATACTGACCAAACACTGAGGTAAACCACTGACCAAATACTGAGGTAAAATGCTAACCAAATACTGAAGTAAAATACTGATCAAACACTGAGGTAAAATACTGACCAAACACTTAGGTAAAATGCTGACCAAATACTGAAGTAAAATACTAAAATACTGAGGTAAATCCCATAGTCCCATGCCCATATACCCATAATACATATCCTCCATACCATAGTCCCATGCCCATATACCTATCATACATATATATGGACACAGACTATGGGATGGAGGATGTGTGATGGGTATATGGGCACTGGACTATGGATGGAGGATGTTTGATGGGTATATGGGCACGGGACTATGGGATGGAGGATATGTATGATGGGTATATGGGCACAGGACTATGGGATGGAGGATATGTATGATGGGTATGTGAGCACAGGACTAAAGGATGGAGGATATGTATGATGGGTATATGGCACTGGACTATGGGATGGAGGATATGTATGATGGGTATATGGGCACGGGACTATGGGATGGAGGATATGTATGATGGGTATATGGTACTGGACTATGGGATGGAGGATATGTATGCTGGGTATATGGGCACGGGACTATGGGATCGAGAATATGTATGATGGGTATATGGGCACTGGACTATGGGATGGAGGATATGTATGCTGGGTATATGGGCACGGGACTATGGGATGGAGGATGTTTATGATGGATATATGGGCAAGGGACTATGGGATGAAGGATGTGTATGTATGATGGGTATATGGGCATGGGACTATGGGATGGAGGATGTGTGTGTTGGGTAAATGGGCACTGGACTATGGGATGGAGGATGATCATTATAATTTGTTATAACTAACCACAGTTAGTTACTATGCCCAGGCAATGCCGGGCTCTTCAGCTAGTATAAATAAAACCAAAAAAAATCAAGTGAAAATTACAGCAAGACTACACTTTATTATAGCCGTTTTTATTTCAGAGGGATCGGATCGCCTCCGGCCAATTGTTCCTTCATGTACCAATCAGTCCATTGAAATCAAGAATGTAACTCTTGTCTGCTAGTTAATGGCTGAGGAGCAATAAACTTTAAAGAACTTTTTCGTACATTTTTCTTTATTACAGCTCAGAGAAATTCAATTTTATTTTTGATTAAAGATCGAAAGGGGGTTGAACTTGGAAATCCAAAAGTGTAAAATGCTTTTTCCGAGTGGCCGCAGCCCACACATCTATAATACGTCTATTTTAACAATCTATTACTGAGCTAGACTGTTCTAGAATGTTGAATTGTCACCATTCTGGTGTTAGTGTAGATGAGCTATTGAAAGTGTCCTTTACTGACTGACCAGAAGCAGGTGGAGGGGCTGGGGAATCACAGACCGGGAGAAGAAGACCCAAAGAACAATCTGGCAACTGTGCTCGGAAATCTAACCAGCAGGAAACTTCAAAGAAGAACAACAAAGAGGATTTTTTTCACCAAAACCCTGTCCTTCACAATTGAACCTATATACAGGCATATAGACTTACAGCAGGGCCCCCTGGGTTGCATCCATGGAGTAGTTGAGGGCCCGAGCTTGAAGCAAGAGTTGTTCAACTCATCGGATCAGTAAGAGGAGGGAATGAACCATGACAAAATCATGATCCAAAAACATAGTCCAAGGAATAGCTGAGGTCATATACCAGAGGGTCAGACAAAAACTAAGTCAGTCTATAAATGTTAGAATGGACTAAAGAACAGTCAAGGTCATGAATAAGCCGGGTCAGAATCAACAACTCCAAGATGTATGAGGAAACCCAAACACAGTACTTAGTGACTTCCAGCAGTTTAAGTAGGGTGTGCGGTACTGCCCTATTGGCCAGGGAGCTTATTACTTCTGCTGAGCTGCTTTATTGGCCATATACCTGTTTGGCTGGGCAACTACACAGCCACACTAGTATCCATTACTGGAAAGTGAATGCTCCATCCAGTGACATTGGTCATGACGTCTTCTCCATCACCAGAGTGAATACGGCAGCACATGGTGACAGAAGTAGATGTCACTGGAGCAGGTCCAGGTGAGAATTTAACAGTACTTTTACAATTGTAACAATGCAAAGCAGGAAGAAATGTACTATCCATACTGCACAATACGTGTCATAAAACCCACCCCACTAAAAATGAAAAAAAAAGGGACTATACATTATATCTACACAAAACAGTACCAACAAAAACCACTCGTCCCAGACACATAAAAGCGCAAAAACATAATACACATTATGGCATTTATTCAGAATTAGTTAAAATAACAAGTTAACTTTATTCAGTAAGTTTTTAGTTTGGCAGAAAAACTAAAAAATGCCTTAAATTTCTATAATACTGTATTGATGGATTCTTTTCTAATTTGGAAAATATTTGGGAAAATTTATGAAATTGTCCAACAGAAAAAAGTGTCTTTGTGCCCTACAGCATCTAATCACAAGTCAGCTTTTATTTGTTAGACTATGTCCTCATGGTGTCTTTTTTCAGGCGGATTCTGCCTAGAACCTGATAAAACGCTCAATAAACGTTAAAAAGAATGCAATATTCGGGCATATCCTGATACCGGCATGAGCAGTCGTGTAGCTGCGGAGCTCCTGCCGGGCACAACAGATTCAAGGCTGAAGCACCCTGCACCGGCGCTCCAATACCTCGCCAGATGGGACTCAGGAGATCCAGGAACGGAGCGCAGTCTGGAGCGGCGTCCATGGCTCCTGCAATGGCCCTGGACGCCTTCCTCATCCGGGATCAGGGCGCCACTGGAGTCCCGGCGATATCTTGCTTCATGGAGGGGAGGCTCAGGAGCAGGTGGAGGACGCCGTAGCTATTGCCGACGGGACTGGTGAGAGGTCTTCGGGCCATGCTGATGCTGGGCTACCTGGGGACATGGCCCCACAACTGGATGATGCCCCAAACTTGTGCCCCTCTGCTGTATTGTTGCAAAAGCCCTTTTCTCTTGGCCAGCACTCTGCGGTCCGGGGGTCTGTGCAGCACGTTGTGGGGAGTAGCCATTTTCCTCCCCTACCTGATCAGCCTTAACTCACACAGTCCTTACATCAGACCACTCACACAAGGTCTCATAAGGAGGGAATGGCACCTAGGAAATAAAGGGGTCTCTGCCCCTCATAGAGAACCTCAAAGTTAACCTTAGTAATACCTGCACTGAGGATGGGAGCGATTATTTAGAGAGGTCTTCTGATGAAGAGGTGGCCTCCCAGACAATCATTTACCCCCCACAGTGGCTGAAGTTCCTCTCTCGTTTCCCCTAAAGGGAGGACTTTAAGGATATGTGCACACGATGCAGATTTGCCTGTGGAATTTTCTGCACAGAATCTGCATCTCTTTGCAGAAAACGCAGGTAAAAATTCCATGCGGATTTGATGCGTTTTTGATGCGGATTTCATGAGGATTTAATGCGTTTTTTTTTCATGCGGATTTGTATACGTTTTTGTAAGCTAAATAAAGATCTATTAACAAAAAAAGAATTGTGATGTAATTTCTTTGTCCAACGTCTTATTTTGCATACTTCATTGAAGAATAATGTTTACACACACAGATAGATAATAGATAGATAGATATGATATAGATAGATAGCTAATAGATAGATTGATATATCTATAGATAGATAATAGATAGCTGTATCTATAGATAGATAGATCTATAAATAAAGAGAAAGTGGAACAGCACAATATCAATTCCCGGGTACCCAGGCCTCCTCAGCAATGTATCCAATACTTGCCCATATCCAGAAAAAAAAAAAATAGGCTCCCACTGAGCCTTTCTCAGTGAAAAACGTTGCCTGCCATGTGGTCTAAATAAAACTAATTTTTTTTCACTTTTGGAAATAGAGTGTCAGTCTTGTGTATGATATTATTTATCTATCATCTATCTATCTATCTATCTATCTATAGATATATCAATCCATCTATCTGTAGATATATCTATCATCTATCTATCTATCTATCTATCTATCTATCTAATCTATCTACCTACCGTATATACTCGTGTATAAGCCGACCCGTGTATAAGCCGACCCCCCTAATTTTGCTACAAAAAACTGGGAAAAATTATTGACTCATGTATAAGCCGGGTGTATAAACTGCCCTCCTGCTCTTTGCTGCCCCCGTCCTCCTCTATGCTTCCCCCGTCCACCGATCTCCCCCCCGTCCTGCTCCACGCTTCCCCCGTCCACCGATCTCCCCCCGTCCTGCTCCACGCTTCCCCCGTCCACCGATCTCCCCCCCGTCCTGCTCCATGCTTCCCCCGTCCTCCGTTCTCCCCGTCCTCCTCTATGCTTCCCCCGTCCTTCTCTATGCTTCCCCCGTCCACCGTTCTCCCCCCCGTCCTGTTCCGTGCTCCTTGTCCTCTCCTCCATCATACTCACCCCTCCCCGTGCCATCGCTGAGCGTCCCTGCAATCCTGCGTTCTCCCCGTCTTCCTGCAGCTCTTCATCACTGAGCAGTGATGTAATACCGCTCATTAAGGCCATGTGTAATGTATGTAGTACAGTTCATATAGCGTCTTGTGCTTGGGTGCGATGAAAACACAGGAGTCACAGGTTTGATATAGAAAAGTCCTGTATTACTTCATACAAGTTGGCAGAAATAGTCACACAGTTTGCAGACACAGAAACAGGAGACACAGCAGGCCAGAGTAATCCAAGCTCAGCAATCACTCTCCAATACAGATTCAGGATCTTCTTCTCTGTTACCGTAAGTCCATGCAAACGTGGGTCTTTCAAAGAGCAGGGTTCAGAGTCCACAAGTGCTTCAGAGTTCCTCAGTAGGAATAGCTGGAGTACAAGGTCCAAGGCTTACAGGAGTCAAGTCACAGGTTCACTGCAGGCTAGATTCTGAAGCACTGATTGCTCAGCTGTGGCTGCTTAAGAAGCAAAGGAGAGAATCAGGGCGGGAACATGCAAGCTGGAAACTCCATTTTGACTGAGGGCAAGATAGCTGCAGCAAGACAGAAAGTAAAATGGCTGACAAACAAACTGAGTTTCAGGAATATATACATAGAACCTTACATTACTCCCCCCTTAAGGACAACCTCCGGATGACCTCAGACCAGGCTTGTGTGGGTACCTCTGATGAAACTGACGGAGCAAGCGAGGAGCATTAACGTTATTGACCGGTTCCCATGAGTTGTCCTCCACTGGGTAGCCCCGCCATTTAATCAGATATTGTAACTGATTTCTATACAACCTGGAATCTAAAATCCTTTCCACCACAAATTCTTCCTGACCATCGACTAGCACTGGGTCAGGGCAAGGAGAGGAACGTCCAGGAAACGTATTGGGTGTCGCAGCCTTTAGTAGGGATACATGAAAGACAGGGTGGATTCTCATAGTTCTGGGCAGTTGAAGACGACAAGCAACGCACCTATAATTTTAACTGATTTTATAGGGTCCAATGTACTTATGCCCAACTTAGACGATGGAATCCTTAACTTAAGATTTCTGGTTGACAGCCAGACCAAGTCTCCTACCTTGAAAGCTGGTGCAGGTTTACGAAATTTATCTGCTGCTTTCTTGTACCTTTCTTGAGCCGATTCCAGATTTTCCTTTAGAAGATCCATATTCTTCTGTAAAGACGTGATTCTTTCAGCCACTGCTGGTAAAGGCGTTTCTATGGGAAATCGTGGTAGAATGTTAGGATGAGAACCTAGATTAGAGTAAAAAGGAGACTGTTTAGTGGAGGCACTCTGAGAGTTGTTATAACGAGAACTCAGCTAATGGAAGTAGATCCACCCAATCATCCTGTAGGTGGCAGATAAAGCAGCGGAGATACTGCTCCAGGGTTTGATTGGTTCGTTCGGTCTGTCCATTAGTCTGGGGATGAAAAGCAGAAGAAAGGTTTACTTTAATGTCCAATGCTGCACAGAAATTTTGCCAAAACCTAGAAGTGAATTGCACCCCTCGATCCGAAATAACCTCATCCGGTACTCCATGTAAGCGAAACACATCTTTAATCATCAAATCTGATGTCTGTTTTGCAGTGGGTAAGCCGATACAAGGATAAAATGAGCTGCCTTTGTTAGATGGTCAACCACCACTAGAATGGTGTTCTTCCCCCTGAGAGGTTGGTAACTCCACAATGAAGTCCATAGAAATGGATCCCCACGGGCGGGACGGATGGGAAGAGGCTGTAACAGACCAGTTGGTGAGGAGCGAGGTGTTTTGCATCTTGCACAGACCTCACATGAAGTGACATAATTCAAAACATCCTTCCTGCAAGTGGGCCACCAAAAGAAACGAGAAAGAAATTCCTGTGTCTTTAGAATTCCTCTATGCCCAGCTATCTTGGAATCGTGAATGAGTTGCAATACTCTTAATCTGACTGTTTCAGGAATATACAGACGTTGTCCCTGAATCCACACACCATTCTTAAAGACAAGACTTACGTCCCTTGGGGGTTGTGCCAAAAAGGAATCCGCATGGTATGCTTCCTTGATGTCCTTAAGTAGGTCTTGATTATGAATTACTCCTAGGAATCTAGAGTCAGAAGAATAGTCTTAGGAGGAGTAATTGGACGTGTCTCTGCTGAGTAAATCCTAGAGAGTGCATCAGCCTTTCCATTGCGCGATCCTGGTCTATAAGAGATGATAAAATTAAATTGGTTTAAGAAAAGATTCCAGCGAGCCTGGCGAGGAGTCAGGCACTTAGCCGACCTGATAAACTCAAGGTTACGATGGTCTGTCAGGACGACTATTTGCTGTGCAGCTCCCTGAAGAAGGTGTCTCCATTCTTTGAAGGCGGCAATAATGGCCAACAACTCTCTATTGCCCACATCGTAGTTCCTCTCAGCCGAAGACAACTGCTGGAAAAGAAGGCACAGGGATGCAAGACATTCTTCTCACCTGTTCTCTGAGAGAGTATAGCTCCAACGCACAGTCTGAAGCATCCACCTCTATTATGAAGGCAAGCTCGGGTTGGGATGTACTAGGATAGGTGCAGTGGTAAAAATTTTTCTTTTAGACGGGAAAATGCTTCCTGGCTTGGGGAGTCCAGGAAAACCTAGACTCTTTCCAGGTAAGTTGAGTGATAGGTGACACTACCTCAGAGAAATTTCTAATGAAATGTCTATAGAAGTTGGCAAACCCGATGAAGCGCTGTACCTCCTTCACATTTCTAGACTTGGCCAATCCTTGATGGCTTGGGTTTTGCTTCCATCCATACTAATTCCTTGTGTAGACAGTACATACCCCAGAAATTGAATTTCGGTCCTATGGAATTCACACTTTTCAAGTTTGATGTAAAGATGATTTTGTCTTAGACGTTCCAAGACCATTCTCACATGTCCATGATGTTCCTCTGTGGAGTTAGAAAAAATTAGAATATCATCCAAATAAATTACCACGAATGTATCTAGGAGATCCCTGAAGATGTCATTCACCAAGTGTTGGAAAGTGGCTGGGGCGGTACTCAGACCAAAAGGCATAACTAGATATTCAAAGTGTCCATAGCGTGACCTGAATGCAGTCTTCCATTCATCCCCAGGTCTAATACGGACTAAGTTATAGGCCCCACGAAGATCTAGTTTAGAAAAAATTTTGGCATGTCGCACTCTCTCCAATAACTCAGGGATTAAAGGCAATGGATAACGGTTTCTAATAGTAACCTTATTGAGTTCCCTATAGTCTACACATGGTCTCAGAGATCCATCTTTCTTCTTTACAAAGAAATGGGTGCACCTGCAGGAGATGAAGAGGGGCGTATGAAGCCCTTGGCTAGATTTTCATCTATGTAATCCTTTAAAAGCCTTTAGCTCGGGCCCCGCCAGGGGGTAGATCTTACCAAAAGGTATCTCTGCTCCAGGCAATAATTCAATTGGACAATCATATGGACGGTGAGGAGGAAGCTGGTCAGCGTTCTTCTTGCCACATAAATCCACATAGTCCTGGTATACAGCTGGTAGTTCAGGGACTGACATTGATTCCTTTAGGAACAGAGCAAGCTGAAACTTTTGGACTCATCTGTTTCTCTGAAAGTGTAATTCCTTGGTCTCCCAGTTAATGGTAGGATTCTGAGCCTGCAGCCATGGTAGCCCTAGAATAATGGGAAAGTGGGAGAAGAGATAAGCAAAAGGTCAGTTTCTCTTTATGATCTTTACCCATAAGAACCCTCAAAGGCTCTGTTTCCTGATCCACTGGTCCAGAAGTCAGCAGGGAGCCATCCACAGTTTCTATCTGTACTGGAGTAGCCTTCTTCACTGAACGTATTCCCTGTTTCAGAGCAAAGGAGACATCCATAAAATTTCCACTTGCCCCTGAGTCGATCATAGCAGAGCTAGACACCCAAGCTGAGTCAACCCAGAGTTGGATGGAAAGAAAGCAATGAGAATTGTTTTTCTTACAACTCAGCTGGGACACCGCTGAGGAAACTTGAAAAATGGCAGCGTTTACACAGTCAACGTCCTCAGAGGTAACGGAGTTTAAGTCCGAGAAATCAAGATCTGTTGCTGCAGATCTCTCTGGAGCCTGAGGCTCGGACCTGACAGATCCCCTCTCGCAACACTCACAATGAATGAGTGCTGCAGTAGTCTTACGAGAACGGCTGGGGCA
Organism: Oophaga sylvatica; assembly: GCA_033576555.1. Lineage (NCBI taxonomy): Eukaryota > Metazoa > Chordata > Amphibia > Anura > Dendrobatidae > Oophaga > Oophaga sylvatica. Next base: position 402,474,370 of record JARQOD010000001.1, read on the forward strand.
GTTTATAATGAAGTGCCCTGACTTACCACAATAGAAACATAGATTCTCCTTAAAACGATGTTCCTTGCGTGCATCACTAACCCGTCGTTGTAAAGAGTCTACCTGCATGGGTTCAGGTTCAGGTTCCCGTGTAATCCTACTCAAAGGTTCCTTAGCTGGAGAGGAAGGTAGGAAAAGGTTAGTACGATTGCTTTCGAACCATCTCTCTTGCCTGCGTTCAGTCAGACGAGTATCAATACGGATGCAGTAGTTAATAAAGTCACCTAACGCAGTGGGAGGGTCAGCACGAGCAAGTTCATCCTTAATCAGTGGAGATAACCCCTTTCGAAAAATAGATTTTTTGGCGGAACTGTCCCAGGTGGTATCAAGGGCCCATCTCCTGAAATCCAAGGCATATTCAGCTACCGAGTGCTTACCTTGGCGCAAAGCTAACATGGCTGCTTCAGCTGTTGCACCTCGATTGGGGTCATCAAACACCTGCCCCATGGCTGAAAATAAAATCATCAAGGTGATTCAAACAATCATCCTCAGTCTCAATCAGAGGGTTTGCCCACATTAAAGCCTTGTTGGTAAGCAACATAATTATAGTAAGCACCTTAGATCGTTCAGTGGGAAATTGTGAAGCATGTGCAGAAAAAAAAAGATTGCATTGATTAATAAATCCCCTGAATTTCTCACGTTCACCGCCAAAACGAAAAGGGGGCAACTTGGGAATCCCAGCACTCGGGCTACGGCAGGAGCCTGGACTCGCCCCTCTAGAACCTCAATCCTGGCTCGCAAATCCTGGGTAGTCTGTCCAACCACTTGCAAATTGTGATTATTGAGGTCCTGTAGATTTGTAAAACGGGTCTTTATATTCTGCAAATCTGCAAGGATATTATCAGTCACTCCGCAAAGTTCCTTTATGCGGGCCTCCATTTTCCAGATCTTTTAAGACAGGATTACTGGAAGAAGAGGAGAGAAAAAAAAACAATAGTGTTCACCTGTGGCAACACTGCAGAGAGGAAAAAAAAAATTAAGGGAACTGCTCACCTGGAATGGTTGTGAGAAGTCACAACCACTATCATCACAGAAAGTTTCAACCAGACATCTGATATCCAGAGTTACAGCAGACAAAAAAGAGAAAAGAAAGGAAAAAAAAAAAAAACAATAGTGTTTACCTGTGGTAACACTGCAAAAAGAAAAAACTTAAGGGAATTGCTCACCTGGAATGGTTGTGAGAAGTCACAACCACTGTCATCACAGAAAGTACAACCGGACGTCTGATATCCACAGTACAGCAGACACAGCCTTCCAGACCCAGCAGACACTAACGTTTTGGCTTCAGAATCTTGTAATGTATGTAGTACAGTTCATATAGCGTCTTGTGCTTGGGTGCGATGAAAACACAGGAGTCACAGGTTTGATATAGAAAAGTCCTGTATTACTTCATACAAGTTGGCAGAAATAGTCACACAGTTTGCAGACACAGAAACAGGAGACACAGCAGGCCAGAGTAATCCAAGCTCAGCAATCACTCTCCAATACAGATTCAGGATCTTCTTCTCTGTTACCGTAAGTCCATGCAAACGTGGGTCTTTCAAAGAGCAGGGTTCAGAGTCCACAAGTGCTTCAGAGTTCCTCAGTAGGAATAGCTGGAGTACAAGGTCCAAGGCTTACAGGAGTCAAGTCACAGGTTCACTGCAGGCTAGATTCTGAAGCACTGATTGCTCAGCTGTGGCTGCTTAAGAAGCAAAGGAGAGAATCAGGGCGGGAACATGCAAGCTGGAAACTCCATTTTGACTGAGGGCAAGATAGCTGCAGCAAGACAGAAAGTAAAATGGCTGACGAACAAACTGAGTTTCAGGAATATATACATAGAACCTTACACCATGAATATGGAGGCGACGCCCATGGGAGTGGCGTAGCGTCCATATTACATGACCTTAATGAGCGGGTATTACGTCACCGCTCAGTGCTGAAGAGCTGCAGGAAGACGGGGAGAACGCAGAATTGCAGGGACGCTCAGCGATGGCACGGGGAGGGGTGAGTATGATCCCAGCCACCGGCTCCTGCCGCGGCATCCCCTCCCCCGCTGGTTTCTGCCCTATGACTCGTGTATAAGCCGAGGGGGCATTTTCAGCTCGAAAAAAGGTGCTGAAAATCTCGGCTTATACACGAGTATATACGGTATCTATCTATCTAAGTATAGAAATATCTATCTATAGATCTATCTATCCAATCTATCTATTGATATATCTATCTATGTATAGATATATCTATATCTATCTATAGATGGATAGATAATACCAAGCCTAATGTTTCGTAATAAACATAATAAAATGGTACAGAAAGACACACACACAAAATCTGCATTAGGCCGGGGTCACACTTGCGAGAATCTCCCATGAGTCTCACACCTCAATACCCGGCACTCGGACCAGAGCGTTCAGCTGCATTGAAGTACATGCAGCTGCACACTCCGGTCCCGAGTTCCGGCGGCAGTGCCGGGTATTGTCACAATCCACTTTTGGATCTGTGGCAGGTTTTGCTTTCCATATTAAAACCTTTTTCCTTTCTGGTCATCGGGGGTTAATGTCAGTCTTTTCCCCCGGTGGACGCTGGTGTAATTACATTGCTGCTGACTTGTCAGGGGAGGGCGGTGACCACTCCCACCATCCATTAAAAAGTCAACTGAGGTGTCAGCTGACTGTTGGTGATACTTCTGCTTTTTGGAGACCAACCAAGCTGGAGTCAGGAGCTGAGAAACGGAGGAGAAAGAGGGGAACATCGAGCCTTCGCTGATCTCATGGATGGTACATTTTTCTTTCTTCACTACTTTTCACATTTTTTCCTCATAAAGAATGCTAAACTTGGTTTTGACAATTATTTAAGACTCTTTAAATCTATTAGCCGGTGCAGGCTCATTTCTATAGCATTTTATAACAGTTTAATAGCCGTTTCTCTTTTCACCCTCTTTTAAAGGGTGACCTGCAAATTGATGATGTTATGTGCCTGAAGGAGTCCTGTTTCGCCCTTTGTTAAGGGATTGCTCCTTTATTGTCATTTTCACCTTTCGTGGTTTAGGCGGTGAGCTACGTCTCACTGAGAATTTTTTCTGTGGCTGCTGTGTATTATTAATCTTGTGGTTTGCCACTCTCTACAGACCAGGCTTCCTACTCCTGGTTAATATCGTGTTTTATTTACTTACATTGTGTTAGGCATCAGGCGACAGCTGGATCCGAACTTGGATCTGAAGGAGTCTGTGGTCTCCCATCCAAGTCCAGCCGGGGCAGATGCTACTCAGCTTTGCCATCGGTCCCAACGCCTAGCCAATACAAGAGAAGTATAAGCTGTTGCAAAGGTCTTTGTTCCTAGTAGCTTTAAGCATAGGTTGCAAAAAGGAACAGGGCTGCCACAGCCTAAGTCCAAGATTTCCTGCACTGAGCATGCCCGTGACGTGGCGGACCGTGATTGGTGATTTGATGTCAGCTGATCCGGTGACCTGGCACCGCCTGATTGGTCACGGCTGACGTCATCAGTGATGCGATTAACGAGATGGCTGGGGGCAGGGCTTAGCCTTTAAATAGCCAGTCGCATGCACTTCCTAAGCAGCTGGCAAGTGGCTTCTGTGCAGTTAATAAAGTTGTTGCAACCGAGCGCTGTTATGATTTGGTAGCTGAGGAGAGCAGGCAAAAACGGCAATACACCAGAGAGGTTGGAATCTACTGGATTACAGTACCCTGACTGGCTGCAGGCACGGTGGGGCAGTCAGATCATACCAAAAAGGTCGTGCTCATGTGTGGACGTAACAGAATCTGGGCTCCACGTGCTCTCTAGTTTTGCTCTCCGGGACCTGCTGATGCCAGAGATATCTCGGCTAATTAGCACAGGTCCTTCAGGCAGGTAACCACCACAACTAAAGGCAGCCGTGGAGCGTTCCTACGTTGGTCCTAAACGCCTCGTCACAGCCTGAGAGGTTAACTACACCTAAAGATAGAAAGAGGAAAGCTATCTGCCCCGGAGCAGATCCCCAAAGAACATAGGAAGCCCCCAAACATGTAATGGCGGTTAGACAAAAGGAAATACAGACACAGACAGAAAATAGTATGAGCAAACGTTGGGGCCCAATCTTCCTAGACAGAAAAGGATAGGAAGGACACTTACTGCAATCCAAAAAACCCTAAAAAATACCAACTCCACTAATTGCAAAAACACCTGAGATCACACGACCTCTACCACCTAAATTAGTTCTCTGGTGTAACAAAACTAAGCCGCAGCCACTGAAAAAACTAGAAAAGGCAAATGAACAAATAACAGTGGCTCCAGAAGAACTGAGAGGAGCCCAAGCCCCCCGGGGGGGGGGGAGACCTGGCTAACCTCACAGAAATGCAGAGAAATATGCAAATGGTAAGCACAAAAACAAAAAACAGAAAATATCTTATCTGAGAGCAGGAGAAGAGGCAAGACTCAGCAAGCTTCCAAGTGAACCAGGAACCACAGTTGAGACAAGAACAATTGATCACCGGCAACCATGATGGGATGGAACCTCCCTTATATAAGACCAGTCTGTAACTCCTGATTGCCAATCCTCATTGAATGGTTCAGTACTGTTTGTAACCACCAGAGGGAGTTTCTGCTCAGAATTCATTTCTAACACATTCACAACAGAGCGCCTAACACATTGTTTGTTTTTTCTCTCTGTGTTCTTTGTTGTCCTTGTCTTTCCCACTACCTACTGTTTTCCTCTTTTCCAACCTCCCGTCCGCAAGTTCCGGAACTCAGCTTGAAAAATATTCTGGAGGAGAGGGTCTGGTACTGCTTCTCGGGAGAGGTGAGAATGGTATTGGCTTTTGGTGATCACATGCATGTGAGTACTCTTCACAATCTCAAATGTTACGCATACTATCTTTAAATGCCAAGAGGCTTAACTCCCCAAGAAAGAAGAGGCTTGCCCTACGGGAGGTGAAGTCCCAAAAGGCTGATATTGCCTTCCATCTTGATAACACAGGCTCCTTCAGGTTCACCTCTGGCTGCTTTCCAGTGTCACATTCTGCGTTCTCAAATAATAAGAGAGGGGGAGTGGCCATCTTGATTTCCTCAGGTTGTCCTCTACAGGTGAACAAAGCACACATTGACCCTGAGGGCAGATATGTCGTACTGGAGGCTTCTTTGAGAGGTAGGCCTATCATTTTATGTAATATTTATGCCCCAAATTGAGGTCAGATCAAATTTCTGAGAAACGTTTTTTCTCTGATTCAAAAACTACTGCCAGTGGCCTTGCTGGCGGGTGGAGATTTCAATATCCCTTTCTCGGAACAATTTGGTAGATTCACAATGAGTGGTAAACCCCTACCACAAAATCTGATCAATCTGTAGAGAGATTTTAGAAAACTAATTAGGACTAACTCCTTGTTTGACTTGTGGAGAACAGACCATCCTAGGGACAGGGCCTTTTCCTCCTACTCTCCCTCTCATCGCACCCATTCTAGAATAGATTATTTTTTTGACAATATCCCGATCAATAGGATGATGGTGAAGATAGAGTTGGGTCACATCACCTGGTCTGATCAAGCTCCGGTGGTGTTAGACCTTAAATCCACCCAACCAATCTTCAGGGTATGACACTGGCGGTTGAATGAGTTTCTAATAAAGGATCGGAAAATTCGGAAGACTAAACTGAACCATCTCTCTGACTTCTTCCATTTGAATGAGAGCTCGGTTTCTTCCCCTTCGGTTCTATGGGAGGCCCACAAGGCCATTATGAGGGGGTACTGTATTAAAGAGGGTTCTAGATTAAAAAGGAACGTTAAAGCAGAATTTGATAAATTGACTTCTCAATTATCAAAAGAGGAGAGTAAGTTGATAGCCTTGCCTTCAGTGCGGACCTTAAATAAGGTTGTGGCGCTTAGAAACAAATTGAAGGACCTGGCATCGTGTAGGGTTGAAAAACTCATTCTTTAAACTAAACAAAAGTACTACAAAAAAAGGAAACAAAGCTCACACACCTTTAGGCAGATGGTTGAAGGATAGAGCCTTAAATTCTCATACCCAGGCTCTGAGAGGTACCGACGGCATGATCCTTTATGATCCTACTGCAATCTCGGATTTGTTCTATAATTTCTATAGTAAATTATATAAATTACAAGATACTTTATATTTTAATAAGTGCGATAGAATTTGGGCACTGCATCTATTTTTGTCAAATTTAAATCTTCCAATTCTCCCCACCGAGGCCTTGTCGTCTCTTAATAAGAATGTGACACAGGAGGAGGTTCTGGACATTTTGATGGACCTTCCCTTGGGTAAATCTCTGGGTCCAGATGGGCTGACATATTTGTACTACAAAACCTTTGCAGAGGAGCTCTCTCCTCATATGGTCAAACTCTTTCATTCTTTTAGTGAGGGCTCCCCCTTGCCGGATACATTAGCACATTCCTATCTGGTTCTTATCCCAAATTCGGGCAAGGATCCTCTGGACTGTTCAAACTGTCACCCAGTAGCATTGTTAAACTCTGATTTGAAAATATTCACCCTTTTATTGCCCAATAGATTGAATTGCTGGCTTCCCCAGCTTATTAACAAAGATCAGGTTGGTTTTGTCCCTAACCGGCAGGGGGCAGACAACACTAGAAGGGCAATAGACCTAATTGATGTTGCTAATAAATATAAATGACAGTCTCTTATAGTAAGCTTAGTTGCAGAAAAAGCATTTGATCGCCTTAATTGGTCCTTATTGTTCAATACTCTGAAGGCTTTTAGCTTTTCGGGCCCTTTTTTGTTAGCTATTGGAGTATTGTATAGCACCCCTTCTCCTTCAATTAGGATTCCTTTTTGCATTTCTTCTTCATTTAAAATATCAAATGGGACCCGTCAAGGTTGCCCTTTATCACCCCTATTATATGTTTTATACATAGAGCCGCTAGCAGAGTTGATTAGGCAAAATCAGAATATTTCAAGGGTAGAGGTACGCGATTAGATGTTTAAGATTTCCTTATTTGCGGATGATTTCCTTTTGACCCTGAGCAATCTTCATATTACGCTGCCTAACCTGATGGAGGATCTTAAAAAATACAGGGAATTATCGGGGTATAAGCTGAACACTTCAAAAACAGAGGCCCTCCCATTAAATATCCCCCCCGATCTACTGGATCTGTTAAAATTAAATTTTAAATTCAGATGGAAAACTGAGACTATTAAATATTTAGGGGTTAATTTATCTTCCTTACCGTACTCTATTTAACTCCAATTTTCCACCACTTCTGAAACAATTAAAGAGGTTGTTGGTCAAATGGAAGCCGCTTTCGGTTTCATTATTTGGCAGGATTTCCTCTCTTAAGATGTCCTTCCTTCCTAAACTTTATATTTTGAGACCTTGCCGGTCAGGGTTCCCATGAGTCAGCTTAAGTCTCTCCAGGCAGCTATGATGAGGTTCATTTGGAAAGATGGACGTCATCGGACCTCATCTCCCCTAAATCACAGGAGGGCCTATCAGTCCCTGATATCATTAAATATTATTGGGCCGCTCACCTTTGTAGAATCCCTTCATGGGCTTCGTTTTGGGCATACAATAAGTGGACAGAAATAGAGAAATTATGGTTGGCGCCAATTCACCCAAATTCTCTACTTTGGTTAAATAGGACCATTGTAACGCCGGAGCTCCTACTGGTCCCATTCGATTCACGAGGAAGATCTGGCTCTCCTGTATGAGGAAGTTTGGTCTGGCCTCTCCTAATTCGCCTATGATTTCATTTATGTTTCAACCCCTGCTGCCAAGCAGTCTTGAGCATTCAATGGTCCATCCTTGGTCCTCTGCGGGCTTGTTTAGATTTGCGGACATGGTAGACGGGGATACGCTGGAGCTTCTTACATTTGATGGCGTCACATCTAAATTTTCTATTACTAATAAAGAATTCTATCAGTACTTGCTGATTAAACATTTTTGCCTTTTCCCTTTTTGGCTCTTCTGGAGACTCCCTGCCGACAGATTTTGAGAGAATTTGCAGGAGAGGGTCGTCGACCAAAGGTTAATTTCAGAAATATATAAAATTCTGAAGATGTAAAATAGGAGAAAAAAAAAAGACACTCAGGTACTCCTCGTTAGGCTGTGTCCTGATCACATCCCTTCTTAACAGACCAAGAGACGGTGAGAGTTTGCAATCAATAGTTGGTGCTCAGCATGAAATAAACAACATTGGAATCCAGCAAAAAAAATTAAAAAAAATGCGGCACTCACCAGATTGCAGACGGACGGTCTTTGTTCCCAGCATACCTCTGTTCACCTGCCCTAAAACCGCTGTCCATGTCGAATATGGTAAATAAAGGACTTTGGTTACACAGCAATCTGGTGAGTGCCGCATTTTTTTTTTTCTTTTTTTGCTGGATATAAAATTCTGAGTTCTCCCCAAGATGGTCAGCAACCAAAACACTACATGTGCAAATGGGAATCCATTTTGGAAACGGAGCTCTCGCCGTAAAACTGGCACATCATCTGGGACAAGGCGGCTAAGTCATCTATTTGCACCTTATACAAGGAAAATCAGTATAAGATATTAATGTTCTGGTACCACACTCCTGACCTCCTTCACAGACTGAACCCCTCAATACCAAATGTGTGGTGGCGTTGCGGCTCCGATGTGGGCACGCTGTATCATATCTTCTGGTCGTGTCTGGGGAAGGTTTTTTTTGCTGAAGTGGGGCTGGACTTGACCATATACCTGCTAAATCTCACTCCTAAAAGGATAGGGAAAAGCTAAATTTTTATCACACATTTTTACTGCAGCAAGATGTCTGTTCGCCCTCAACTGGAGGCAGGTCTCCCCGCTGTCACACCTTCATTTACTATATAGAGTTAATGAAATTCGAAGGATGGAATATATGACTGCGATTCTAAATGCGAGTGTGGAGCATTTTGACTCGGTCTAGTCTCCTTGGGATTACTTATGGCCGCAGAGAATTGATTAAGTCAGTACTTGAATGCTTGATCATCCCTCCTTCTGGTACTTGCTCTCTCCCGTTTCCTTCCTTAAGGTATGTGTCCATGGTCCGAATGGCAGCGCATTGGACGCAGTGGATATCCAGATCCGCCAAAAGCGCTGCCCCCTTTTATGAAATCCCATCTCCACTATGCGTGCAAACACGCAGGACATGCGGCACGTCTTTCTAGACCACAGCATGTCCATTTATCTTGCGGAGACGCTTTTAGCCGGTGTATAGATTTGAAAAGAGAAGGTTGCAAGGGTTGTACGCAGTTTGGAGCTATCCCCTTATCCACAGGATAAGGTATATGGGTATATCTTCTGGATCCCTGGGGTTCCCCCATAATCAAGAAGTTATCCCTTTATTATATGGATTTAGGATAACTTCCAAACTTGATCTAACCCCTTTAAAGGCTTGGTATGGCATCCAGCTTTCAAAACAGGTTGTCTATCTGTCCTTACATATAGGATATGAAAGTTTATAATAGCTACAGGATAAATGAACTTATTTTTATGCTACATTGAATTCAATGAAAAATTCATGCCACTAAAAACCATCCGGCTTTTTATGTGTCATTATATGGTCATGGATATCCTTGCTGACCTGGTTATGACATTTACCTCCTTGTGCACCTGTAGGGAGATGGACCAGCTGCCATGTTTCCCCTGAAGACATCAATGCTGCTGTGGTGTAAAATGTGAATAATATTTTGATCCTGATATGTTTCCTTGTTATAAATATTTTAATACCCCTGTGGGCTGCAGTAATAACTAATGGTCACAAGATGTCACTGTCTAAAAGGTAGGTGAAAGGTGAAGTTTGCCCAGTAACACAGCAGGCATAGAGACAGTGTGAGGATTAACAGCCAGACAGAAAGAGGAGTCGAGGTACAAGCCAGGGGGTCAAAAAAACAGTCGGGGAACGTAATATCAGAGACAGAAAAACAGGAGGCGGGGTTCAGAGCTCAAGCCAAGTTCATACACTGTAGAGAAATCATCAAACGTACAAAGAGTCAGGGATAGGGAACAGGTCAGGCACAAACATGGGAAGTCAGAGGCAGAAGGATCACTAGGGTATACGGGTCAACTGCTCAAGCCAAGGACCAGAACTATCACTGACAAGGGCTACCAAAAATAGCACCAGTAAATAGCCACCCAAAAACCAAAGAAAGGCAGGAAAAGTTAACCCCTCCATAACCAGGCAGGGGAAAGAAAAGCAAGAAGCAAACCCCTACCAAGATCATGACAATTGGGCTGCTAGGGACAGCGTGGGCCTTACACTGGAGGCCAAATATACCCTTCTGTATGATTCCGTCTACTGGCCTTGGGAACCTTGAGATGGATGTCAGAGGCCTTGGATGCACTCAGCCTGTGAAGCTACAGGGAAAGATGCACTCAGACTACATGGTATTGCAATCCTAATATACAGCTATATATAAACAATTTTATTGGCAATCTGCATTGCAAAATTATTGTGCCTCCTCTACTTTCCACCGGCAGGAGATTTTTTTTGACATCTCATTCCAAATCTATAGGTACTAATATGGAATGGGCCCCATTCTAGATGTAACAGCTTCCACTCTTCTGTGGAGACCTTCTACAAGATTTTGTAGATGTCTATCGGAATTTTTGCCCATTCATCAAGAGCATTTGTGAGGTCAGACATTAATGTGGGAGAAAAGGTCTAGGCTCACAATCTCCAAATGTGTTGGTTCGGGATGAAGTGAGAGCTCTGTGTGGCCAGTAAGGTTCTTCTAAAGCAAATTCCACCACCCATGTCTTTATGAACCTTGCTTTGTGCACTGAGGTACAGTAATACTAGAGCAGAAAAGGACCTTTCCCAAAGTGTTCCCACAAATCTGGAAGCAAACAATTGTCCAAAATGTCTTGTGCAGAAGCATTAAAATTTTCCTTAACTAGAACTAAGTGACATAGACAATACCCTTAAAAACAAGCCCATATTATCCATCCTTCACCTGTCACAGATAACGTTCTCCTGTTATTTGCCGAACTGAGACTCATTCACCAGATGCAAGATAGTGTGATTATCATTCAACAGAACACATGTCTGCTGCTCCAGAGACCAGTGGTGTCTGCTTTACACCACTCCATCCGACGCTTGGCATTATGCTTGGTGATGTGAGGCATAAATGCATCTGTGTGACCTTAAAGCTCCCAGCTCACAGTTTTATGCTGATGATGGAGGTTTGGACTTTGTCCCAATTTTTTAACTTTACGTGGTCTGCCACTCGCAACTGATTTTGGGATATTTAGGAAGGAAGAAATTTACTGAACCGACTCGTTAGACCGGTGTCGTCCTATTACAGAACCACGCTGGTATCAGTGAGCTCTTTAGAACGATCCATTTTTTCTCAATTATTTGTAATGGCAGACGACATGGCATGGAGCCGGATATTATACATGGGGGGGCAATGGGACTGAATTAAAAACACAAATTCACTGATTAACAGGTATGCACCAATCCTTCTGTCCATATAGTGTGTGTATCACAGCACTGTGAACCCTGCAGGAAAATCAACTATATTCTATTAGAAAACTAGCTACAAACATTTTTCCTTTATCTGGCTGTATTCCAGGTCCTCGTGCAGAGCTTGCAGGTGCTTTACCGATATATCACTAATTCTGATAATGGAATGATGTGCGAGTTTATATTTACAACACATCTGGGTAATACAGAGTTCACTTATCGGGCTATATTAAATGTATGCCTATGGTCATGAAGATGAAGGAGGATCACCAGCACTATTTTCTCTTTTGACATCTGTTTTCATTCACGTCTCCCCAGTATGCAGGTCATTAAGTAGAAAATATGGAGCGGGAGAGATAAACTAAAATAAATGAGCTGGGTGCAAGGGATTAGCAAGTTTCTCTCATTTACCGTCTAGAGAACACATCGAACATACTGATAATTCCAGTCAATTATTTACCATTTCCAGGTAAAACACAAGATCTTTACTTACTAATGAGATGTAAACGTCGGTCAGTGATGTTATGTTTTGGTAGCTGAGGAGAGCAGGCAAAAACGGCAATACACCAGAGAGGTTGGAATCTACTGGATTGCAGTACCCTGACTAACCACCACAACTAAAGGCAGCCGTGGAGCGTTCCTACGTTGGTCCTAGACGCCTCGTCACAGCCTGAGAGGCTAACTACACCTAAAGATAGAAAGAGGAAAGCTATCTGCCCCGGAGCAGACCCCAAAGATAATAGAAAGCCCCCAAACATGTAATGGCGGTTAGACAAGAGGAAATACAGACAAAGACAGAAAATAGTATGAGCAAACGCTGGGGCCCAATCTGCCTAGACAGAAAAAGGATAGGAAGGATTCTTACTGCAATCCAAAAAAAAACCCTAAAAAAAACCAACGCTACTAATTGCAAAAACACCTGAGATCACACAACCTCTACCACCTAAATTAGTTCTCTGGTGTAACAAAACTAAGCCGCAGCCACAGAAAAAACTGGAAAAGGCAAATGAACAAACAACAGTGGCTCCAGAGGAACCGAGAGGAGACCAAGCCCCCCGGGGAGGGGAACCTGGCCAACCTCACAGAAATGCAGAGAAATATGCAGAAGGCAAGCACAAAAACAAAAAACAGAAATATCTTATCTGAGAGCAGGAGAAGAGGCAAGACTCAGGAAGCTTCCAAGTGAACCAGGAAACAACGTTGAGACAAGAACAATTGATCACTGGCAACCATGATGGGGGGAAACCTCCCTTATATCCAGCCAGTCCGTGATTCCTGATTGCCAATCCTCATTGAATGGTTCAGTACTGTTTGTAACCACCAGAGGGAGCTTCTGCTCAGAATTCATTTCTAAAATATTCATAACACAGTGAGTTGTATCCTGAAATAAATTTATGGGATCACCTGCTATAAATTCTCATGTTGTAGCCGTATTCTACAGAAAAAGACATTATCTGATATTAGAAAAGGGATCTATTTTTTTTTGTTTTCCTATTTCAGAAATAGCGCCACACTTGTCCGTAGGCTGCATCTGGTACTGCAGTTCAGTTGCAGAGTGCAAAAAAAATAGAGAGCTTGTTTTTCTCCATTCAGAAGTGACTGAACTACTCCAATCAGAATGATTGAACATTACGTACTGATTAGTAATATGGCACTTTGGTGGGGTGGGGGGGTCTTAGGAGGGGTACTCAAACATCAGAACAGTTTTTGATATAGAGGTAATCATATTTTACTAAAAGGGTTAAGCCAAAATTGCAAGTTATTTCTAGAGACGAGTGAACTCGTACCAGACAGTTAGTGGCCGGTGCCAAACGCCGAACAGGGACTTCTCCCCATAGTCCATGTAGAGAAAAAAATTCTCCTAACACAAGTTGTATAAAGAATAAAGAATTTTATTATAACACAAAATTAGAAGAGCTTAAAATGGAGATGTAAACAAACCATGCAGAACACGAAAACAAGCAAACACTGGTCAGATGGATGAATTATGTCCAAAATTGTGCATAAAGTACAACACCTTGCAGAATAGACTTTAGTTCATATGTGAGCAAATGCATGAGATAATAGAAAATATAATTCTAATGAATAAAGTGCAAGGTGCAAATAACTAAAGTGCAGAAAAGGACATAAATTGATTAGCTGGACAATGCTGGGGTTTGTCTCTGGTAACTTACAAAAAAAAAGTTATACTAAATGTATAGTAGGTAAATTAAGTAACACAAAATAAGTGATTCATAGGAGAATCCAGAGACAAAAAGTGCATATTATTGCTCAGATATAGAGATATATAAATACCCTGGGTCCAGAGAGTTCCAGTGTAACCCCTTGATGCGCATTTTGATGATTTCTTCCTCAGAAGGGGTGCATGGGGAGCAGACCACCTATTTATAATCAACCCCCCAGGGGACGTCATACTATCCAGATATTAACAGTACCTGTTGCCCGCCGCTGTCTGGAAGTCCAATCCACCTTTTTGGGTCAGAGTCACCCAGAAGTGCAAGTTCCTGCACATGACCCCAAGGGTGAATCCATCAGTGTCAGACGAGGGACATGTGACAGCCGGCGCCACCTAGAGGCACCTCCTCAGATACGTCACCATGTTCCCAAGGGTGGGATTCAGCCGGTTCTCCCCGGTTCGATGAAACCGCTTGTTAAAAAAGCTGTCGGTTCCCTGAACCGGGGAGATTCAGGGTCGCGATCCGGTACTCGCCCCACTGCCCCAGCAGCTGCACAGGGCCGGCCGCACAGCAAATTGTGTGCGGCCGAGCCTGCTGTACTGTGACGTGGCCGGCAGCAGACACAGCCGCCCACGTCACACTGTATAGGGCCGAGAGCTGTGCACGGCCGTCACCTTGACTGCTGCGCAGCTCCTTCTTCCTCGGTAAATGCTAGACTGTATGGGCTCCTTCCAAGTGTGATGTCATTTCCTGGGGCGTGTCATACTAGGAGGGGGCGTGTTCTGCCAAAGTCAGGAAGAGAAGCGGCCATTATAGACATTGGGCTCTGCAGTCTGTTGCCGGCGTCTGTAGCTGCAGGAGGGAAATCAGAGGTGAGAGTCCTCAGTGACACAGAGGAGGATTTATTCATTACCGGGTTGGGGGCTGATACTGGGGGCTGTGTAGGGGTGTGAGGAGGTTATGCACGCTTGTGGGGTCTGTGTGTGCTCCTAGGGGGTTATGCACAGTTGTGGGGTCTGTGTGTGCTCCTAGGGGGGTTAATGCACACTTGTGGGGTCTGTGTGTGCTCCTAGGGGGTTATGCACACTTGTGGGGTCTGTGTGTGCTCCTAGGGGGTTATGCACACTTGTGGGGTCTGTGTGTGCTCCTAGGGGGTCATTCATGGATGTAGGGTCTGTGTGTGCTCCAAGGGGTTAAGCACGGATGTAGGGTCTGTTGTGCTCCTAGGGGATTATGCACGGTTGTGGGGTCTGTGTGTGCTCCTAGGGGGTTATGCACGGTTGTGGGGTCTGTGTGTGCTCCTAGGGGTTATGCACGGTTGTGGGGTCTGTGTGTGCTCCTAGGGTGCTATGCACACTTGTGGGTTCTGTGTGTGCTCCTAGGGGGTTATGCACACTTGTGGGGTCTGTGTGTGCTCCTAGGGGGTTATGCACGGTTGTGGGGTCTGTGTGTGCTCCTAGGGGCTTGTATATGTTTGAGGAAAAGGTGCGTGTAAATGGGTGTGGTTTAAAAATGGGTGTGGTTTTAAAAATGGATGTGATTTTCCTACACACAAACACAGAACCTGTTGTTAAAAATTTGAATCCCACCCCTGCATGTTCCTCATGAACTCCTTCTGAGGAAGAAATCATTAAAACGCGCGTCAAGGGGTTACACTGGAACTCTCTGGACCCTGGGTATTTATATATCTCCTGGCTTGGACTTCTCTGTATATCTTTATATGATATTAATTACCGTATATACTCGTGTATAAGCCGACCAGTGTATAAGCCGACCCCCCTAATTTTGCCACAAAAAACTGGGAAAACTTATTGACTCGTGTATAAGCCGGGTGTATAAACTGCCGTCCTGCTCTGTGCTGCCCCCGTCCTGCTCCTTGCTCCCCATCCAGCTCTGTGCTCCCCATTCTCCTGTGTACTCCCCCCCCCTGCTCCGTCCTCCGCTGTGCTCCCCCATTCCTTCTCCGTCCTCCTGTGCCCCCCCGTCCTGCTCCATGCTCCTCTGTGCCCTCCATCCTCTCCCCCCGTCCTGCTCCGTGCTCCTTTGTGCCCTCCATCCTCCCCCCCGTCCTGTTCCGTGCTCATTGTCCTCCTCCATGCTTCCCCGTCCTCCGTTCTCCCCCCCCGTCCTGCTCCTGTGCTCATTGTCCTCCTCCATGCTTCCCCCGTCCACCGTTCTCTCCCCCCGTCCTCCTCCGTGCTCCTTGTCCTCTCCTCCATGCTCCCCCCATCCTCCTCCATCATACTCAACCTCCCCGTGCCATCGCTGAACGCCCCTGCAATCTGCGTTCTCCCCGGCTTCCTGCAGCTCTTCAGTGCTGAGCGGTGACGTAATACCGCTCATTAAGGCCATGAATATGGACGCCACGCCTATGGGAGTGGCGTCGCGTCCATATTACATGACCTTAATGAGCGGGTATTACATCACCGCTCAGCGCTGGAGAGCTGCAGGAAGCCGAGGAGAACGCAGGATTGCAGGGACGTTCAGCGATGGCACGGGGAGGGGTGAGTATGATGTCCCAGCCACCGGCTACTGCCGCGGCACCCCCTCCCCCGCTGGTTTCTGCCCAATGACTCGTGTATAAGCCAAGGGGGCATTTTCAGCACGAAAAAAGGTGCTGAAAATCTCGGCTTATACACGAGTATATACGGTATCTACTTTGACCATGAACAATAATGTGCACTTTTTGTCTCTGGATTCTCCTATGAATCACTTATTTTGTTTTACTTAATTTACCTACTATACATTTAGTATAACTTTTTTTGGGAGTTACCAGAGACAAACCCCTGCATTGTCCAGCTAATCTATGTATGTCCTTTTCCGCACCTTGCACTTTATTCACTAGAATTATATTTTCTATTATCTCATGCATTTGCTCACATATGAACTAAAGTCTATTCTGCAAGGTGTTGTACTTTATGCACAATTTTGGACATAATCCATCCATCTGACCAGTGTTTGCTTGTTTTCATTTTCTGTATGGCTTGTTTACATCTCCATTTTAAGCTTATAATAAAATTATTTATTCTTTATGCAACTTGTGTTTGGAGGATTTTTTTTTCTCTACATAGATTTTTTCTAGTATCACGATCCTCTGTGTTTATTATGTAGAGCGCTTTTCTGTTCTCCCCGGAGTCCGTTGCAATGTTTGGAGTTCCGGGGGAAGTCCGAGAAAGAGACAGAATTTTCCAGGTCTAAAATTCGGGTCCTCATTGTTTTCTTTGGGGTTTGGGTTCTGGTTAAAATTTGGGTAAAGTTCTGGTACCCGAACCGAACATTAGTAGGGTATCTGAACTTGCATGGGTCTGCTCACTCCTAGTCGTTTCCTATCTGAAAAATAAGAGATTACTTGCTGATTGCTAGGGATCCAGCCAGTGGGACTCCAGCGATCCATTATTATTCATTACCGGGTTGGGGGCTGATACTGGGGGCTGTGTAGTGGGGTGTGAGGAGGTTATGCACGCTTGTGGGGTCTGTGTGTGCTCCTAGGGGGTTATGCACA
Source organism: Oophaga sylvatica (assembly GCA_033576555.1). Lineage (NCBI taxonomy): Eukaryota > Metazoa > Chordata > Amphibia > Anura > Dendrobatidae > Oophaga > Oophaga sylvatica. The sequence goes on from JARQOD010000001.1 coordinate 402,491,494, forward strand.
GTTGTGGGGTCTATGTATGCTCCTAGGGGGGTTAATGCACACTTGTGGGGTCTGTGTGTGCTCCTAGGGGGTTATGCACACTTGTGGGGTCTGTGTGTGCTCCTAGGGGGTTATGCACACTTGTGGGGTCTGTGTGTGCTCCTAGGGGGTCATTCATGGATGTAGGGTCTGTGTGTGCTCCTAGGGGGTTAAGCACGGATGTAGGGTCTGTGTGTGCTCCTAGGGGATTATGCACGGTTGTGGGGTCTGTGTGTGCTCCTGTGTGTGCTCCTGTGGAAATTTGCATGTTCTCTTCAGGCAGTCATCTTTATCAATCTCATTGGAACGGCACCAAACAAAAGTTCCAGCATCATCACCTTGCCCAATGCAGATTCGTGATTCATCACTGAATATGACTTTCATCCAGTCATCCACAGTCCATGATTGCTTTTCCTTAGCCCATTGTAACCTTGTTTTTTTCTGTTTAGGTGTTAATGATGGCTTTCGTTTAGCTTTTCTGTATGTAAATCCCATTTCCTTTTGGCGGTTTCTTACAGTTCGGTCACAGACGTTGACTCCAGTTTCCACCCATTCGTTCCTCATTTGTTTTGTTGTGCATTTCCTGTTTTGGAGACATATTGCTTTAAGTTTCCGGTCTTGACGCTTTGATGTCTTCATTGGTCTACCAGTATGTTTGCCTTTAACAACCTTCCTATGTTGTTTGTATTTGGTTCAGATTTTAGACACAGCTGACTGTGAACAACCAACATCTTTTGCAACATTGGGTGATGATTTACCCTCTTTTAAGAGTTTGATAATCCTCTCCTTTGTTTCAATTGATATCTCTGTGTTGGAGCCATGATTCATGTCAGTCCACTTGGTGTAGCAGCTCTCCAAGGTGTGATCACTCCTTTTTAGATGCAGACTAACAAGCAGATCTAATTTGATGCAGGTGTTAGTTTTGGGAATGGAAATTTAACCCCTTAGTGACAGAGCCATTTTGCAGCTTAATGACAGGGCCAATTTTTACAATTCTGACCACTGTCAATTTATGAGGTTATAACTCTGGAACGCTTTAACGAATCCAGCTGATTCTGAGATTGTTTTTTCATGACATATTGTACTTCACGATAGTGGTAAAATTTCTTTGATATGACTTGTGTTTATGAAAAAAATGGAAATATGGCAAAAATTTTGAAAATTTAACAATTTTCAAACTTTAAATTTTTATGCCCTTAAATCAGAGAGATATGTCACACAAACTTCTTAATAAATAACATTTCCCACATGTCTACTTTACATCAGCACAATTTTGGGAACAAAATTTTTTTTTTTTTGTTACGAAGTTATAAGGGTTAAAAGTTGACCAGCGATTTCTCATTTTTACAACACCATTTTTATTTTAGGGACCACATCACATTTGAAGTCACTTTGAGGGGTCTATATGATAGAAAATACCGTATATACTCATGTATAAGCCGACCTGTGTATAAGCCGACCCCCCTAATTTTGCCACAAAAAACTGGGAAAACTTATTGACTCGCGTATAAGCCTAGGGTGAAAAATGATTATGCCCCCATATGATGCTCCAAAGATTATGCCCAATATGCTTCACAGATTATGCCCCCATATGCTCCAGATTATGCCCCCATATATTCTACAGATTATGCCCCCATATGCTCCATATTATGCCCCCATATGCTCCATATTATGCCCCCATATGTTCCACAGATTATGCCCCCATATGCTCCAGATTATGCCCCATATGATCCACAGAATATGCCCCATATGCTCCAGATTATGCCCCATATGTTCCACAGATTATGCCCCCATATGCTCCAGATTATGCCCCCATATGCTCCATATTATGCCCCCATATGCTCCATATTATGCCCCCATATGTTCCACAGATTATGCCCCCATATGCTCCAGATTATGCCCCCATATATTCCACAGATTATGCCCCCATATGATCCACAGAATATGCCCCCATATGCTCCAGATTATGCCCCATATGTTCCACAGCTTATGCCCCCATATGCTTCATATTATGCCCCCATATGCTCCAGATTATGCCCCATATGTTGCACAGCTTATGCCCCCATATGCTCCATATTATGCCCCCATATGTTCCACAGCTCATGCCCCCATATGCTCCATATTATGCCCCCATATCTTCCACAGCTTATGCCCCCATATGCTCCATATTATGCCCCCATATGCTCCAGATTATGCCCCATATGTTCCACAGCTTATGCCCCCATATGCTCCATATTATGCCCCCATATGCTCCAGATTATGCCCCATATGTTCCACATCTTATGCCCCCATATGCTCCATATTATGCCCCCATATGCTCCAGATTATTCCCCATATGTTCCACAGCTTATGCCCCCATATGCTCCAGATTATGCCCCATATGTTCCACAGATTATGCCCCCATATGATCCAGATTATGCCCCCATATGCTCCAGATTATGCCCCCATATGCTGCACAATTATGCCCCATAGTATAGGCCTCATATGCTGCTGCTGCAAAAAAAAATGACATACTCACCTCTCGTCGCTGGGGGCCAGGTGCCGGTGTCCTGAGCAGGCGGTGACACCGGCGCGCTATGGGGGACAGGTGCCGGTGTCACCGCCTGCTCAGGACCCCGGCACTTGTGATATTTACCTGTCCCTCGGTCCATTGCAGCGCACTGCTCCCTCGGTCTGACTCTCCTCTGGCTGTGAATGATCAGGCAGGGGGCGAGGCGCGCACTAACGACGTCATCGCGCCCTCTGCCTGATCATTCACAGCCAGAGGAGAGTCAGACCGAGGGAGCAGTGCTGCGGTGGACCGAGGGACAGGTAAATATTACTATACTCACCCCTCCGCCGCGAGTCCCTGCTGCCTCTCCTCTTCTCCCGGCGCTCTCTGCAGCGCTTCCTTCCTACAGCGGTCACATGGTACCGCTCATTAAAGTCATGAATATGTGCATATTCATGACTTTAATGAGCGGTGCCATGTGACCGCTGCAGGAAGGAGCCGGAGATCGTGGGAGAAGCAGGGGGGCTGCAGAGACCGCGCCGGCGGAGGGGTGAGTATGATCCGACACCCCCGCTCCCACTCCCCCGCCGACCCCCGTATATGACCCGCGTATAAGCCGAGAGGGGGACTATCAGCCCTAAAAAATGGGCTGAAAATCTCGGCTTATACATGGGTATATACGGTACCCAAAAGTGACACCATTCTAAAAGCTGCACCCCTCAAGGTGCTCAAAATCACATTCAGGAAGTTTATTAACCCTTTACGTGCTTCACAGGAACTGAAGCAATGTGGAAGGAAAAAATTAACATTTAACTTTTTTAGCAAAAACTTTTCTTCGGAACCAATTTTTTTATTTTCACAACTGTTAAAAGAAAAAATGAACCACAAAATTTGTTGTGCAATTTCTCCTGAATAAGCCGATACCCCATATGTGGGGGTAAACCACTTTTTGGGCGCACGGCAGAGGTCGCAAGGGAAGGAGCGACATTTGACTTTTTCAACGCAGAATTGGCTGGACGCCATGTCGCGTTTGTAGAGGCCCTGATGTGTCTAAACAGTGGAAATCCATCACAAGTGACCCCATTTTGGAAACTAGACCCCCTAAGGAACTTATCTAGATGTGTGGTGAGCACTTTGAACCTCCAAGTGCTTCACAGAAGTTTATAACATAGAACAGTGAAAATAAAAAATCATATTTTTTCCACAAAAACAATCTTTTCACCCCAATTTTTATATTCCCAAGGGTAACAAGACCCCAAAAGTTTTTGTGCAATTTATCCTGAGCATGCTGATACCCCATATGTGGGGGTAAACCACTGTTTGGGTGCATGGCAGAGCTTGGAAGGGAAGGAGCGCCGTTTGACTTTTCAGCGCAGAATTGGCTGGACGTCATGTCGTGTTTGTAGAGGCCCTGATGTGTCTAAACAGTGGAAACACACCACAAGTGACCCCATTTTGGAAACTAGACCCCTTAAGGAACTTATCTAGATGTGTGGTGAGCACTTTGAACCCCCAAGTGTTTCACAGAAATTTATAAACGCAGAGCTGTGAAAATAAAAAATCATTTTTTTTCTCAAAAATTATTTTTTTAGCCAGCTATTTTTTATTTTCCCAAGGGTAACAGGAGAAATTAGAACCCCATAATTGGTGTGCAATTTGTCCTGAGTACGCTGATATCCCATATGTTGGGGTAAACCACTGTTTGGGCGCACGGCAGGGTTCGGAAGGGAGGGAGCGCCATTTGACTTTTTGAACGCCACGTCGTGTTTGGAGACCCCCTGATGTGCCTAAATAGTGGAAATCCCTCAATTCTAGCTCCAACCCTAACCCCAACACACCCCTAACCCTAATCCCAACCCTAATCCTAACCTAAATCCCAACCCTAATTCCAACCCTAATTGTAACCCTAACCTTAATTGTAACCATAACTCTAATTGTAACCCTAACCCTAATTATAACCCTAATTATAACCCTAACCCTAAGGCTAGGTTCATTTTGCGTTTTACCAGCCCGTTCAACACATAGCATTGAGGGGCTGGTAACGGTATAGCATAACGCGATCGTGTTATGCTATACCCCCGCTAGTGCAGAGGAATCAGCAGATGATTCATCTGCGCTAGCGGTGACGGAGCCCAGACGCTGCAGGCCGCGTCCGAGGCTCCGTCACTGAATGATGGCACGTCGCAAACCCATGCCGCTTTACGGCATGCGTCGCGATGCGCCCTCAAATGGCGGTGAATGGCAGCGTTAACGGACTGTGTTACACTGCGTTATACCACGGTGTAACGCAGTCCGTCTAACGGACTGCCATAACGCAGTATGAACCCAGCCTAACCCTAACCCTAATGCTAACCCTAATTATAACCCTAACCCTAATTATAACCCTAATTATAACCCTAACCCTAACGGAAAAATGAAAATAAATATAATTTCTATTTTTTATTATATGTCCCTAACTAAGGGGGTGATAAATGGGGGGGTTATGTACTGTTTTTTTTATTTTGATCACTGTGATAGTTTATCACAGTGATCAAAATGTACTTTTAGAGAATGAATGAATATTTTTTTGAATTTGCCGCCAGGCAGATTTGGCGGGCGCCATTTTTTTTTTACAGGATGAAGAAGCCGGCCTGAACGGAGGTCAGGGGGAGGAATGGAGGCCAGGGGAGGATCGGACCACAGGAGGGGAGGATCGGAGGACACGGGACCCCTGCAGGTACGGGGGGAGATCGGGGGTCCCGGGACACTATTTCTCTCCCCTCTGATGTGCGATCACATCAGAGGGGAGAGAAATTTACAGGCAGGGATCGCGGCTGTTATTTCTCTTTTGCGATCGCCGCTATATGGCGATCGCAAAAGAGTGGTGACTGGGGGGGCCCCTATTATGTTCTCTGGGGTCTCGGCTACCCCAGGCAGCCGAGACCCCAGAGAAAATCGCCCATCCCCCGTCACCTCGCGGCGGGCGCACCACTCATGCGCCCGCCATTTTGCAGCATGGCGACGGCACCGGGGGACCCCGGAGGGCCCTGGGGCCATAAGGAGGGTTCGGGGGCCACAGTGGGGGTCCCGGGGACCCTTTTTCTCTCTCCTCTGATGTCCGATGACATCAGAGGAGAGAGAAATTAAATGGCACATTGTTTGTTTTTTTTTGTTGCGATCGCCGTTATAGGGTTAATAACGGCGATCGCAACATCGGTGTCGGTAAAAAACCGACCCGATTCATGTTCTCTGGGGTCTCGGCTACCCCCAGTAGCCGAGACCCCGGAGAAAATGCGCCTCTGGGGGGCGCTATAGGCTTTTTCCACAGCGCCGTTAATTAACGGCGCTGTGGTTTTAAGTACCCTTAATGACCGCCGTTAAAAGGCGTATCGGCGGTCGTTAAGGGGTTAAAGGGTGATTCTATAATTTTTTTCCCTCAGAATTGAGTGACTCCATAATTTTTTCCCTATGCTTGGTTTTACCATTACTGACTACCACATTTTGTTCTTGATTTCTTTTAGTGTTTCTCAAAGCCAGAAAGTTGCCATTTGAAATGACTTCAGTTTTTTGCCATGTCTGTGATCTGCTTTTTTTCAACAAAACAAAACAACTGAATGAACATCTTCCAAGGCCGGTGATTCCATAATTTTTGCCAGGGGTTGGATGAGCTTTATTTCACAATTATTCAACAGTAATCAGTCATCTGTATTCACATACATGGACCAAACAGCCGGCCCAGTGCAAAAAGAAAAAAAAACTCAACAAAAATAAATGTGTTCCCAGTCTCTGTTGTCAGGTGCTGAAATTCTATTTTGAACATACTTTGATCACTGGGTAGATTCATGCAACAGGGAAATAAATCAAACACAAATAAATAAATGTCATCCTAACTAAGATAAATGATACTTAAAGTCCATAGTTTAAATGCACAAGTTTTCATGCAAATGATACTAGAAAATAAGATGCAAGCTATTTGGGAGGTCCTTTTTTTTCTCTTTTAGGGGTATATTCATACAGAGACAGAGAGAATCTGCTGCCAAAAAGTTTTGCAGAAACCTTACCAGAAACAGCAGGGACATCTGTAGTAGCAAATCTGCACCAAATAGTTTCGATTTTGATGCACTTTGTTGGGGTTTGAATACCCATATGCAAATTAATTATCTAATTTGCATATATGCCCCACTTCAAATAAGACTCCATACACACCTGATTTCTGTGTCATCATAAAATGACCTATTGTTTGAAACTGTGGATTTCTATTTTAATATACAGTACTAAAGGGAATCGGTCACTCGGTTTTTGTTTTCCCATCTGAAAAAAATGTGATGTAGGGGCAGATACCCTGATTCCAGCGATTTATCACTTACTGCGATGCTTGCTGTAGTTTTGATAAAATCATTGTTTTCTCTATTGCAGATCTAGCAGAGCTCTGAATGCTGAGTCCTGTATAACCCCGCTCACACCTCTGAATGGCAGCTTTTTGTGCACTCTGGCAAAAAGCTGCCATTCAATTGAGGAGGCCTCATTGGAGATCATGGCAGCAGGTTTACTAGTTCTCTACTGTTAATCTCCTGCTGATAAACCAGGGATTTTATCAAAACTACTGCAAGTGGCCCAGTAAGTGACACATAACTGGAATCAGGGTCTCTGTCTCTATATTATGCTGCTCTCAGGTTAGGTGGCAAAAATCTTATGACAGATTCTGTTTAAATGTATTTTTTAAAGATTTATGATCATGTTTTTTTCAATTTCCATATCACTATTTATATAAACCCCCCAGAAATCTTGTAACTGTCACACTGCCAATTGGGCCTCATAGTAGACTTATATTTCCTGCTGTGTACAAATGACTTTTCAGCAGTCTCATTATCATCACAGGCAGGATTACAATGACAGGTAACACATTTTACACACCGCTACTAACACAGGATCCACCAGCTCACCCCCTTCCCCTCCATTCGCTATGACCAATCCTGTGATGGGAGCATGTTCATTAAATACTTCAATACAATTCAGTAGGGTCAGAAAATGCCCGGCAGGAAGAAGGAATCTAATGCTAGGTCTGGTGTAAAGTGTTAAAACTGTAATTTTTTTTAAATGTACATAGTAATCTAACAAATTAAAAATTAAATTAATCTAACAAATTAAAAATTTTGTTTACACAATAGTTTGGTCATTTTCCTTTGATAAAGGACAGTACAGCCCCCCAACTTCGTACCAGAGCAATGTATTGTCAGACATGATTGCTATTCCCAACTGATGCAGAAAAAAATGATCGTCAACATTTCTAATTGCCAGATCCAAGCGGCAAACGACTGATCAAGCCAACAAATATATCTGCTGATGGGATCTGCAGTGTCTAAAGATGTTGTCAAAATCCAATCAATTAAGGCGACAGATCACATGCGTTTTTAATGTCTTTTATCACAGTTACAGTATCTCAGCCATATAATAGCAGGTTAAAAGCGAGGTAGGACACGGCTGTGTAGCCCTGGTGGTAGGCACACGCAGTACCCTGGAGAGTGTATGGCGAGACGGCAGCTTAATGCTCAATATTCATTCACTCTACACACACTAGACACACCCCTAGGGTAGTGGAGTATACTCTAGAGGGAGTGGTCAAGGTAGTAGGTGTTAGAGTGAGGAGTCTAGTTCCTGTCTTTGGACAGTGAGGACGTGTGGAGTAGAGCTTAGATTTCTGTGAGAAGACGTTTGGAGGGAGGAAAGAGTCTAGCCTGCTTCATCACCAGTTCATATAGTGGAGTCTGGTATAGGTGTTTGGGAATACACCTTAGTCTGGTCAGAGCTGTATCACCCTCTCAGCACCCACTGAAGAAAGGAGAAGTACTAGCACGGAAAGTCTTCAGCAACCCTGTCTAGAGGACGGTATCAGGTACAGAGACGTGCTCCTGCCTGTGATAACTGAGCATCCGTGGCTAACTTCATTGGAAGGAAAAGGAAAAGAAGTGACTGCTCAACCCTTGGCTAGTAAGAGTGCTTATGTTACCAGCGTGGACAAGGCGAAAGGCAAGTGGATTATAGAATTAGTGCTACAGGATTGCAGAAGTCCAGCACGTTGCTACCGGTCACTGGGGACCGAAGGGTCACTGTTGTTTCAGGCACAGTGACAGGAAAACCAGGAATCTACCGGACCCTAGGTCGCGGCAGACAAGCCCCTTATAGTCAGTACGTAACTGGGGTCAGGGGGAGTGAAGACTTTAGAGTTCTGCAGGACCACGTAAGAATTCAGCTCCTTCATAGGAAGGCCCCTAACACTAAGCTGACTGGGCAGGTACAGCTTGGATAAGCTGGAGAATTGAGGGAACTACGCTCCATGCTAGTTGCACTCGTCATATTGGAGATAAAGGAGGCCCCTAACTTGTCCAGCTGCCGTCTCAAGATACACTCTCCTTGGATCAGCCTCCCTGGGACCTGCCTTATCATCTTGCAAGTAAAGGTATGGAAAGACGCTGACCGTGTGAGACTGTGTTCTTTAACCGCACTCGACTTCACAACTCACATAGACTTTGAGGGACCAGTCCCACCTGTAGGGGACCCGACATCTAGCTGCCTCACCATCCCCTCAGAGATCTACAGCAGCGCTGGTACTAATTACCAGAACACTACAGGTGGCGTCACGAACTGTACATAAATCAATCCCCTGTAAATATATCCCCAACATACGCCAGACCGCCAGGGCCACGGACCGAGCCACAGCTACCTGTGACAAAATCCCCATAGACTTCCATGGGCTCGGCTCTGAGTACCCCATTGCCCTGGTAACCCACAATTGTGGTGGCGGGTCGACACAACAACTTGGCGTCACGAACAGGATACCAAACTCGCGAAATTGCGAGCCCTGCGTGCCTAAGGACTTGTTTTTGTGAAAAGGACTGTTTGCACTTTTGGCGCCAAAATCGCCATTTTTGTCGCCATATTCGCGCCCTCAGGCGCTGGAGAAGAAGGTGGGCGTACCTTCGTGGGCGTCTACCCCCCTGTGGCGCGAAGAAAATGCCTGCCCTCTCAAAGTGCTACTACAACATGCGGTCCTGCCCTACAGCAAAGGAGGTCCGCCTCCTCTTCACCTTCCCTGCGAGGAGGAGGAGACGCAAATCCCACCTCCACGGAAGAGACCGGATGTCTCCGCAGAAAGAAAGAATCTTGTGGAACATGATGGAGGCAGGACGTGTGCAGCCGAGCGGGGCAGCGGAGGAAGGCAGGCCCCGTGCCCCCGCCAAGCTGCCATCAGCATCGGAGACTTATGCAATCCTGCACCTGCAACAGGCGTTGTTAGAGCTTCAGGAGGAGAACGCACGCCTAAAGAAGTTTCAACCTGGACTGGAGGAGATAGAGAGACGCCGATGTAACCTGCTGAAGTGGCAAATGACGAACACGGCGTCCTCTCCCCTCGACGAATCCCCACGATTCCAAGTTTCGAAGAGTCTGCTGCCCAAGGCGAAGGAGCAACCGGAGGCTGCCCCCGAAAGTACCGTTCCCGATCCCACTGGTGAAGCGGTGGATGCGGAGGAGGTTGAGGAGGTACAGCCAATCCCGGAACGCCCGCCCGGCCAAGAGGCCGCAGCAGATTATCGGTCCCCGGCAGGGACACCGAAGGGGTCCTGTCCGTCACTACCAGATGTGGACTGGGACGAAATGGCGCGCCTGGATGACGTCGCCTACACCGCCCAGTGGGAGCAAGAATGGCGGAGTCGTGAGGAGACGAAGAGGCGCCAGCAGGAGGAAGAGCGGGAAGCTCAGAAGAACCGCCAGCGACAGTATGCCGAGCTGATTGCCGACAAGGAGACTGTCCGTCGCGACAAAGGTACCTTACGGGAACCGCGGCGGCGGGGGTGTGTGGCTGAGTTCCAGCTCCGGAAGGGCTGGGGCTTTATCCGTGAACCGGGCCTCTACCCAGCGGTCTTCGTCAGCAGGCGTGACGTGGAATCTCACCTGCCGCAAGGTCATCCCGGGAGGGACTTAGTGAACGGAGATATAGTCACCTATACGCGGCATTGGGGAATGAAGGGGTGGTATGCCCTGAACGTCGCCATCGTCCGCGACCCCGTCCCAGACGCAGGTATCGTCACCATTACCGCAGCGTCCCCGTTTCCAGCTCAAGCAGCATCCGGCCGTGCCCCAGCATCGCCCCCTGCAAAGTCATCGCAACTAGCGACCCAAAGTTCATCGCAAGTTAAAGCCACCTCCACATCGCCACATGCGACCCAGTCTAGATCGCAAACCCTGACGCGGTCTATATCGTTGACTGTAATGGAGACGCAATCGGTGTCACACGGAGAGAGTATACCCGTTGCGCCCCTAGAGGTTCGCACCAGAACTGTCGCAACCCAGACCCTGATCGCAGCACATGATTTGCTGGTCTTGGGATCTAGGGCTCATTGCATCGTTTCAGCCCCCGGGGTGAAAGATGTAGTGGAAGGTGAATTATTAGTAGAAGATGAATAAATAGTAAAGAGTTGGTGAGATCCCTATCGGATCTCCCACAAATAAAAAGCAGAAAGTTTAAAATGTTTTTGAAAAAAAAAAAAAAGGGTTTTGCACAGTTTATATATAGTGAATATATATTTCTAATTATAGAATGCCCGGCTGGGTAATTGGTAATTGATAATTGGTAAATGATAAATGATAAACAGTTGCACTTTTATAATGTGATTTATTATGTCTTTCTTTATAAATGGACTTTTGAGGTTAAGGACTATGCTAACCCGGAACTTTCTTGTACATAGTTGCGCTTCGGCGCCCTATCTTGGTTTTACAAAAACCATCCATAACTACCTCTGAAAAACAAAACCCGTATGGTGTGGCACTGAGTGAGGTCTGCAATCGGACGTCCTGCAGCCCACCCAGGACCCACGTTGAAGGTTTGGTGCGGGTCCTTCACAAGTATATTGTATATTTATTTATTGAATGCTATTTGATACTATTTGTATTTTTCTATAAAGTTTGTAACGTTCAAGGTGTTCTCACCTCCCGGATGGGAAGATGTTATTGTTATTGTTATTGCATAAACAAAATGTCTTTTGTATTTTACAGCCCGGGAGTGCTGTCGTTTACCATGGGGGAATGTGTAGCCCTGGTGGTAGGCACACGCAGTACCCTGGAGAGTGTATGGCGAGACGGCAGCTTAATGCTCAATATTCATTCACTCTACACACACTAGACACACCCCTAGGGTAGTGGAGTATACTCTAGAGGGAGTGGTCAAGGTAGTAGGTGTTAGAGTGAGGAGTCTAGTTCCTGTCTTTGGACAGTGAGGACGTGTGGAGTAGAGCTTAGATTTCTGTGAGAAGACGTTTGGAGGGAGGAAAGAGTCTAGCCTGCTTCATCACCAGTTCATATAGTGGAGTCTGGTATAGGTGTTTGGGAATACACCTTAGTCTGGTCAGAGCTGTATCACCCTCTCAGCACCCACTGAAGAAAGGAGAAGTACTAGCACGGAAAGTCTTCAGCAACCCTGTCTAGAGGACGGTATCAGGTACAGAGACGTGCTCCTGCCTGTGATAACTGAGCATCCGTGGCTAACTTCATTGGAAGGAAAAGGAAAAGAAGTGACTGCTCAACCCTTGGCTAGTAAGAGTGCTTATGTTACCAGCGTGGACAAGGCGAAAGGCAAGTGGATTATAGAATTAGTGCTACAGGATTGCAGAAGTCCAGCACGTTGCTACCGGTCACTGGGGACCGAAGGGTCACTGTTGTTTCAGGCACAGTGACAGGAAAACCAGGAATCTACCGGACCCTAGGTCGCGGCAGACAAGCCCCTTATAGTCAGTACGTAACTGGGGTCAGGGGGAGTGAAGACTTTAGAGTTCTGCAGGACCACGTAAGAATTCAGCTCCTTCATAGGAAGGCCCCTAACACTAAGCTGACTGGGCAGGTACAGCTTGGATAAGCTGGAGAATTGAGGGAACTACGCTCCATGCTAGTTGCACTCGTCATATTGGAGATAAAGGAGGCCCCTAACTTGTCCAGCTGCCGTCTCAAGATACACTCTCCTTGGATCAGCCTCCCTGGGACCTGCCTTATCATCTTGCAAGTAAAGGTATGGAAAGACGCTGACCGTGTGAGACTGTGTTCTTTAACCGCACTCGACTTCACAACTCACATAGACTTTGAGGGACCAGTCCCACCTGTAGGGGACCCGACATCTAGCTGCCTCACCATCCCCTCAGAGATCTACAGCAGCGCTGGTACTAATTACCAGAACACTACAGGTGGCGTCACGAACTGTACATAAATCAATCCCCTGTAAATATATCCCCAACATACGCCAGACCGCCAGGGCCACGGACCGAGCCACAGCTACCTGTGACAAAATCCCCATAGACTTCCATGGGCTCGGCTCTGAGTACCCCATTGCCCTGGTAACCCACAATTGTGGTGGCGGGTCGACACACGGCTGCCCCCCGGGAACGTTTGGATTGAATTAGGTGTAAGTGGGTATATAAATAAATGTAGCAAATACGTTAAAGCCACCGAGGGACATCTCTGCATAGGTCGTCCATACTATACCCTGTGCTTTGATGTGAATACATTGTGACTACCCTCCCCTTGTATTCGCACCTGTCCTTTTAATGTGTTTTCATTGTTCATATATTCTTGTGTCACTTTTTGATATGTTTAAATAAATATTTACCTTTTGCATTATGGATTCTCGTCACCAGTGACTCTTTGTTTCCTCCTCCCTATTGTGACTACAAAGTATAAAATTTGATCTTTTTGAAAAATTGTGTCTGCTCAACCACCTCCTACCTGGGCAAATTTTCCTTGTTTTTTTTTTTTCTTTCTTACTTTAATTTCTTTCATCACTTTATTTCAAGAGCCATAGCTGTTTTATTTTTTATTATTATTATTATACATTTTTATAGAGCCATTTATTCCATGGCGCTTTACATGTGAAGAGGGGAAAATATAGACAAGTACAGTAAACATGAGCAATACAAGGCACACACATGAACAGAAGGAGAGAGGACCCTGCCCGCAAGGGCTCACAGTCTACAGGGATGGGTGAGGATACACTAGGAGAGGGTAGAGCTGGTCTTGCGGCGGTTCAGTAGACTGATGATCACTGCAGGTTGTAGGCTTGTCGGAAGAGGTAGGTCTTCAGGTTCTTTTTGAAGGTTTCTATGGTAGGCGCGAGTCTGATGTGATGGGGTAGAGAGTTCCAGAGTATGGGGGAGGCACGGGAGAAGTGTTGTATGCGGTTGTGGGAAGAAGAGATAAGAGGGGAGTAGAGGAGGAGATCTTGAGAGGATCGAAGGTTGCGTGTTAATATGTACCAGGAGACCATGTCACAGATGTATGGAGGAGACAGGTTGTGGATGGCTTTGTATGTCATGGTTAGGGTTTTGAACTGGAGCCTCTGGACGATAGGAAGCCAATGAAGGGCTTGGCAAAGAGGAGAGGCTGCGGAATAACGGGGAGACAGGTGTATTAGTCGGGCAGCAGAGTGCAGGATGGATTGGAGTGGTGCCAGTGTCCTAGAGGGGAGGCCAGAGAGTAGGAGGTTGCAGTAGTCAAGGCGGGAGATGATAAGGGCATGCACTAGTGTTTTTGTAGTTTCATGGTCAAGGAATGTACAGATCCAGGAAATATTTTTGAGTTTGAGACAGCAGGAGGAGGCAAGGGTTTGGACATGTGGCTTGAAAGAGAGGGCAGAGTTTTTTCTCTTAACCTAGCCATACGGGGGCTTAGTTTTTTGGCAGTTTTGAATGACACCATTCATTTTACCTTATAATGTACTGAAAAAAAAAAAAAAACACTTTTCGACCATTGATTTTTGGATCTTGTTTTTATAGTGTTCTTTGTGTGATAAAAAATTCCTGGTAATGTGATATTTTTTTTTTTAGGTCAGAATGATAGAATGATTACGGTGATACCAAACTTGTAAAGTGTTTATTTTAAGTGGTAAAAAAAATAGCTCAACATAGTCAAAATAAAAATTGGCTTGTGTCGCTATTGTTTGTGACCTGCAACTTTTTGTTTTTCCATTGATTGAGCGGTGTGAGGGCTTGTTTTTTTGCATGACAAGCTGCGGTTTTGTTGGTACAATGTTTTGGTTGCTTTTGTTGCATATCAATTTAGGCAGTTGCAGTGTCTGAAAAATGGAAATTTTGGAATGTGGGAATATGTATTTTTTTCGTTAAGGCAAAATTTTTTAAAATATAATTTCTTTCTCTTTGCATTGGGAAGATGGGGATTCAAATTGGGATGTACTTCATGTTGCACAGCTTCTGAATCAACACCTTTGCAGTAGAAAACTTCACAGAGCAGGCTGCATGGGATAACAAGCTTTTACTTCTAACAACATGAGGTAAAGGAAAAATGCACAGTCATTTCAGCATTGCATCAGGAAACAGGAACAAAACAAAAGTGAAACTACAAGTGAGAGCATTTCTTATACAATACATTAAGCAAGGAAACGTTACACAACATCGCCTTCTATTGTCAGGTCAGCATAAAGTCCTCCTTTTCCTTATAATAAGTCCTAATCTGTTGCATATGCCAACACCCTTTCTCAACAATAAGGACTTATTCAATCAAACCCAACTTTTTTATTAGTCTCTGATGTTTAAAAGCATTCAATGCCTTTGTGAAAATGTCTGCTGTCATTTCTTCAGTAGGGCAATACTCCAACTTCAAGACTCCTTGGTCCTGATGATCTCTCAAGAAATTATATTTCACATCAATATGCTTGGCTCTTGAATTGACTCTTTACACCTGAGCAAGAACAAGACATCCTTGATTGTCCTCTTTTAGTTTTGTTGGTTCCAACTGTGGTTATCCTAATTCTGTCAACAATTGTCTTAACCACAGTACTTCTTGACTCGCATGTGCTGCTGCAACATATTCTGCTTCTGTTGAAGATAGTGTCACAATTGACTGTTTCTTACTTGTCCAACTTATTGGTCCACCTGAGAGAAAAAAAATATGTCCACTGGTAGATCTTCTGTCAGTTGGGTCTCCAGCCCAATCTGCATCAACATATCCTGTTAAAATGCAATTATCACCTGTGGGTAATTTCAGCTTAACATTGCTAGCTCCTTTCAAATAACGTATTACTCTCTTCACGGGATTTCAATCAGCTTTATATGGCTTTGATACCTTTCTACTCAGGATTCCTACTGCTGCTGCAATGTCTGGTCTTGTAACGGTCGCTACATACAGTAGTTTTCCTATTGCTGTTCTGTATTCTTCATTGTTTGGCAGCATATTCTTTTCACTGTTCATCTCTTTGAGATAATTAGTTTCCATTAGAGACTTTACTGTTTTTGCATCCTTTAGTCCAAATTTTTCTGTTATGTCTTGAATCGTGTGAATTTGATTCAGTAGGAAACTTCCATCTTCTTCTGTTTCTATCTGTATTCCTAGGTACTGTTTAACATTTCCTAAGTCTTTGATTTCAAAATGTTGTTTCAGGGTTTTTAGAATGTTTTCTTTATCCCTTTCTTGTTTAAAACAAATCAAAATGTCGTCTACATATAGGAGTACATAAATCCATCTATTACTCAGCCTTTTTGTGTACAAGCATGGATCAGCTTTGCTTCTTTGAAATTTTTCATTTGTTAGTACTTCCGTGATTTTGTCATTCCACGCTTTAGCTGCTTGCTTTAAACCTTATATGCTTTTCTGTAGTTTACAAACTTTGTTTGGATTTCTTTCATCTTTGAATCCTGGAGGTTGTTCCATGTAAATGTCTTCTGTTAAATCTCCATTCAAACAAGCTGTCTTTACATCCAGATGTCTTAGTTCCATCTTTTCCATTGCTGCAACTGTAAGTAAAGTTCTTATTGTAGTGTGACAACTGGAGCAAATGTTTCATCATAGTCTTCTTCTTCTGGAAGTCGAGCTATTTCTTCCCAAGAGATAGATTCATACATTTTACTTGTACTTACCTTGTATGAGAGGCGTTTTGGTGGTTTTCCTTTGTTCTCTCTTATTGAACGTCTTGGTTCTGTGTCTGTTTGTAGTTGTGATTCTTCACTTTCAGTATTTTGTTCTTCATTAATTTCTACTTCTTTCTCATCAGATATTTCTTCAGTTATGTCACTATTGTTTTTCTCATTTTTTGTTTCAACTGAAATCATAATGTCTTCATTTAAATCTTCAATGAATGTCACACTGTTACTCACTGTAACTCTGTCTGTTTTGGGATCTAAGATTCTATATCCTTTACAGTTTTCACTATATCCAATGAATATTCCTTCCATGGATCTGTTTTGAAGTTTGGAAAGTTTTTCTGTTGGAATGAATATAAAAACTTTACATCCAAAAACTTTGAAATGATTGACACTTGGTTTCATACCTTGCCACAGTTCATATGGAGTTTTCTTCAGTTTTCTGGAAAAAAGTCGGTTCTGTAGATATGTAGCTGTCATTGCTGCCTCACCCCAATATTTCTCTGGTAGTTTAGAATCTGTCAGCATACAGCTCATCATTTCTGTTAGAGCTCTGTTTTTCCTTTCTGCTACTCCATTTTGTTTAGGTGTGTATGGAACAGTTTTCTGACGTTCTATTCCATTTTGTCTTAAGTAGTCTTCTATTCTGTGACCTGTAAATTCACCTCCATTATCACTTCTGATGACAATTGGCTTCCTTTGAAATTTGTTACTTGATCTTGTTACATAGTCTACAAGTTTATCAAAAACTTCACTTTTGTTCTTAATTTAGTATGTGACTGTGTATCTTGAGTAGTTGTCCATAAAAGTCAACATGTATCTATTGCCTCCTGATGTAGTCACTTTCATGGGTCCACATACGTCAGTGTGCACCAAATCAAGTGGGTTTTCGCTTTTCATCTCACTTTCTTTTGGAATAGATATCCTTGTGGCTTTGGATTTTATACAACATTCACATGTTATGGTAATTGAGCAATCTGATATCTTTAAATCTTTTGTCAATTCTTTTCTCTGTAGTTCCCTTATACTGTCCGGGTGTCTATGTCCTAGACGTCTATGCCACATGTGAATACAGTTTTTGTGATCATGTGTACATACCTTCATCTGTTCCTTTGGTTTGTCAAAATGATATAATTGTTCATCTGCCTTGACTTTGGTTATCATCTTGTTTCCTGCAATAATTGCACACTCATTGTCTTTGAATTTTACTGTAAGTCCTTTTGCTGTTAAAGGTTTCACAGATAATAATCCGCCTTCCAATTTTGGAACATACAACATATCCTGTACAAGAGTCTTTGAATCTTGTCTGAACTTGTTTAAACAATTTAGCATACCTTGTCCGATAACTTCTGTGGTTAATTTGCTTCCATCTGCAAGATAAATGGCTTCTTTCTTAGCTAAATCAAGATCAGTAAAGAAATTCTTGCCACTTGTCATATGATTCGTTGCTCCTGAATCAATAAACCAACCAAGTGATGATTTCATATCTGTTATTTTGAATGTGCCATTCCAATTATTCTCACAAGAATCGAATATTGTGTTTTTACTTTCTGTGTATGCTTTTTATGTTGTAATTTTTGTAGTTCTGCTTTCCATATGGTACAGTCCTTCTTTAAATGACATTTTTTCTTACATATGAAGCATTCTCTTGTCTCTTTATTATAGGGTTTTTTAAATTCTGTAGTTTTAAGAGCGTTTTCACTGTCCTTTTCAGTAGAAGAATCATTGCTTTGTTCTTTTCTTCTCTGATATTCATCTATGAGTCTTGTTTTCACAAAATCTAATGTAATGTCAGTTTCTGGTCTCGTCTCTAGTGCATTTATTAAAGCAGTATATGAATCTGGTAAACTGCACAACAATATAGCTGCTATATGACTTTCTTTAATATCTTCACCAATAGATCTTAGCTGTGATATCACTTCCATAATAGAGAATATATGCTTCTGCATGTCACTGTCTGCACTTAGTCTCATACTGTAAAGCTTTCTTAATAAAAATAACTTGTGATTTAAGCAGGGTCTCTCATATAGCTTTCTTAATGCTTCCCACATTCCTTTCGCTATTTCTTCATTTCTTATATGTATTAATTGAGCATCATCCACTAATAAGCTAATGGTGGCTCTCGCTTGTCTATTTATCTTATCCCATGTCTGATTATCCTGATCAGGTCTATCTGTAGTGATTACTTCCCATAAATCATCTTTAGACAATAACATCTCTACTTTGAACTTCCATAACTGATAGGTCTCATTATTCAGTTTAGCTACTGTGAGTTTTAGCTCTGTGCTACTTGTCATTTTTAACTTATCTTACTTGTTTGGAGAAACTTGCACTGAAGAATTCTTCTGCATTCACCAGGGTCTTGCTGAGAGTTCCAGTGTCCTGGGTATCTGGTATTCTGGGTGCTTGGGATCTGTGGTGTCTGGATTCTCTGGTGTCTGGATTCTCTGTATCTGGGCACGCTGTATCTGGGTGTCTGGGTACGCTGTGTCTGGGGTGACTGGGCCCATAACCTGTTGCACAGCTTCTGAATCCACACCTTTGCAGTAGAAAACTTCACAGAGCAGGCTGCATGGGATAACAAGCTTTTAGTTCTAACAACATGAGGTAAAGGAAAAATGCACAGTCATTTCAGCATTGCATCATGAAACAGGAACAAAACAAAAGTGAAACTACAAGTGAGACTATTTCTTATACAATATATTAAGCAAGGAAACGTTACACAACATCGCCATCTATTGTCAGATCAGCATAAAGTCCTCCTTTTCCTTAAAATAAGTCCTAATCTGTTGCATATGCCAACACTTCAATTGCCCAATCTTTTAGTCCAGCAGGGGGATAAGCCAATGACTGATAATTCTGGCAACTGCTCCTTGATAGAGAAGACTGGGATGCTTGGCCGAACATTCTTGAATTTGGGGGAGTCAGGAGAGTTAACTGTCAGTCAAATTGCCTAATGTATATGGCCAACTTTACTCCATTTCTCAGTTGACCTTCTTTACATCAGTATTTTGCACCAAAAAAACTGGTGCACACTATTAACGTTACACATTACAGAGCTGGGCAAACTGTGGCAGGTGGGCCATATCTGGCCCTCTAGCTGTTCCAGTCTGGCCCACAGACAAAAACAGCTGAAAAGCTGAAACAGTGGGTCTCCCCCCATCTGTCCTCCGCCACCCGTTGTCACCAGTATCCACATCCTCAGGATGCAGATTGCAGTGAATACATTGGTCGACGGCTCCTTCCACCAATCAGTATGTCAGCAGATGCGATTATATCATTTCATCTTGTCTGCTGTGCAGAGAGTCAGTGCACCAGAGACCAGAGTAGAGCGCCGGGGGAACAGAAGTGAGGTATGTGGCTTTGATTTTTTTTTCATATGTGTGTGGGCTGTTTGCATGTGTATAGGAGGCTATGTGAGGGCTCATATTGTATATAGAAAGCTATGTGGAGGCTCATCCTGTATATACAAGGCTATGTGGGGGTTCATACTGTATATAGGGGATTATGTGAGGGATCATAGTGTATATAGGAGGATATGTGGGGGCTCGTTCTGCATATAGAAGGCTATGTGGGGGCTCATATTGTATATAGGGGTTTATGTGGGGCTCATACTGTATATAGGATGATATGTGGAGGCTCATACTATATATAGGGCATTATGTGGGGGCTCATACTGTGTAAAGGAGGATATGTTGGGGCTCATATTGTATATGGAAAGGCTATGTAAGGACTCATACTATATTTAGGAGCCTATGTGAGGGCCCATATTATATATAGAGAGGCTATGTGTGGGCTCATATTGTATATAGAGAGGCTATGTGGGGGCTCATACTGTATATATAGGGTTATGTGGCGGCTCATACTGTATATAGGAGGATATGTGGGGGCTCATACTACATATAGAAATCTATTATGTGGGGGCTCATACTGTATATAGAAAGGCTACTGAAGGACTCATACTATATTTAAGGGCTATGTGAGGGCCCATATTGTACAGTGCCTACAAGTAGTATTCAACCCCCTGCAGATTTAGCTGGTTGACACATGCGGAATTAACTTGGCATTGTGACATTTGTACTGTAGATCAGCCTGGAAGTGGGAAATGCACCGCAGCAAAAATTTTTTTTTTTTAAAAACGTTAAAAGTTAATTCAGAGTGTCATTTATTATTCAACCCCTCAAACCACAAGAATTCTGTTTGGTCCCCCTAAAGTATTAAGAAGTAGTTCAAGCACCAAGAATAATGAGCTTCACATGTGTGGATTAATGATCTCTTTTGCCAGCCTTTTCTGACTATTTAAGACCCTCCCCAAACTTGTGAACAGCACTCATACATGGTCAACATGGGGAAGACAAAGTAGCATTCCAAGGCCATCAGAGACAAGATCGTGGAGGGTCACAAGGCTGGCAAGGGGTACAAAACCCTTTCCAAGTAGTTGGGCCTACCTGTCTCCACTGTTGGGAGCATCATCCGTAAGTGGAAGGCTTATGGAACTACTGTTAGCCTTCCACGGCCTGGACAGCCTTTGAAAGTTTCCTCCCGTGCCGAGGCCAGGCTTGTCCGAAGAGTCAAGGCTAACCCAAGGACAACAAGGAAGGAGCTCCGGGAAGATCTCATGGCAGTGGGGACATTGGTTTCAGTCAATACCATAAGTAACGTACTCCACCGCAATGGTCTCCGTTCCAGACGAGCCCGTAAGGTACCTTTACTTTCAAAGCGTCATGTCAAGGCTCGTCTACAGTTTGCTCATGATCACTTGGAGGACTCTGAGACAGACTGGTTCAAGGTTCTATGGTCTGATGAGACCAAGATCGAGATCTTTGGTGCCAACCACACACGTGACGTTTGGAGACTGGATGGCACTGCATACGACCCCAAGAATACCATCCCTACAGTCAAGCATGGTGGTGGCAGCATCATGCTGTGGGGCTGTTTCTCAGCCAAGGGGCCTGGCCATCTGGTCCGCATCCATGGGAGGATGGATAGCACGGCCTACCTGGAGATTTTGGCCAAGAACCTCCGCTCCTCCATCAAGGATCTTAAGATGGGTCGTAATTTCATCTTCCAACAAGACAACGACCCAAAGCACACAGCCAAGAAAACCAAGGCCTGGTTCAAGAGGGAAAAAGTCAAGGTGTTGGAGTGGCCTAGTCAGTCTCCTGACCTTAACCCAATTGAAAACTTGTGGAAGGAGCTCAAGATTAAAGTCCACATGAGACACCCAAAGAACCTAGATAACTTGGAGAAGATCTGCATGGAGGAGTGGGCCAAGAAACTCCACAGACCTGTGCCGGCCTGATCAGGTCTTATAAAAGACGATTATTAGCTGTAATTGCAAACAAGGGTTATTCCACAAAATATTAAACATAGGGGTTGTATAATAATTGACCCACACTTTTATGTTTAAAATTTATTAAAATTCAACTGAGCAACATAACTTTTTGTTTTGTAAGATTTATGCTTCTGTTAATAAATCCTACTCTCGTTTGCAGTTTGAAGGCTCTAACTTATTTGCATCTTATCAAACCAGCTAAATCTGCAGGGGGTTGAATACTACTTGTAGGCACTGTATATAGAAAGGGTATGTGCAGGCTCATACTGTATATAGAGAGGCTATGTCGGGGGTCTTACTATATATAGGAGGTTATGTGGATGCTCATACCGTACATATATATATGTATCTATATATAGAGAGGCTTTATGGGTGCTAATACTGTATTTAGAGAGGCTATGTGGGGGCTCTTACTGTATATAGGGGCTATGTGGGAGCTCATGCTGTATATAGAAGTCTGTGTGGGATCTCATAGTGTATATAGGGGTGTGCGCGGGCTCATACTGTTTATAGGGGATGTCAACATACTTAATTCTGCTCAATATTAAGTGATACAATTAATATTAATATAAAAGAATTATAATTAATATGTTAATATTAAGCTGAATTATTTTCAGTCTATTAGTTCGGCCCTCCACAACAGTCACGGTCTCTCATGTAGCCCCTCAGGAAAATTAATTGCCCACCCCTGTTTTAGACAATATTGATGACCTTCCCATAGGATAGGTCACCAATATCAGATTGGTGGGGGTCCAACATCAGCTTTAAAGCTCTGGTGGTGGTTGGATATAAACACATCAAATAGAGTTACATTTTCTGTGTAGTGGCCACTGCTGGGTACCGCAGAACAGCGCCCAGTACAAATTGAACATAGCTGCTGTTGCCTCTGCTGCCACCACCGCTGCCCGGGTCCCTGCTGCTCCTGGGTTGTTCACTGTCACCGCCGCTGCCCAGAACCCTGCTGCTGCCACCCGTCTCCCCGCCGCTGCTGTGTCCTGGCGTGCTGTCCCTGCATGGTCCCTCCTCGGCTTCCAGGCGCGCGCTGTGTGATGGACTCCCGGCGCCTGCCCATGCGCCCTAGATCAATTAGTGCGTGGTCATGCACAGCACCAGCCTTTTAAAGACAGTAGGTACCCTGACCCGGAAATCCTTCTGGCCAATTAGGGTTATGGTATTTCAAGCCACCTCCTCTTAGTAAAGGTGCCTGATTATCTTATAGGTTCTGTCTATTCGTCCCAGGCCCCTTGTGTTTCTGTGCGCTGCGCTGGCTGCCAGCAATACTGCACGTGTATAACTTTGTTTCTCTCCATATCTCCAACTGCTACCCGCAGTCCGGAGTTCTGTCACGGTGTCTCCCGCTGTCTCCCATCCAGAGTCCTGTCCTGCCTGCCCTCTAGGAGTCTCGTCCCCAGTCCCTCGTACGTCTTTTGTCCTGTCTTCCCTGCCTGCCTGATCCTCATCTCTGGTTCCCGTATCGTTTCCCGCCTTCCTACGGTCCCTTCCTGTCTCCATACCCGTTTGCTTCCTGAGCCGCCCCTCTTGGTATCGGCTACTGTGGCTTCTGCGACCTCTAGGCTTGCCCCTAATGGTCCCTGTATAGGGGTCGGTCCTCACTAGGCCAGCTGGCCCCGGGGACAGGCCGGTTCCACAGTCCAGAGGGTCCATTCGAGGTAGCTTGCACTCCGGAGGCGTAACAGCTGCACATTGTGTGTCGACCCGCCACCACAATTGTGGGTTACCAGGGCAATGGGGTACTCAGAGCCGAGCCCATGGAAGTCTATGGGGATTGTCACAGGTAGCGGTGGCTCGGTCTGTGGCCCTGGCGGTCTGGCGTTTGTTGGGGGAATATTTACAGGGGATATATTTATATACAGTTCGTGACGCCACCTGTAGTTTTCTGGTAATTTGTACCAGCGCCGCTGTAGATCTCTGAGGGGATGGTGAGGCAGCTAGATGTCGGGTCCCCTACAGGTGGGACTCTTCCCTCAGGTCGGTAGTTAAAGCAGGGTTGTGCAGGCATGCAAGTAAATAACACAGTCTCACACAGTCAGCGTCTCTCCATACCTTTTACTTGTAAGATGGTAAGGCAGTTCCCAGGGAGGCTGATGGGGTTGATGGAGGATGAGCTTTGAGGCAACGGTTAAGCAAGTTAGGGGCCTCCTTTACTGTCCAATGATGATGAGTGCAACCAGCCTGAAGCGTAGTTCCCTCTATAATTCCAGCTATTCCAAAGCTGTTCTGCCCAGTCAGTTTTGTGGTCGGAGCCTTCCTGTGAGAAAGCTGAATTCCTGTCTTGTCCTGCAGAGACTCAAGGTCCTCACTTCCCCTGACCCCAGTTACGTACTAACTCTTCAGGGCTGCTTGCCACGACCTAAGGTCCGGTAAGCCTCTGGTTTTCTTACCACTAAGCTTGAAGCTATAGTGATCCTTCGGTCCCCAGTGACCGGTAACAATGTGCAGGTATTCTTTACCTATGGCACTTCTCTGTTCTCTTCCACTTTGCCCTTCGATTTGCTCACACTCTTAATAGATATCTCAGTCTGTCTTCCAGTGGGGCACAGCTCTGACTAGGCTGAGGTGAACTAGACCACCTGTACTAGCCTCCACTTTCTGAACTGCTAACAGGCTCAGACTGAACACGTCTGCTCTGTCCAAGGACAGAATCTGACTGAATGAATCACTCCCCTCCACACCCCTGCTGGGTGTGTCCGAAGTGTACGTGATGTCATGAAGAGCCCTTAACTGTTACCTCTCCACTCATCCTCCTGGTATTGTGTACCAGGGCTACACATTCCCCCATGGTAAACGACAGCACTCCCGGGCTGTAAAATACAAAGAGACATTTTGTTTATGCATGAAAACATCAACATTAAACATTAATTCGTCCCATCCGGGAGGTAAGGATGTCTTGAACGTTGCAAAACAAAACATCAAATATAGAAAAATACAAAAGTATTAAGGCATCAAAACATTCAATAAATACACAGTATTCTTGTGAAGGACCCGCACCAAACCTTCAACGTGGGTCCTGGGTGGGCTGCAGGACATCCGAATGCAGACCTCACTCAGTGCCACACCACACGGGTTTTCTGTTCAGAGGTAAGTCAAGGCTTCGTATGAAACCATTAAAAGGCACCTTAGTGCAACTATTTACAAGATACAGTTTTTGGGCTGGCTCAGTCCTCAGCCTCTGAGTCCATTATAAGACATAATAGGGAAAAACACATATATAAATAGACTTTTTACAATATTCACATTAATTCGTTATAATCACTGCTGATATCTAATGGGTAACTTCCCTTTGGTGGTTCGCTCTGATCTACGTGGTGTAGCTTCAGGTATATCAAGTTGCGATCTGTCTGCACTGCGTAACGGCAAACTATAGAACTGCCTCAATCTTTCTATGGATCTGGCAAGCGTACTGATGGCTGGACGGTGTGAGTCAGCTTCACCAGGGATCCCATAGTATGGGGCGCTGCTTCTGATGATCCTTCTTGAGATTCCATAGGTTGAGGTGTTGCTGGAATGGGTAACTCCTGAGCGGGCTCGACTGGCACCACGGGCACAACTGGAGGTAAAACTTCCTCTTGTGGCTGATAAAAATGCAACACTGGAATTATCACAGCATCTCCCAGTCGGGGCCAATCCGCAGGAAAATCTCCCAGATCCGTGTGTATGACCTCTTCCTTTCTTTCTCCTTGATTGATGACAGGGTTCTTTTCACAACGCTTTAAGGGTTCTGGACACAATTTCAAATGGTCTCTGGACACAGTGGTTGTTGTTCTTCCTCCGTCCTTACTGACGACACAAACTTTTCTGTTGTCATATTTAGAATCTTGTATGACGTAGGGTTCTTGCTCCCACTGGTTATCCAATTTGTGCATCTTCCTTTTTCTTTTTAATACTACCTCTCCAGGCATCAAAGGCTTGGCAGGAGCATTTCTGTTGTAAATATCTTCCTGTTTCTCCCGTGCCTTGTTGAGACTTTCCTCCACGCAGACTTGTACTCTTCTGTATTGCTCTTGCCGATTGATGTCCCAGTTTTCAACGGCGTCGTCTGCCTCCGGTTCTACCACTCCAAGTTCTAGATCCATTGGTAGTTTTCCAGGCCTTGCTCTCATAAGATAAGCTGGAGTGCAATTAGTTGAACTTACAGGTATATGGTTATACAAATCAACCAAATCAGGTAGTAAATCCGGCCATCGATTCCTGTCTTCCAACGGTATGGATCTCAACAAGTCAAGGACAATATGGTTCATTTTTTCGCAAAGACCGTTGGTTTGAGGGTGATATGGTGTTGTTCTAATTTTCTTGCACCCGTACATGTGACAGAATTCCTTGAATAGATCGGCTTCGAAAGCAGGTCCCTGATCGGTTAATACTTGCTCCGGATACCCATGCGGTCTGCAGAAGCTTGCTTGAAAGGTCTTCGCTGCCGTCACTGCGGTCTGGTCCTTAACTGGAACAACCACCAGAAATCTGGAGTAATGGTCCACCATGGTCAAGGCGTATGAGTATCCAGATCTACTTGGCGACAGTTTGACGTGGTCCAGGGCCACAATCTCCAGGGGACGAGTCGTCCGGATAGGTTGCAGGGGTGCCTTCTGACTACCATAGTCCTTTCTTCTGAGACCACAGGGTCCACAGTTCCGACACCACCTCTCGATGGAGCTGCGCATCCCTACCCAGTAGAACCGGCATCTCAACAGGGTCTCCAGCTTTCTCCAGCCAAAGTGTCCTGCTTGATCATGGTACGCTTCCAACACCATTGGGACATCTGCCTTGGGGACCACTATTTGCCAGACCATCTCGTGGGTTCTGGGGTTGACGTATCTCCTGCACAACTTCTCACGGTATAGGAACAACCTGCTTTTCTCGTTCCACAGGAGCTTTGCTGACATAGGTGCATCCTTTTCCAAAGAGGAGCCTTCCTGTCTTAACAACTCCTTGATGCGGCTGACCACTGGATCACTGTCCTGAGTCTCTTTCCAACTGTGATGGGGTAAAGGATTTAATGTCGCCACCATACTGCTTTCTGTGGACTCGATGCTCGTGGACTACCCCATTTCGATGGAACGCAGGTAGCTCAATTTCTTCCAGGTCGTCCGATTCTTCTTCCGTGTCAGAGTCATGCGGCCTTCGGGACAACGCGTCAGCATTAGCATTCTTTCGACCTGCCCGGTACTTGATAGTAAACTGGTAATTGGACAACCGAGCCATCCAACGCTGCTCCATGGCGCCCAACTTGGCCGTTTCTAGGTGCGTTAGCGGGTTGTTATCTGTAAACGCAGTGAACCGATTGGAGGCCAGATAGTGCTTAAATCTTTCAGTAATGGCCCAGACCAGCGCCAGAAACTCCAGCTTGAAGCTGCTATAATTTTCCGGATTCCTCTCAGTTGGCCTGAGTTTTCTGCTGGCATATGCGATGACTTTTTCTTGGCCATTCTGCTTCTGACTGAGAACTGCTCCCAAACCTTCATTACTAGCGTCGGTGTACAACAGGAACGGTTGGCTGTAATCAGGATAGGTTAAGATCTCATCACCTGTAAGGATCTCTTTCATCTTTTGGAATGCTTCAGCCTGTTCCTTACCCCAATTAAAGGGAAGGTTTCTGCTCTTTAGGGATTGTCCTACTAGGAGGTCCTGTAAAGGAGCTGCCTTCTTCGTGTAATCTTTCACGAATCTCCTGTAGTAACCCGTTAGTCCCAGGAACTGTCGCACTTCCTTAAGGTTCTTCGGCTCCGGCCACTTCTGGATGGCAGTGACTTTCTCTGGGTCTGGCGCTACTCCTTCCGAACTGACGATGTGCCCCAAGTATTGTACCTTCTGTTTGAGTAGATGGCATTTTGAGGGTTTCAACTTCATCCCGTACCTGGACAGGGATTCAAATACTTCTGCCAGGTGCTTCAGATGGTCCTCATATGTCTTGGAATACACGATAACGTCGTCTAGGTATAGCAGCACGGTTTCAAAATTGAGATGTCCCAGACAGTTTTCCATCACTCTCTGAAATGTTCCTGGGGCACTGCTGAGCCCAAACGGCATTCTGTCGAACTCACAGAGCCCCATTGGGGTGGTGAAAGCCGTTTTCTCACGATCCTCCTCAGCCACAGCCACTTGCCAGTAACCACTAGTCAGATCGAGGGTAGAAAAGTAGTTAGCCGTTTTCAGAGCAGCTAATGATTCCTCTATACGTGGTAACGGGTATGCATCCTTGTGTGTTATGCGGTTCACCTGCCTGTAATCCACACACATTCTCATACTACCATCTTTCTTTTTAACCAGAACTAGAGGGGCTGCCCAGGGGCTACAACTATCCCTTATCACCCCGGCTTTCTTCATATCATTCAACATTTCTTTAGCCTTCTGATAATGAGCTGGAGGTATGGGCCTATACCGCTCTTTGATGGGAGGATGACTGCCTGTAGGGATATGATGTTGTACTCCCTTAATTATCCCAAAATCAAGTGGATTCTTGCTAAACACTTGGGCATACTCTTGCACCACCCGTAATACCCCTTGCTTCTGGTGAGCGGGAGTGGTGTCCGTCCCAACATGGAGCTGCTGACACCATTCCGCCACCTGAGTTGCTGGGTCATTATCCTCCGCTATTTGACAGGAGTCTAAGGACTCAGCCGGGAGAATAGAATTATTGTCGACAGCATGTAGTTTAGCAATGGTTGCATAACGGGGTAAATTTACCTCATCATCTCCCCAATTGAGAAGCCGTACCGGTACTCTTCCATTCACCACCTCTACTACTCCTCTAGCAGTCATAAGTGTAGGTCTATGTTCTGAATGGTGGGGTTCTACTACAGCTTGGTAGTTCTGACCTCTCAGACCTATGGCTGCCCTGCACCAGATGATCATTTCACTCATTGGGGGTATCACAATAGGATCCGAGTCAGTGACCCGTACATTACCAATTTCGCCGTCTGTAAGCTTCGCTTGCTGCTGACACACCAGGGCCCGGATCTCTCTTTGGATTACTCCTCTCTGCCTTGGTCGGGCAATCTCAGCGAGCTGTTGGAGCAAGAACACAACTTCTCCCAAACAATTACCGATAATGTTAGTACCCAAAATTATATTTAAACCGTTCTCCTCATTTACAGTCTTTACTACCAGAAGCCCCTGGTCTTTCAACTCCTCTCTGCCCACTTTTACATCTACACATTTTGTCCCGAGTACTTCTACAGGAAGACCATTAGAAGCATATACGGTAAAGTCAAGGCTCGGAGGTTTAAGACTGTCCATTGACCAGTACTTGGTATATAGGGCATCAGGTATTAGGGTCACCTGCGACCCAGTGTCTAACAATGCCGGAACAGCAATACCATCTAGAATAATAGACAGGTAGGGTCGCCCGCCCACATACCTGCGGTTCCAGTCTAGGGGGCCTGACGGGTATTCTCCTGGGTGTTGGCCCTCGGACCCAGGTTCTGCCCGTTTAAAGGACACTGTGGAGACATATGACCTTTCCGGTTGCATCGGTAACAGATGATCTCTCGACGAGGAGGGTGTTGATCAGAGGTCGCTCCTGGGGGTGGCGTTGTCCTCCTCCAGGGGGGCGACGTCTTCTTTCTTCTCCGGTGCATCCACGGGACGTCTTCTGGGCAGTCAGCTAACAAGATCTTCCCTTCCTCCTCTTTCCGCAGCTGTAGGGCACTCATCACAGCGGCCAGATTTTTAGTCAGCTGGCGCACCTCTGAGCGCAGACAGTCCAATTCACTAGGAGGTGTCACCGGCGTCTTGGCTTCGGCCACTAGCGGGGAAAAGGGGTTTACTGCCGGTTCCAGAGTGACTTCACCCCGATGATGTTGGGTTGCCACCTCAGGTTTGCCCAGGGGCCGCAGCCCTTTTATTGCCATGTCTTTTAGGGCATCAAAGGTAGCATCCGGATGATCTAAGGACCACCAATTTACAGTTCTGCGTTCCTCTTGGGATCTCAATCCCTGTATAAATTGTTCTTTCAGCATTTTATTCTCATCGATAGCATTTAAATTGTTAATCTGCTTGAGGGCTCTCAGGGCTCCCTGTAGTCGGCAAGCGTAGTCCCGGATGCTGTCACCTGGCTGTTGTGAACAGTGATAGAAGGCCATCCTGAGATCTGTTTCTGTGCGGTCTTCAAATATGGCATGTAGCTTAAGGAAGATCGCAGGTACCGACTCCTGATCAACGGTATCCCAAGTCTCCACTTCCCTCTCAGCAGCGCCGGTTAGCTGCCCTATTAGCACAGCAGCTTTTTGTCTCTCAGGCATGGAGTACATTTCTAGGATGCTGCATAACTTCCGCTTGAAGCCTGCTAAAGTGCCTGGCTCACCGCTGTACTGGGGAAGCCATTTCGCCCCAGGCAT
This sequence comes from Oophaga sylvatica, assembly GCA_033576555.1. Classification (NCBI taxonomy): domain Eukaryota; kingdom Metazoa; phylum Chordata; class Amphibia; order Anura; family Dendrobatidae; genus Oophaga; species Oophaga sylvatica. The sequence goes on from JARQOD010000001.1 coordinate 402,521,584, forward strand.
ATATGGGAGCGTTAGTGGCATGATCGGGACTACCGGACTGGGTGCTGGGCCTGCACCCCCATCTGGCGCTACAATACCAGGCGGTGCGGGATCGGGGACTCCGGCTGGGGCCGCACTGTCAGCCGGTTGTTGTGACATCTTAGCGCCCCCTTGGTTAAACGGAGCCTACCGGTTTCAGACGCTGCTATTTCACAGGCACCGCAGTGGGAACAGGACCTTCGTCGCAGGCGCTCTGATGTCAGAGCGTTCACTTCCTGTTGTAGGACCTGCCGCTGAGTCAGAGCCGGGGGCGTGTCCAAGACTCTGCGCGCTCTTTCAGGTACGCCCACCTTCTTCTCCAGCGCCTTAGGGCGCGAATCTGGCGGCAAATATGGCGGTATTTGGCGCCAAACAACAGCAACAGTCTTTTTCACCAAAACACTCCACAGGCACACAGGGCTCGCAATGCTGCAAGTTTCGTATCCTGTTCGTGACGCCAAAGTTTTGTGTCGACCCGCCACCACAATTGTGGGTTACCAGGGCAATGGGGTACTCAGAGCCGAGCCCATGGAAGTCTATGGGGATTGTCACAGGTAGCGGTGGCTCGGTCTGTGGCCCTGGCGGTCTGGCGTTTGTTGGGGGGAATATTTACAGGGGATATATTTATATACAGTTCGTGACGCCACCTGTAGTTTTCTGGTAATTTGTACCAGCGCCGCATAGATCTCTGAGGGGATGGTGAGGCAGCTAGATGTCGGGTCCCCTACAGGTGGGACTCTTCCCTCAGGTCGGTAGTTAAAGCAGGGTTGTGCAGGCATGCAAGTAAATAACACAGTCTCACACAGTCAGCGTCTCTCCATACCTTTTACTTGTAAGATGGTAAGGCAGTTCCCAGGGAGGCTGATGGGGTTGATGGAGGATGAGCTTTGAGGCAACGGTTAAGCAAGTTAGGGGCCTCCTTTACTGTCCAATGATGATGAGTGCAACCAGCCTGAAGCGTAGTTCCCTCTATAATTCCAGCTATTCCAAAGCTGTTCTGCCCAGTCAGTTTTGTGGTCGGAGCCTTCCTGTGAGAAAGCTGAATTCCTGTCTTGTCCTGCAGAGACTCAAGGTCCTCACTTCCCCTGACCCCAGTTAGTACTAACTCTTCAGGGCTGCTTGCCACGACCTAAGGTCCGGTAAGCCTCTGGTTTTCTTACCACTAAGCTTGAAGCTATAGTGATCCTTCGGTCCCCAGTGACCGGTAACAATGTGCAGGTATTCTTTACCTATGGCACTTCTCTGTTCTCTTCCACTTTGCCCTTCGATTTGCTCACACTCTTAATAGATATCTCAGTCTGTCTTCCAGTGGGGCACAGCTCTGACTAGGCTGAGGTGAACTAGACCACCTGTACTAGCCTCCACTTTCTGAACTGCTAACAGGCTCAGACTGAACACGTCTGCTCTGTCCAAGGACAGGAATCTGACTGAATGAATCACTCCCCTCCACACCCCTGCTGGGTGTGTCCGAAGTGTACGTGATGTCATGAAGAGCCCTTAACTGTTACCTCTCCACTCATCCTCCTGGTATTGTGTACCAGGGCTACACAATTGCAGCTCCGTGTGCTGAACTTGTAGCAGCTGATTGGTGTGGGTAGGGTGTCGGTCCCCCACCAATCTGATATTGGTAACCTATGCCATGGAGAGGTCATTAATATATTCTAACCAGTCAAATCCCTTTAAGTGAATGGGAGAAAAAGTGCAGTGCTCAGCAGCCAGCAAACAATATACAAGGCTGCTGAGCTTCACCCTGTACATTGCTTTGTTCTGATTGGCAGCTTTCTGCCTATGCACAGCTCAACATTCAGGGAACTTGTGAATCTGCAACAGAGAAAACTGTGATTTTTTTCAAAGCCACATCAAGCAGCCCAGCAAGTGACACATCGCTGGAATCAGGGTCTCTGCCCCTACATCATGCTGCTCTCAGATGGTGTAGCAAAAACTTATTGACAGATTCCCTTTAAAAGCTTACATTTTTTTTACAGGACAAGTGTACTGTGTGATACAATTGCCTGAATTTCCACACATGACCTCTAATCTGACAGGGTCACTTGTGGCACATGGGACATTCAGGCTTGTACAAAACTCATGAATAGAGCTAAAGTTTTCTAACGTATAGGACACAGAAATAATATGGTTCTCTGGTTTCACGGAAGTTATTACTACTAATTTTGAATAATATGAATAAGTCTGCAAGAATGTGTGTATGATATTTAGCTTAAAAAGACTGGGGGAACAAGGATCAATCCTGGGAATTAAAGATAATAATGAGAAAATTAGAACATCTATGTGTAATGGCTCAATGCCAAGAACGTAGAGACATTTCTTAAAAAAATATACGCGAATCAGATATCCTTTAGAAAGAAGGTAAACTGACTCGATAACGACATGGGTTTCAGGTGGCTGCCCTATAGGTCAATATCTGACTCTATATCAAGCCTTGCAATATGACCAACGAAACAAGATTTAGCCAAACCAGAATCTCGTCTAAAATACAAATACACCCTTTTACAGGGTCTTGTCAGTGCAGAGCAGGGTACTGGATTGGCAGAACAGGAGGCCTTTGTGTAACCCTCAGTGGGTACCATTTCTTCTATTGTTAGTGGAGATAGTTAAGGGTATGAAGTTTTTTTAATTTTTTTTTAGCAGATCCTCTCCAAAATTCTTTTCAAAAGCTCTTCTGAAAATTCTTCCAATCTTCTGGACCCAGGGAGGGTGGGTAGAGATCAAATTTTATTTTTTACAAACTGCAGCTGGAAGACATGGGTTTTCTGAAACCAGGAAACCCTTTAATTGCATTTTCTATGGATAAAGGTTGATACATTTATTACTTAAAATCCCAGTTCCTTACCTTTCTTCAACCATCTCTTGGAATTCTCAGAGCCTCGCATTATTCATGATAATTTATGATGAAAAGGAGATGACTGTACCTCGGGCAAGGATGCTCCTTCTTGGAAAAAAGCTGAACGTATTGTTGCCTGCGTTAAATCCCTTGTTTTGTATGCTTTACATTTCCAATGTTATCAATCAATAATATATATATATATATATATATACATCAGAACAACGTAGAACATTGCGCCAATGCCTTAGGTCATTAATATACGGCAGAAGTATTCACGAAACTCACTTGATATTACATTTGTAAATATTGTTGGAAGCCCCTGCTGGGATACTTGCTGTAGATCAGATTTCCCTTTCTACTCTGTTACTTTGACTCTGCGCATTGTAAGTGGATGTCAGATTTAAAGGATAATTCCCATTGCTGTCATTGTGATTGTTCACCAGAGACGTCAAATTGTTGTGTTTTAATCCCACTATTCAGAAAATATCATCATACATATTTCCTTTTCTAGTTTGACCAGCTTTTTATTTAACTTTCTTTTACATCTGTCTTGTGTCTGATAATTTGTGGTAGTAATAATAAGCAGATGAAGAATAACAATAACAGTAAATTAGAAATAAGGCACATTTACGTCTTGTTTTTACATGTAGTTTAAAAAGTTGTAAAAAAGTTCTCATTCACATATTCAAATGATTTTTACATTTTTTTTTTTGGATACATGGGGCTGTCGCTGACATACTCTTTTTTCCTGCTGATATCAGGCGATATCAGTGGGAACATAAATTAAATACATGTTTTTTTCACATTTTATTTACAACCACAAAGGACCACTAAAATACATTAAAAAATGAAATGTGTTCACCTTTCTGTAACAATTATTTTTATATATTAAATATGTTTTTTTCTGATGGGGGCATGGATAGTAACAGCCTTTGGATTGGATGCAGAAATTTTGTATTATTATTATTATTATCATTATTATTATTTTTTTACTTGCTTTATATTTATTTATTTCACATATTGTACACCCAATAAGTTCATTAAAGACCTTTTTTGGGAGGACTGGGGGCAGTGTCATTTCAATAATTAAATACTTTTTTTTAACTGATTTCCCCTGTAACTGTGTTGGTATATTAGCCCCAGTTACAGGGGAAATGCAGCCTCAAGGCTATATGACACATTTGACTGGATCTCCTAGGAACCAGCAGGTCGTGTTCCATCCTTATACTAGGTAGAACATGACAGCTGGGTATGGAGGAGGAAGTGCTGACATTGCTTCTATTACTGCATACATGACAAGTGAGAACCTGGACCACCCGGCCCCATGCATATTGGATAAATATATGTCGAGCCTGACGATTTTGGTGGGATCGGTGTACCAGCTAAAGCGTATGGAGCCCTTCCAACTGTCTCCTTACAAATTATGTCATGGAACATAAGGATCGTCCGACTGATTCTCAATCACCCAATCTGTTTGTCCAGCAGGGGATAAACCACTGCCTGATAATCCTGCAGCTACTCCTTAATAGAGAAGACTGGGATGCTTGGCCAAACATTCTTGCATATGGGGGAGTCAGGAGAGTTAGCGGTCAGCCAAACTACCTAATATGTATGGCCAACTTTACTCCATTTCTTAGTTGACCTTTTTTACACCAGCATTGTGCACCAAACAACTGGCACACTATTAACGTTACACGTCTTCTAGTCTACAGACATCTAGTGAGGAGCTGTAACTGTCTAAAACCATGGCGTACATCATATACACTAGTTGTTGACTCAATTTAAGTCAAAATTTTGAAATGTCCTGATAAATCTAATAACGTTTTAATCTAATTTAGTAAATGTAAGATGTTTTTATTTTTTTAATTTTTTTTAACCAAAGTTTTATTTATTTGTTACTTATTATTTATATTGAGATTATATGCATCAATGTGCAAAATAATTCAGTCCCTATCTGCAAAAGCAAGAACATTTAGAGATTATGTAGATTCCAAGCAGATACTGACCTTGGTGGGTGATTCAGCACTTATATTATACCTTCTACTCCAGGCATTGGTGAGCATAGTCTATGAAGAAATCCAGGGCGAATTGGCGAAGCATGAGTTCTCAACAATTTGGATTAGGCAAGTATTTTGTGCCCCCTAGCACGTGAACTGTTAGCACTTCCTCAGTACCATCCAACATTCTGGTATCGAACCCCACATCACACAAGCACATGCATTGCAATTTGAGGAAATTACTTATGTAATTATAGTTTGTGCCTTCACCTTCTATTTTTTTTCAGGTTTTTGCTAACATTTAAAAAATAATAAAATTGTGCATTGCTATATAGTTTTGCATTTTTATTACATTTATAGGTAACAATGTATTACCCAAGCCCTCTTTTTAACTCTAACCCTAGTTTTAAGTCTAACCCTAAGCCTAAGCCTACCCCCAGTGTAAACCCTAGCCTCATTTAGGGTTAGAAAAAGTGTAAAAATAAAAAAAAACAGCTATAAGTAATGAATGAAGACAGTATTGATTTATGTGTAGTGCAGCTCACTCATTACTATCTTTATTCATTACCTTTTCATCTTCTGTCTACTTGGTTGCGCTTAGGCAGAGCGCAGCCACCATTGTGCTGAGCTTTGTAATTTTAGTCACTTGCAGTGCAGAGAGCAGCAGCCGATAACGAACTCATCTCGCCTGTTGTGCTCTGCAGAAGCTTGTGTGGGCACTAACAGCGCCGTTCCAAGAAGAAGAGGCACTTGTAGGTGCTAATCACATGAAGATGGGGGAAAAATTTTGTGACCCCCAAGACTTTGGTGCTTGGGGCAACCATCCCTTCCGGCTCACCACTCTACACCACTGCAGGGAGTATAATTACAATACATACATTGGCGCTGGGAACATGTGAGAGGCACCACTTTTCTGTCATGGTTTGCTGAGTTTGTGGGAAAAGGTAGGTTAAGGGTTAATTTGGATGTCCTCACTCTGGGATTCTGGGAGGCTTCTTATAGCCTCATTGTGGGGCCATTCCTTGTCACTTATACTCTGACCCTTGGCCGAGTGTGTGTGACCCTGTTGTGTTTGTGCCTGTGCTTTGCGTCTGTGCTTCTTTGCGTTTGTTCAGTTCTGATTTGGCTTTGTCCAAGAGTTCTGCCTGCCCCTCTTGTACTGCGCCACTCTCTCTGTGTATGACCTCTTGGCTACGTCCTGACAATTCTTTGCCCGTCCCTCTTGTACTGTGCCACTCTCTCTGTGTATGACCTCTTGGCTACGTCCTGACAATTCTCTGCCCGTCCCTCTTGTACTGCGCCACTCTCTCTGTGTATGACCTCTTGACTACGTCTTGACAATTCTCTGCCCATCCCTCTTGTACTTCACCACTTTCTCTGTGTATGGCTACATCCTGACAATTCTCTGTCTGTCCATCCTGTACTACGGTAGCTCCGCCCACTCCTCTGACACTCGGTTACGTGACCACAGGTCCTGTTGCTCCTAGCACCTCACAGCAACCCGATGTACCGCTCTCCTTAGGTCTCGTCCGTCCATATCCCTCCGTGACGCCAGACCTCGAGCCCCCTCGTATTGGTGGGTGAGTTAACCTGCTCAGCCGCGTTTAGTCGCTGCTGCTGACAGGGTCGTTACATTTTCACACTAAACTAGAAGTCTGGTATCTCTATCTAGGATTTTCTGCACCTATCGTCAAAAGCCTAAACAGAGTCAGGACCAGCAAATTCAAGTACAAAAAACAGCAATAAGAAATGCAGATTATTTCTTTTTAAAATAAGTCTGTTATTTTCAATACTAGTTTAGAAACATCATCGGTTTGAGTTATGATATCAGATATAGCCAATGGGTAAGCCTGGTGTAGTTTGTGGGAAAAAAAAGACATTTTGTGAAAGAAATATTTCCAATAGACCTGTCAAGCATCCTAGGTGATCAATATGTATTTCCCTGTAGCAGAAAGTGTGTTACTAAATTAGTCAGCGCACACAGTGGTGGCAGGCAGACGCTTAGAAGCTATTGTATTAATGGTGAGCTTCTATCGCTGATATCAATCTCAAGTACAAACAACAGACAGTAGAAGAAAACAAATTTACACCCCTGGATGTCTTCTCATTATAAATAATTAGCTACCATTTCACAAGATATGAAGTGCAGCCTTTTGACCCTCTTGGCACAATATGGTCCGGAAAATAATTGTGTGAGATACAATACTTATAGAGCTTGAAAATCAGATGCAGCAGCTTTCATGACACAGCAGATTTAAGTAGCAGGATTGGAAGTGTTTCTGCGTTCTCCGGAATACAACACAATTAGTGGTCTGATAAAATTTTAGGTTTATTGTCAACGCGTTTCAGAGTCCACCAACGCCTTCTTTAGGACAACCATACATAAATAACAAGGTAATTGTAAACCTATGACTACGTCATTAGGGAAAGGAATCCTGCATCGTCCCTAGGGCTGGGTCCCTAACTATCCCTGCTCTCAAAAGTACCTCTGATGGTGAGAAAGTTTCGGCTACGTGCCTTACTGTTCTCCTATTATACCCTAAGCTGTCCCCTCTCCTTCCCCAGGAGGCCTGGGACAGATATGTTAGTGTATAAACCCGTTAGACAAACAGGGAAAATAAAAAGCAAAAAAGCAACTAAGGCTAGGTTCACATTGCGTTAAGGCAATCTGTTTAATGGATCCATTTGTAAGCAGCACTAATGCAATGTAATGCATTCAGGTCCGGTACGGCAAACGCACAGTGAACGGAAGCGTTCATTCAGCCATAGAACTCTATTGCAAACGCAGGCAGACGCAATTCAACCAATTTGTACAAATTTTAGCCCTGCATTGTTTTTTTTTTTTCATGAGGGCTTGCTATGGTCATGTGACCCATGATATCATCACCTCATGTGACAGGAAATGTGATTTCAGCCATTTTGGAGCCTACACTCTGCAATCTGTAAACAAGCAACACTGTGTGAACTAAGTACTATTTTTATATATGTATATACATATTTTGTGTGTAAATTGTGTAGTGGCCAATGTATGTGGACTAAATATATGGTTTTGTACGTACACAGATGTCAGATACTGAGGGATCTACCCCCAGCAGCGTGTCTGCCACCACTTCCTCAGAAACGGTAAAGTCATGCCATTTTGAAAAATATTTACAAAAAAAGTTGAATGGCACTCTAGTGTACTGAGGGGTTTCACATGCATTTTATGTGATATCCTTCTTTACATTTTAGCTCTGCTCAGTGTGGTATTCTGCATAGTGTAATCATGTGTCTGTCTAATATTTTAGGATTCATCTGACTCTTCTTCAGAGCCAAAGAAGCAAACCATTCTACCCCCAAAAAACAAGCTAATAAACAGAGCAAAAAGGTAAATGCAAAAAATGTAGCCTTCTTAAAAAAAATTGTCCGGAACACCCGACACCATAAATGACCTAATGCAGTCACATGCTTTAACGCATGCGTTAACGCGATGGCAAAAATACACCACAAAAAGACAATTTTGGGCTCATTTTTAGCGCATCTGTTTAATAGATTCGTTAAACGGATTGACCTAACACAATATGAACCAAGCCTAACAACACACAAAGGTAGAGAGGTATATAGGGAATGGTTGGAATGTACAAACCAAATGGGAATAGGATAATGAGGAAAGCATACACCCAAAAACAGCATACAACAATCTCCAGCAGCAAAAACGATCTCCAACTTCAGCACAGCCACTCCAGGAAAGGAGGAAGTAACTCAAACTCAACTATAATAGGCTTTATTGGCAGGACCAAAATACATTTAGTGTTGCCAAACCAAGGAAAATAGATGTGACGGGGAGGGGATTGGGAATTATGGGAATGGGGTGTTGGGTACACATTTTGGGAAATAATAGTCCATTTGGGGATTTTAAGTTCCTCTCAGCTTATGACGTATGGTGACATATTGTGCGGCGATCTCCACTGTTGATTCCTCTTCCCCCAGTAGGATGCAGAGTTTCCTCTCCTCCGCCATGAATGGAAAGTCTCTGGAAGTGGGAGGCCCTCACTGCTGAGTATTGACTGCAGTGAAGCATGATGTGTGCCTCGTCCTCCAGTGCCCCCTGCTGTAAACTTTCACTGGGCAGGAAGAAAAGGTCTGGCCAGATTTTATAGAGAGAGGAAATGACCAGGTCAGGAGCAGCTGTGAGATAGAGCTGCACATTTTCAATCAGCATAGAAAGGGTCCTTAACCTCTTCAGCACCAAAGGAAACAAAATCCATTTAATATGGGACACAAAATACACAGGCTAAATGGAAGACCTGCGATTCACACTACGTAATGATTTTCTAACCCCAGATCACCCAGGAAGACGTGACACACTTGTGAAAGCAATATAGGCTTGCATGATTTAAATACAGAAGCAATTAAAAAAAAGGCACCAAGAGCAGAGGGAGTTGTAGGTACAGTCAAATGTCAAAATAACGTGTATCAAGTTATATACCTGATAATATATTGCAAAATAGCAAAAGGAAATACATACTGTATGTTTAATTGTGCTGAAATTCAAAATAAAACGGGTTATAATAAAGTGAATATTCAAAAAGTGTCTATTTAAAGTGATGCGCTGGAGGAGATACAATCCCAGTGCTGTTGAGAAAGAAAAAAGAGGAGAGAGTGCAACAAACTAACTTGTTAAGTGTTTTTTGCTATATTCCAATCACATTCAACAGTTTGTCCTTGGATAATGCAGAGGAAAAATCATATATATTGTTCTGCCTTCTTCCACGTATGACTGTGTGGCTTCCAGCATACGGCTAAACCCTTCATCCACTCCAATAAAAGACTGTATGGGTGCTTAAGTCTATATTTATTGGGATAATTTGAACAACAATGGTAGATGATAACGGATTTATATAATGAAGGAAATTGATGAACACAATGGTGGATGAGATCAGGTAAAAACTGCAAGAAATAGACAGTATACAGTAGTATCAATACTGGCATGTACAGTGTGCAATTACATAAGTAACTGGAACATTACAGAAAAGAATGATACAGAGTACATAATACAAGAATGCTACTAGTACTGCTCTGCACCATACGAAAATGCATCTATCTATATGCGGAGGAAACAACATTACATCCTGAGAAATACAGAGCTCAATATGCCTCACTTACAATGCACTACACTGTGGCTGCATAACGGTTAACTAACACAGATACGTAGCACTACACATAACTGTATTAAACCCTCACCGGAATCCGCTTTGACAGAAGCAGTGATTTACAGAGAGCAGGACACACATGAATCTCTTCAGAAAGACAGCGAGAATATGTCTGCATGACTAAATTTCCCCGGGAAGCTAAGGGGGCAGTTCCTAACCATAACACATTGCTCCATTAAAGGGGAAACGTCCTTGAAACCTGGAACAGGACAAATGGGATCGACTTATGACATCTAGTGGTCATAACCGGAACTACGCTATGAGTTAACTTGCTGCATAAAAGTGGGCAGAACACTCCCCACTTGGCATCAACGGATGCCACTATTTGGTTCCTTTGGGGAAAATAACAACACAAGTTCTGTAACTGACCCGAGAAACAGTTTGTTCTCCCCAAGTTTGCACACTCTGACTTCTACTTTTCGTACTTTCCCATCCTTGCTGGGAAAAGGCTTGGTGACTAGGCCGAGTGGCCACTCATTTCGATGCGACTGACTGTCTTTGACAAGTACAACATCGCCAGGCTGGATGTTTGGGCGGTCTTTCTGCCACTTCGTCCTGGTTTGAGTGGAGAGATACTGCTTCCTCCTTCTGTCCCAAAAGACATTGGACACTCTTTGAACTTGCCTCCACTGTCGCCTGTAGAGGTCTTTATCGTTGAATTCTCCGAGTGGAGCTCTCGAGACACAGGTTTTCTGTGTGAGTAGCATTGCAGGAGTAAGGACTGTCGGGTCTCCGGAATCACTGGAAAGTGCTGTGAGTGGCCTGGCGTTCATGATAGCTGAGACCTCTGCCAAGAACGTAGTTAAACTCTCATTTGGGAGCCTGGTGTTCGCTTGTAAGAAGATAGAGTCTAGTATTCTGCGTGCTATCCCTATCATTCTTTCCCAGGCACCTCCAATGTGTGAAGAGTGCGGGGAATTGGAAGTCCAAGTGCATCCTTGCTCGCCTAGGTACCTTTCAATGTTAGCGATGTCTAAATTGGAAGGAATTTGGAGTTCTCTTGCCGCTCCGACGAAATTTGTACCTCGGTCAGAGCGAATATGCTTCACGGGGCCTCTGATTGCGATGAAGCGTCGAAGTGCATTTATAAAACTTGAAGTGTCCATGGATTCAATTACTTCAATATGAACGGCTCTGATGGACAGAGAGGTGAATAGAACTGCCCAACACTTTGCTTCAGAATTGATCTTCCTAGTGCGTCGAGTAGCCACGGACCAAGGACCGAATACATCTAGTCCAACGTTGGTGAAAGGGGTTCAGTACTAAGTCTGTCGGATGGAAGATTAGCCATCTTTGGATTTTGGAACATGCCACGGAGTTTGCGACACGTAACACAGTTAAAGATGAGTTTGCTCATGCTTCTCTTTGCACCGACTATCCATAGTCCAGCCGCCCGCAGATTCCCTTCTGTGAACAAACGGCCTTGGTGTCTCACCAAGTCATGATGATGCTGGATGTGTAGGGTTGTGACATGATGACGTCCAGGGATTATTACCGGGTGTTTCTCTGAAACTTCTACCTCAGCTTCCTGAAGACGGCCACCTACTCTCAGCACCCCATCTTGGTCGACAATTGGATCGAGCTTCCTTAGCGCGCTGTCTCCAGGAACGGGTTGTTCCTTGTTGAGGTTGTCTATTTCTCTGGGGTAGGTTTCCTTTTGTACCACACAAAGTATTGTTACCCTCGCTCTTTCCAGGTTGAGGGCGGTAAAAGCATGCTTGCAGTGATGCCAACCTTTACAAGATCTCTGGCTTGCAGGTAACGCTGACTTGTAGGACTGGGCCACATGAAGTAGACAAGCAACGGCTCGAACAAGTGACTTCCAGGTAGAAAACCTGCTGAACCGATGAGATTCCAGGTAATGACTTGAAATCTCTGTATGCAGAGCAGACACATGAGGACGGAGCTTTTCGTCGGCATCTGGATCCACTAGTTCGAACGTTTCAGGCCTGTCGATGTGGGGCATCGAACGGTACAAGGAAGCAGGGCCTGTGAACCATGTTGTGTCCTTAAGATGACTTGAAGCAACGGATCTAGTCGCATGGTCCGCAGGATTGAGGTGAGTAGGTACATAGTGCCACTGACTAGGGCAGGTAGATCTTCTTATCCTCAGTATCCGGTTGCTGACGTAGACATAAAAGCATTGCGTTTCATTGCAGATGTATCCTAGTACCACTTTGCTATCAGTGTAGAACTCTGCTTCTTTGGTCTCCAGATTCATCACACCTGAGATAAGCTCGGCCAACTCAACTGTGAGGAGAGCAGCGCAGAGTTCCAGTCTGGGTACCGTGTGTTCGCGGAGTGATGCCAGTTTAGTCCGGCTCATCACAAACCCGATGTGGCTCTGTTCATTGACATCTATGGTTTTGAGGTATGCTACTGCTGCGATTGCTTTGACTGATGCGTCGCATAAGATACAAAGTCTTTGTGTCTTGACTTCTGTAGATGGCACAGGAGCATACGGTTGTTTCACACGAAGGTCAGTCAAAGCCTCGAGAGACCTCTTCCACTCTGCCCACAAGTCTGCCTTTTCTGCTGGCAGTGGATCATCCCAATCAGATGTGTCTTGGGTGAAGTGTCTTAGCATCATTTTCCCTTGGACAGTAACTGGAGCTACGAATCCCAGGGGGTTGTATAGACTATTCACGAAAGAAAGAACTCCTCTGCGTGTGAAGAGTTTCTCGTCTTTACTGATATGAAAGGTGAAGGCATCTGTCTTCAGATCCCAAAGCAATCCAAGACTCCGCTGCATGGGAAGAGTGTCGATGCTTAGGTCTAGGTCCTTTAGATCGCTGGAATATTCTTGAGAGGGAAATGCTTCCATCAACTCTCGACTGTTGGAAGAAATCTCGTGCAACCTTAGGTTAGACTGAGCGAGCATTTCTTGAGCCCTTTTTAGTAGACTGCAGCCTCATTTGTTGGTGTTGACTTCAAACAGTCGTCTACGTAGAAGTCCTTTTCTACGAAGGATCTGACGTCTGACCCATACTTTTCTTCGCCTTCTTTGGCAGAATTACGGAGGCCGTAGCTAGCGACTGCTGGGGAAGAGCTGTTCCCGAAGATGTGTACCCTCATCCGGTACTCTGTGATGTCTTTTTCTGGGTCGTGGTCACGGTACCAGAAGAACCTCAAGTAGTTTCTGTGTTCCTCTTTGACGAGAAAACAGTGGAACATCTGTTGTATGTTAGCCATAAATGCCACCGTATCTCTGCGGAAAGAGAGTAGTACTTCCAGAAGCCTGTTGTTGAGGTTTGGGCCCGACAGTAGGACATCATTTAATGAGACATCTTCACATTTGGCACTTGAGTCGAATACCACTCTTATTTGACCTGGCTTCTTGGGATGGTATACTCCGAAGATGGGCAATTACCAACACTCCTCTGAGGGCCGAAGTGCAGGTGCAATCTCTGCGTGGTTGTTCTGGAATATCCTTCCCATGAAGGTAAGAAAGTGTTCCTTCATCTCAGGTGGCTTCTTAAGTTTGTGACTGAGGTTGATGAACCGGCTGTAGACAAGTTCCCTGTTGTTGGGTAGGCGCCTTCTCTGAGGTCGAAATGGTAAAGGTGCGACCCAACTGTTCGATTTGTCTTTGACTATTTGTCTATCCATGATGTCCAGGAACATCCTATCTTCTATGGACATCGCTACCTTGTCGTCTTCCTTTGTCCTGTGGAAGACTGTACATCCCATGTGGTCTTGTTCACCTTCACAGGCGTGGTCTTCGTTGGTAGGTACTGAGAAAGGGCAAGGTAGTGGAGCGCTGTTTGGCAATTCCTTTACCAACAGACTATTGTGACATGGCTGGAAGAGAGACGGACGTCCATTTTCTAGTGTGCTGGTGAGCATACTGTTGACTGAGGCCGGCTTGTGTGCTCCTCCTAGACAGACGTCTTCTATGATGACCCATCCAAGGTCGAGCCTCTGAGCATACAGAGCATTTTTGGAGCCGTTTACATATTCTCTAGTCTTGTAGACTCGTAGTATATTTCTTCCCAGGAGTAGGGCTATTGGGGCTTCTGGATCCAACTCAGGTATCAGGTAGGCTATACGCTTCAGATGGGGGTGATATGTCGCCACCTCCGGTGATGGTATCTCTGACCTGCTGTCGGGAATATGGTTGCACTCCAGGATTGTTGGTAGCGATAGGCAGGTTTGACCATCTATGGACTCCACCTTGTATCCGGTCGCTTTTTCTCCCCGCCGTCTCAACGGTACCTGAACACATCCTCAGGGAGTAGGGAGAACCAGGGCCTACAATGCTGAAGTTGTCAAAGAAGATGGACCTGGCTAAAGACCTGTTACTTTGGTCATCCAGGATTGCATATAGCTTGAGGGCTTTGTCCTTGCGGTGTTATGGAAATTTGTTTAGGATAAATCTATCCCGCAGTTTTTCCTGCCGCTGTTCCCAAATTAGGCTAAGTCTTACTTATGGAGCTGCAGTCTCCGTCCGGTGGGCCAAGGCCTGGGCCAACACCCCTGTCTCTCGGTCAGCCGGGTCCTCGTGCGTTTCGTCCAATGCCCCACGTTGGGTGCCAGATGTTATGGAAATTTGTTTAGGATAAATCTATCCCGCAGTGTTTGCTGCCACTGTTCCCAAATTAAGCTAAGTCTTTTTCTGAGCGCTCTAACAAATGAAGGCTGTACACACAGGTATGTCAGCATAACAGTTTGTCAAGACCAACAGTTTATTATTCATTCATGGTTTTATACTTTTACAAAAAGGGGTTGGTTAGTCAATTAACATACAATTAGAAGCTGCTAGATTATTGGCTGTTTGGATATAAGTATGATAATTATGATAAAAAGGCTGAAAAAGCAGATTTATTGCTTCTACCCCACTTTTCCTACATGACCAGCAAAAAATAGCCATCTACCCAGACCATCTGTCTTTTGGTTACCTTTATGTGCTCTTAGAAAAAAGTCCCCATGAGCTACCTCTTGCAGCAGCCTGACTTATGTAGGCCAGGGGTCATGTCTTAAGCAACTGATTATAGCTAGCGTCAGCTTTTGCATAGATATGTGTGAGTACAGGGTTTTTTAGCAAGTGAGATCTACCTCAATACATATGGATATACATTGAATACATGAAATACATATATATTTCCATCACAGTGGCCTGTAGGATAGACTTGGACAAGGCAGATTTTTGAACAGGACCTTCCTCCTGTGAGTCCCTTACAGATCTCTGTACATTGAGAGCTGACCACAGGGGTATCTTTATCAGTGTTCTTCTCCTTCCCATCGTGCTCCTCTGCTTGTGACAACACTCGTGGAGGTGGTCAAGGGTGCAACGCTGTATTGTGATCCGTGCTGCTGCATTCTGCACATTTCACACTAGCTTCACAGTTCCTGGCGAGGTGAGAGGTTGTGGCACAACATTTGAAGCAGATGTTGTTCTCTTTGAGGAAACCTTTGCGATCCTCAAAAGACATCTCCCTGAAGGCTCTGCATTTTAGTAGAGGATGTGGTTTCTTGTGTAGAGGACACTGTTTACTGACATCCGGAGGCTTGTTCTCGTCTGGAGGGGGTTTACTCGCATTGTGAGGAGGGCCTGTGGAAACAATGTTAGTTTTATGGACTGCCACAGGTGTCCTACTGGGTTTGACACTGGGGGCAGTGGAACATGACAGAATATAGTCAAAACTAGGGTCATTTCTGATCTTAGCTTGTTGGGTGACAAATTCTACGAATACAGTGAAAGGAAGGAATGGTAAATTATGATTTTGTTTATACCGTGAACCATATGTAACCCACTTTTCTTGTAGGTTGTAAGGAAGTTTTTGTATTATCGGATTGATACCCTAGCGGTGTCTAAGAATGCCAATCCGGGCAAGTCTCCTTCCTTCTGGGCAACCTGTAACTCTATCAATAAATCACTCAATTCTCTAAGCTTTTGATAACCTTTAGGTCCTATCTTAGGAAAATCATAATTTTTTTGTATAAAGCATTCTCTATGACTTCTACAGTCCCATAGCATTCATCAAGTCTTTCCCACACTGTGCGGATACCTATGTGTGGATGCTTTATATTGATGTCTCTTAGTCTTTTGGCATGCTCGACCGACTCACTTCCGAGGCACTTTACAAGGAGATCTAACTCCTCACTACTAGAAAGGTCCAGACCATGAATGGCGTTCCGGAACAAGGCTCGCCATGACCTATAGTTCTCGGGTTTATCAGTGAACTTTACAAGTCCTTTTGTAACCAGTTCCTGGCAGTCAACGAAATTTGCAAAGTCTATGGTGGCTTGGTCAGTGCTGGAACGAGCTGGTGTGTTATAGTCATGTCTAGTGTATGGTGTATCACCATACCTGTGAGACGCTTCTGACTTTGTATAGTCTGTGCAGTACCTTCTCGGTGCAGAAGGTGTCTCTTTAAGGCGGGATGGGAGCTGTACCTTCTGCTCAGTGGAACAGCAGCTGTGGTCGACATCTCTGTACTGGACGACTCCTTGTTTGTGTGTTAACGAAGTTCGGGTTGGATCGTTGGTAACCGGCATAGACTGGTCAATGTGGTGCATCAGTGCTGTCATCCATGCCGGAATGCTGACGGACGTACTCTGCGACGTGCTGCGCTGGGTCTTGCTGTTCTAGATCTGGTCCTGGAAAGTAGCTGCGTCTCTCACAACCAGGATCCTTCATGGCTTCCAAATACTCTGCTTTAGCAATTGCAGCTTCTGTCTCTGTCTGCCGCAAGTTTTTCTAGCTCTGCTCGCAAACGTGCAGTTATCGCTTCTTTCTCTGCCTGCAAACATGCAGTTTCAGCTTGCAGGTGTGCGGTTTCAGCCTCTCTCTCAGCTTGCAAACATGCACTTGCTGCATCTTGCTCCGCCTGCCTCAGCTTTAGGTGCATCTCTCTTTCGGCGGAGGAGGATCTTGCTTTGGCTGCCTCAGCTTCGGCACGGGCGACTGCAGCGAGCTCTGCTAATGACGACCTGCTGGAGCTTGCTCGTGACCTTGTTTTGAGTGAGGATGTGCTGTTTTGAGACATGGTGCGCTTAGCTGTGTTCTGCTGATTAATTTTGGCGGGAAACTGAGTCTATGCGTGGCAGGAATGATGTAGCACTTATTGGCGGGCTGCAGTAACGTTGTGCGGCTGTATGGAGGCTGCTGTGATACCAGTATGCAGAGCAGTGTGGGTGTTAGCGGTCCCGTACAGTCTGGTCACCTGCAGCCTGCGACCAGCTGTCAGTTTCACTGAAGGCAGCTAATCTGTTCTTATTGGGCTTGGGTTCTTGTTCCCTGCGGCTGTATGGCGGCTTCTGTAATACCCGTATGTGGAGCAGTTTGTGTGGTAGCGGTCCCGTACAGTCTATGCAATCACTGCTTGCGACCGGCGGTCAGATTTTACTGAGCACTGTGCTCTTACTCTCTGCGGCTGTATGGCGGCTGCTGTAATACCCATATGCAGTGCAGTCTGGGTGATAGCGGTCACGTATAGCCTGTGTAACCACTGCCTGCGACCGGCAGTTCCGTTTTTACTGGGCCCTTGTTCCCTGCGGCTGTATGGCGGCTGCTGTAATACCAGTATGCTGAACAGTTTGGGTGGTAGCGATCTCATACAGTCCGTGCGCCCAGCGGTCCGTTTTTACTGTTCTGCCTTCTTCCATGTATGACTGTGTGGCTTCCAGCATACGGCTAAACCCTTCATCCACTCCAATAAAAGATTGTATGGGTGCTTAAGACTATATTTATTGGGATGATGTGAACAACAATGGTAGATGATAACGGATGATATAATGAAGGAAATTGATGAACAAAATGGTGGATGAGATCAGGTAAAAACTGCAAGAAATAGACAGTATAGTATCAATACTGGCATGTACAGTGTGCAATTATATAAGTAACTTGAACATTACAGCAAAGAATGATACAGAGTACATAATACAAGAATGCTACTAGTACTGCTCTGCACCATACGAAAATGCATCTATCTATATGCGGAGTAAACAACATTACATCCTGAGAAATACAGAGCTCAATATGCCTCACTTACAATGCACTACACTGTGGCTGCATAACGGTTAACTAACACAGATACGTAGCATTACACATAACTGTATTAAACCCTCACTGGAATCCGCTTTGACAGAAGCAGTGATTTACAGAGAGCAGGACACACATGAATCTCTTCAGAAAGCCCAGGAGAATTTGTCTACATGACTAGATTTCCCCGGGAAGCTAAGGGGGCAGTTCCTAACCATAACACATTGCTCCATTAAAGGGGAAACATCCTTGAAACCTGGAACAGGACAAATGGGATCGACTTATGACATCTAGTGGTCATAACCGGAACTACGCTATGAGTTAACTTGCTGCATAAAAGTGGGCAGAACATATATATATATATATATATATATATATATATATATACCTACTCAGGAGTGCATAAAAAGAGCATAATAAGGAACAACTCAGTCAGAGGGATATAACAATGTAAAAAGGATCAATATATGTGCTGTGAATAATTATGCTTGGAGATCATGCTTGCTATTTTTATTATTTATTTTCATTCTTATTAAAATGATTGTTCAAATAATGTATTTACATACTTTATTATATTCAATGCAATTAAATAAAATCAATTAAAATCAATAGTGTAAATGAATGTTCTTCTGAATTTTAATTTTTATATCGTATTCCTGCCTGAGAAGCAGGCTTACAGAGCTGTGATTCCTACACGAGTTGAAAATAAACCTACGATTTTATTATACCATGAATTGAACATTAGATCAGTACAAATCTGTACTGTGGTCTGATGAATGAAAATTTGAGGTGAAAGTTTTGGTACCAACCCATCATGTCTTTCTGAGAATAGGCAAGAGGATAGTTTGTGTGTGTGGTGACCACTATGAAGCATGGAAGGGGAGGTGTGATGGTGTGGGGGTACATTGCTTATGGCAGCATGGCTACCATAGCATTCAGATGATATGGCCTCCTCAATTACGCGACTTCAATCCATTTTTTTAAAAAAAAAAAAAACTTGTTTATTGTGTTAAATTGAACATCATACTTTTGAGATGGTTTGGGATGAGTTGAGTTGGAAGCAGAGTGAAGGCAAAGCAGTCGACAAGTGCTCAGCACCTCTGGGAACTCCATCAAGACTGTTGGAAGTTAAGCCCCGGTCACACTAAGCGAGATCGCTAGTGAGATCGCTGAAGCGTCACCGATTTTGAGACGCAACAGCGACATAGCCAGCGATCTCGCTTAGGCCTCTTTCACACATCCGTTTTTCTCCTTGCGGCGCCCCCGGCATTTTTCCTCAGCGCCGCATCACAAAACCGTATGCACCGCATGCGTTTTTTTTCCCATAGACTTTCATTAGCGCTGGATGGCGCCGCATGTCACTGCGGCGCGTCCGGTTGATGCCGGATGCGGTGTCTGGTCACCGTCCGGTGTCTGGAAAAAACGTTGCATGTAACGTTTTTTGTCTGCGGCGAAAAAGCCGCATGCGCCGGATGCGGCGCGTGTTGTTTTTTTTTACAATGAAAGTCTATGGACGCCGCAATGCGCCGCATCCGGCTTGAGCCGCATCCGGTAGCCGCATCCGGTTTTTTAATTGATATACCAGCCCACAACAAACAGATACCACCCCTCAGCCAACATATAAAAAAAAAAAATTTTGTGGGACATCAGACACATCCACAAGAGGCCACAGAGCCACCCACGCAGCCACCGGAGACGCAGCCACCGGAGACGCAGCCACCGACGCCTCAGCCACCGGAGACGCAGCCACCGGAGACGCAGCCACCGACGCCTCAGCCACCGGAGACTAGCCACCGACGCCTCAGCCACCGGAGACTCGCAGCCAGGATCCGCACCATGGAGCGCCAGGAAAACAGACGGTAAATATGCCCCCCCCCCCAAAATCCAAAATTTACAATACATATGTCACCAATGCTGTGTGAGATGATGTTTATTTTTGGCACCCTGGTACATTTTATATTTCATGTTTTTTCTGTGATGGGGATTGGTTCCCCTGGTATTGTATGAAATTAAATTGCCGATGATGGGGTGGGTCCCCGAGTTTAAAATGCATTTGTTTGTAAACTTTATTGTGTATTCCCTGCTACTGTTGTGAATGTTGATAATGTAGATCTACTGGTACTGTTTTTTTGCAGTGATGTGCTTGGTCTCCCTGCGACAATATGAAATGTGGATGTATTTGTGTATCATATAATGTTTTTTTTTGTTGTTGTTTTTAAATGGTTTTTTGTTTTGGGCCTGTGATGTGGTTGCTTGTCCTGCTACTATCTGAAATGTGCATGTGTTTACTATGGTAATGTTTATCTCCATTTTTTTTGCCAATGTTTATTTTTTGGGGCCTGTGATGGTTTTTCTACTAATGCTCTCTTGCATTTGTTTAATATGCTAATTTTTTTTGTTTGCAATCTTTGTTCTTTGTGGTCTGTCACGTTTTATCTACTCATGGTCTCTTGCATTTGTTTAGTATGCTAATGTTTTTTTGTTTGCAATCTTTGTTCTTTGTGGCCTGTCACGGTTTATCTACTCATGGTCTCTTGCATTGTATGCTATTGTTTTTTTGTTTGCAATCTTTGTTCATTGTGGCCTGTCACGGTTTATCTACTCATGGTCTCTTGCATTGTATGCTATTGTTTTTTTGTTTGCAATCTTTGTTCATTGTGGCCTGTCACGGTTTATCTACTCATGGTCTCTTGCATTGTATGCTATTGTTTTTTTGTTTGCAATCTTTGTTCATTGTGGCCTGTCACGTTTTATCTACTCATGGTCTCTTGCATTTGTTTAATATGCTAATGTTTTTTTGTTTGCAATCTTTGTTCTTTGTGGTCTGTCACGTTTTATCTACTCATGGTCTCTTGCATTTGTTTAGTATGCTAATGTTTTTTTGTTTGCAATCTTTGTTCTTTGTGGTCTGTCACGTTTTATCTACTCATGGTCTCTTGCATTGTATGCTAATGTTTTTTTGTTTGCAATCTTTGTTCTTTGTGGCCTGTCACGGTTTATCTACTCATGCTCTCTTGCATTTGTTTAATATGCTAATGTTTTTTTGTTTGCAATCTTTGTTCTTTGTGGTCTGTCACGTTTTATCTACTCATGGTCTCTTGCATTTGTTTAGTATGCTAATGTTTTTTTGTTTGCAATCTTTGTTCATTGTGGCCTGTCACGGTTTATCTACTCATGGTCTCTTGCATTGTATGCTATTGTTTTTTTGTTTGCAATCTTTGTTCATTGTGGCCTGTCACGGTTTATCTACTCATGGTCTCTTGCATTGTATGCTAATTGTTTTTTTGTTTGCAATCTTTGTTCATTGTGGCCTGTCACGGTTTATCTACTCATGGTCTCTTGCATTGTATGCTATTGTTTTTTTTGTTTGCAATCTTTGTTCATTGTGTGCCTGTCACGGTTTATCTACTCATGGTCTCTTGCATTGTATGCTATTGTTTTTTTGTTTGCAATCTTTGTTCATTGTGGCCTGTCACGGTTTATCTACTCATGGTCTCTTGCATTGTATGCTATTGTTTTTTTGTTTGCAATCTTTGTTCATTGTGGCCTGTCACGGTTTTATCTACTCATGGTCTCTTGCATGTGTATGCTATGTTTTTTTGTTTGCAATCTTTGTTCATTGTGGTCTGTCACGTTTTATCTACTCATGGTCTCTTGCATTTGTTTAGTATGCTAATGTTTTTTTGTTTGCAATCTTTGTTCTTTGTGGTCTGTCACGTTTTATCTACTCATGGTCTCTTGCATTTGTTTATATGCTAATGTTTTTTTTGTTTGCAATCTTTGTTCTTTGTGGTCTGTCACGTTTTATCTACTCATGCCTCTTGCATTTGTTTATATGCTAATGTTTTTTTGTTTGCAATCTTTGTTCTTTGTGGCTGTCACGTTTTATCTACTCATGTCTCTTGCATTTGTTTATATGCTAATGTTTTTTTGTTTGCAATCTTTGTTCTATTGTGGTCCTGTCACGTTTATCTACTCATGGTCTCTTGCATTTGTTTATTATGTTTTTTTGTTTGCAATCTTGTTCTTGTGCCTTCACGGTTTATTACTTGTCTCTTGCATTGTATGTAATGTTTTTTTGTTTGCAATCTTTGTTCATTGTGGCCTGTCACGGTTTATCTACTCATGGTCTCTTGCATTGTATGCTATTGTTTTTTTGTTTGCAATCTTTGTTCATTGTGGCCTGTCACGGTTTAACTACTCATGGTCTCTTGCATTGTATGCTATTGTTTTTTTGTTTGCAATCTTTGTTCATTGTGGCCTGTCACGGTTTATCTACTCATGGTCTCTTGCATTGTATGCTAATGTTTTTTGTTTGCAATCTTTGTTCATTGTGGCCTGTCACGGTTTATCTACTCATGGTCTCTTGCATTGTATGCTATTGTTTTTTTGTTTGCAATCTTTGTTCATTGTGGCCTGTCACGGTTTATCTACTCATGGTCTCTTGCATTTGTTTAGTATGCTAATGTATTTTTGTTTGCAATCTTTGTTCTTTGTGGCCTGTCACGGTTTATCTACTCATGGTCTCTTGCATTGTATGCTATTGTTTTTTTGTTTGCAATCTTTGTTCATTGTGGCCTGTCACGGTTTATCTACTCATGCTGCTATTACATTTGCATGTGTTTAGTATCCAAATGTTGATCTACTTTTCTTTTTGTTGCAATTTTTGTTTTTTGTGTGCCTCTGACCTTAAATCTACTCATGCTCGTATGTGAAATGTCCATGTTTTTATTATCATTATGTTTGTACTGTTTTTTTTTTTTTTTGGTATTGGGGATCGGTTGATTCAAACTGTAATTTTTTATTTATTGATTTTTTTTTTTTTTTTGTCCAGGGATACGGTTTACCCATGGTACTGTTGATGGCTACAAATGATTGCATGTGGTCAGAATAATGTCCTTGTTTGAATGTTATATTTTAAAACAGGGACAATCAATACATATAAACACAATTCCTTTTTGTCTGTTAATTCCACAGCAGAAGAATTGATGCTGCTGATCCAAGGGCGCAGGAGATCCTGGATGCAAGGAGGCAAGCCAGTAGAAAGTAAATATGACATCCCCCATGTGCCTAAAAATTAAATGTTTGTTTTTCTCTTTCAGCCAGGGACAAGGAATCCGCATATATTCACTGTCCCTTTTTGTGTCCTTATTCAACAGCAGAAGAATTCAACGAGCGGCGGCGGCGGCTGAAGCGCAAGTTGAGCAGAGGGGAGGAGAGGACCTCCAAGCTAGGAGGCTAGCAAGCAGAAAGTAAGTATTACAGCACACAGTTTGCTCTAAATTACATGTTTGTTTTTCTCTTTCAGCCAGGGCAAAGGAATACAGATATATTCACTGTCTGTTTTTGTGTCCTTATTCAACAGCCGAAGACTTCACCGGGCGGCGGCGGCGGCGGCTGAAGCGCAAGTTCAGCAGAGGGGAGGAGAGGACCTCCAAGCTAGGAGGATAGCACGCAGAAAGTAAGTATTACAGCACACATTTTGCTCTAAATTACATGTTTGTTTTTCTTTCAGCCATGGACAAGGAATATAAAATTTACAGTCCCTTTTTACTTAACAGCAGAAGACGTCAAGAAGAGGGGGAGGCGGCGGCTGGAGATAGACGAGAGGAGGAGAGGCGGGCAAGGAGGGAAGCCAGTAGAAAGTAAAGATTACATCCCCTATTTCAATAAAAATACGTGTTTGTTTTTCTCTTTCAGCCAGGGCCAAGGAATATAGAAATATATTGACTGTCCCTTTTTGTTTCTTCCACAGCAGACAACGTCAAACAGCTTCTGCAGCTGCCGCAATGGCGGTGTTGGCGGAGGAGGCAGCGGCTGAAGCGGCGGCGGCAGCACCACCGGCATCGCCATCTCCTCCCTCCCAGCCAGAGCCAGAGCCGCCACAGCAGGACACATCTTCTTCTGGGAGCCCTCCTACCCATCGTCAGGAATTGGCGGTAAAAATATGTATTTTTAATTTTTCTATCCACAATCCATCTGTGGGCTATATGTCTTGATTGGTTTTTTTTAATAACAGGAATCTGAAGATGACGAGGAGCTCCCAGAGGAAGAAGGACGGGATGGAGAGATACCCGGAGTGGGCTCACAATTCGTAAGTATCCTGCATCAATCGCAGAAACACACCTTCACAGTACACACAACACATAGAAAAACATTTAGTACATACTTCACACAGCGGCCAACACCTGCCAATATCCTAATTTTTCTTTTCACTTTTAGTCTCTCGCATCTGGGAGCCAGAGGGTTTCTCCCAGCGCCTCCCAGAGTCGTCGTGAGACTGTCGGCGGTTCTCAACGTGTAAGTTTTTTATTTTTGCCATTTTCTATAATTTTTCATTTGTAGAAAACGGGTTATCTAAAAATGTTTTGTGCATTAATTTTCCCATTGTAATATGTATAATTTTGCAAATTTCAAACAATGTGTCTCATGATTTTTTTTTTTTTCCTTTGTTAATTTCACAAGCTTCACAGCGTGCTCCCGACTCGGACACGGAGGAGGGATTGGACGTTGAGTTGATGATAGACCTGGTCCGAGAAAGGGAGCCGCTGTGGAACATGGGGGACCGCCAGCATGCGGATCAAATTGTGACACGACGGCTCTGGACGGAAGTGGCAGCAGCAATGGTGCACCGCTGGGAGGACCTCAATCCTAGGTCCCAGACTAAATTACGTAAGTATAGTTCATGTTGCTGACTGTAAAGGTGTTTTTTCAAAACTTCTGTCCTCGTGTAACCAACGCTTCTTGTTTTCCATTTTCTTTTGTGAAACACTATGGAAACAGTGAAAAAATTAACTCTGGGGGACACGAGGACTAAAGTGTGGTTGTTGTATAGTAACCAATGTGTGCTTTCTCGTTTCAGGGGAGAGAATTATGAAGCGGTGGCGGTCTGTGAGGGATCGCTTTAAGAAGGAATTTAACAAAGAGATGCGGGCCCCGAGTGGATCTTCAGGACGCCAGAGCAAGTACAAATATGCACGAGCTCTGGCGTTCCTGCGTGAAACAATGGTCACCAGAAGGTAAATATAACCATAAAATGTTAACTTTTTTTTTTTTACAGCCAGGGCCATTCCACATCTGTATATTAATTTTATGTTTTTGTTTCTTCCACAGCACGGTGACCAGCACTCGGCGCCCGCAGAGTTGGAGCCTTCTAGAGCGATCCCTCAGGAGACCGACACCGAGGGACACTTCGACCGCCCCTCTACATCTGCCCCTTCCCAGCCTTCCCACACACTTGATCCCGCTGTCCCCTCCACCAGCGCTGGAGCAGCGTGGCCGGCTGCATTACATGAATCTGCTGGTCAGGATATAGCCTTCCCTTTACCCCACCCTTCTGACCCTGCCACCTCTAGTACAGCTGCGGGTACTGGGCGGCAGCGTCAGAAGGGTCAGGAAAAGAACTATGCGCCCGAGTTCTTACACATGAACGCATCTTTCCAGAACTGCCTTAAGTTGCTATCTGAACAAGTTGCCGCAGGCCTTCGTCAGATAACCACACTAGTTGGTGAGGTCAAGACACTTCTGGAAACTGTGCGTTCTGAGATAAGAACACCCCCGAACTACAGCTTTTTTAGGTCGGTTGCGGAGCGCATAGATCCGCTATCTTATGACCAGCAGATGTATGTGATGCACACGTGCCACTCTGCTCTAGCGCAGGTTGTCTCCCATCCTCAATCCACCCCAGTCATTCCACCACCTCCCCCCCTACAGCCGCCGTCCATCTTCCCCCCCCTCCACCTGCCATACCTGCTCCCCCTCCTATTCAATATCAACCTCCCCAATACCAACCACCTCCCCAGCTCCATCAACCTCCACTATATCAACCACCTCCCCAGGTCCAACCACCTCCCCAATATCAACCACCTCCCCAGGTCCAACCACCTCCCCAACTGCAGTCACCTCCCCAGTACCAACAACCTACCCACTACCAGCCACCTACCCCCTACCACACTTCTACCTACCAATCTCCTTCCCCCTTCCAAATACCTACTATGTCACCTGCTCCTCATGCACAACCCTCCACTCCACCACCACCCACCTGTTCTGCCTTGTCTTCCCATTCTTTTTGTCTTTCCACCCCTTCACCTCTTCCTGTTCCTTCACCACCACCATCCCGTTCGTCCCTCCACAGTCTCCACACTCCCACGGTCGAAGTGTCCCGCAGCCCCTCCAGCAGTATTTCCACCCCACACTACACAGACCTTTAACCCCTTCACCCCCAAGGGTGTTTGCACGTTAATGACCGGGCCAATTTTTACAATTCTGACCACTGTCTCTTTATGAGGTTATAACTCTGGAACGCTTCAACGGATCTTCGCGATTCTGAGATTGTTTTCTCGTGACATATTGTACTTCACGTTAGAAGTAAAATTTCTTCGATATAACTTGCGTTTATTTTTTGAAAAAAACGCAAATATGGCGAAAATTTTTAAAATTTTGCAATTTTCAAACTTTGAATTTTTATTCCCTTAAAACAGAGAAATATGTCACATAAATAGTTAAAAATAACATTTCCCACATGTCTACTTTACATCAGCACAATTTTGGAACCAAAATTTTTTTTTGTTAGGAAGTTATAAGGGTTAAAAGTTGACCAGCGATTTCTCATTTTTACAACAAAATTTACAAAGCCATTTTTTTTAGGGACCACCTCTCATTTGAAGTCACTTTGAGGGGTCTATATGGCAGAAAATACCCAAAAGTGACACCATTCTAAAAACTGCACCCCTCAAGGTACTCAAAACCACATTCAAGAAGATTATTAACCCTTCAGGTGCTTCACAGGAACTAAAGCAACATGGAAGGAAAAAATGAATATTTAACTTTTTAGCCACAAAAATGATCTTTTACAAACTTTTTTTTTATTTTCACAAGGGTAAAAGGAGAAAATGGACAGATAAGGTTGTTATGCAATTTCTCCTGAGTACGCCAATACCCAATATGTGGGGGAAAACCACTGTTTGGGCACACGGCAGAGCTCGTAAGGGAAGGAGCGCCGTTTGACTTTTTCAAACTAAAATTGGCTGGAATTGAGATTGGACGCCATGTCGTGTTTGGAGAGCCCTGATGCGCCTAAACAGTGGAAACCCCCACAAGTGACACCATTTTGGAAACTAGACCCCCTAAGGTACTTATCTAGATCTGTTGTGAGCACTTTGAACTCCCAAGTGTTTCACAAAAGCTTATAATGCCTGGGTGTGAAAAAAAAAAAAAAACAATTTTCCACAAAAATGATTTTTTAGTCCCAAATTTTTGAATTTTCCCAAGGAAATTGGACCCCAAAAGTTGTTGTCCAATTTGTCCTGAGTACGCTGATACCCCATATGTGGGGGGGGAACTGTTTGGGTGCACGGCAGGGCTTGGAAAGGAAGTAGTAACGTTTTGGAATGCAGACGTTGATGGGGGTCATGTTCCGTTTGCAGTGCCCCAGATGAGCCTAAACAGTGGAAACCCCCCACAAGTGACCCCATTTTGGAAACTATACCCCCTAAGGAACTTATCTAGATCTTTGGTGAGCACTTTGAACCCCCAAGTGCTTCACACAAGTTTATAATGCCCGGGCATGAAAATAAAAAATCCTATTTTTTTCCCACAAAAATTATATTTTAGTCACTAATTTTTTATTTTCTCAAGGGTAACAGGAGAAATTTGACCACAAAGTTGTTGTCCAATTTGTCCTGAGTACGCTGATACCCCATATGTGGGTGGGAACCACTGTTTGGGCGCACGGCAGAGCTCGGAATGGAAGGAGCACCATTTGACTTTTTCCAACCAAAATTGGCTGGAATTGAGATTGGATGCCATGTTGCATTTGGAGAGCCCCTGATGTGCCTAAACAGTGGAAACCCCCCACAAATGACCCAATTTTGGAAACTAGACCCCCTAAGGAACTTTTCTAGATCTTTGGTGAGCAATTTGAACCCCAAGTGCTTCACACAAGTTTATAACGTAGAGCCGTAAAATTTAAAAATCATATTTTTTCCACAAAAATGATCTTTTCACCCCAATTTTTATTTTTCCAAGGGTAACAAGACTCCAAAAGTTATTGTGCAATTTGTCCTGAGTGCGCTGATACCCCATATGTGGGGGTAAACCACTGTTTGGGTGCATGGCAGAGTTTGGAAGGGAAGGAGCGCCGTCTGACTTTTTCAACGCAGAATTGGCTGGACGCCATGTCGTGTTTGGAGAGCTCCTGATCTGCCTAAACAGTGGAAACCCCCATAAATGACGCCATTTTGGAAACTAGACCCCTCAAGGAACTTATCTAGATGTGTGGTGAGAACTTTTAACCCCCAGGTGTTTCACTAAAGTTTATAACGTACAGCCGTTAAAATAAAAAATCCTTTTTTTTTTTACAAAAATGATTTTTTCGTCCCCAATATTTTATTTTCACAAGGGTAACAGAAGAAATTGGAACCCAAAAGTTGTTGTCCAATTTGTCCTGAGTACGCTGATACCCAATATGTGGAGAGAAACTACTGTATGGGCGCACGTCAGGGCTCGGAAGGGA
Source organism: Oophaga sylvatica (assembly GCA_033576555.1). Classification (NCBI taxonomy): domain Eukaryota; kingdom Metazoa; phylum Chordata; class Amphibia; order Anura; family Dendrobatidae; genus Oophaga; species Oophaga sylvatica. The sequence continues at coordinate 402,550,133 of JARQOD010000001.1, forward strand.
AGTAGTGACGTTTTGGATTGCAGACTTTGATGGAATGGTCTGGGGGCGTCATGTCACATTTGGAGAGCCCCTTATGCACCTATACAGTGGAAACCCCCCACAAGTGACCCCATTTTGGAAAATAGACCCCACAAGGAACTTATCTAGATGTGTGGTGAGCACTTTGAACCCCGAAGTGCTTCACAGAAGTTTATAACGTACAGCCGTAAAAATAAAAAATCTTTTTTTTTTTTACAAAAATGATTTTTTCGCCCCCAATATTTTATTTTCACAAGGGTAACAGAAGAAATTGGAACCCAAAAGTTGTTGTCCAATTTGTCCTGAGTACGCTGATACCCAATATGTGGGAGAAAACTACTGTATGGGCGCACGTCAGGGCTCGGAAGGGAAGTAGTGACGTTTTGGATTGCAGACTTTAATTGAATGGTCTGGGGGCGTCATGTCGCATTTGGAGAGCCCCTGATGCGCCTAAACAGTGGAAACCCCCCACAAGTGACCCCATTTTGGAAAATAGACCCCACAAGGAACTTGTCTAGATGTGTGGTGAGCACTTTGAACCCCGAAGTGCTTCACAGAAGTTTATAACGCACAGCCGTAAAAATAAAAAATCCTTTTTTTTTTTTGCAAAAATGATTTTTTTGCCCCAATATTTTATTTTTACAAGGGTAACAGGAGAAATTGGACCCCAAAAGTTGTTGTCCAATTTGTCCTGAGTACGCTGATATCCAATATGTGGGAGAAAACTACTGTATGGGTACACGTTGGGGCTCGGAAGGGAAGTAGTGACGTTTTGGATTGCAGACTTTGATGGAATGGTCTGGGGGCGTCATGTCGCATTTGGAGAGCCCCTGATGCGCCTAAACAGTGGAAATCCCCAACAAGTGACCCCATTTTGGAAAATAGGCCCCACAAGGAACTTATCTAGATGTGTGGTGAGCGCTATGAAGCCCCAAGTGCTTCACAGAAGTTTATAATGTACAGCCGTAAAAACAAAAAAATATTTTTTTTTTGTACAAAAATGATATTTTCGCCCCCAGTTTTTTATTTTCCCAAGGGTAGCAGAAGAAATAGGACAAATTGCACAATAACTCTTGGGGTCCAGAGTACGCTGATACCTCATATGTGGGGATAAACTACTGTTTGGACGCATGGCAGAGCTGAGAAATGAAGGAGCACCGTTTGACTTTTTCAACGCAGAATTGGCTGGAATTGAGATCAGACGCCATGTCACATTTGGAGAGCCCCTGATGTGCCTAAACAGCTGAAACCCCCCAATTCTAACTCCAACCCTAACCCCAACACACCCCTAACCCTAGTCCCAACCCTAACCACAAACCTAACCCTAACACACCCCTAATCCCAACCCTAACCCTAATCCTAACTTTAGCGCCAACCCTAACCATAACTTTAGCCGCAACCCTAACCCTAACCCTAATGGGAAAATGGAAATAAATACTTTTTTTTAATTTTATTATTTTTCCCTTACTAAGGGGGTGATAAAGGGGGGTTTGATTTACTATTTATAGCGGGTTTTTATGATTGGCAGCTGTCACGCTAAAAGACGCTTTTTATTGCAAAAATAGTTTTTGCATCATCACATTTTGAGAGCTATAATTTTTGCATATTTGGCCCACAGAGTCATGTGAGGTCTTATTTTTTGCGGGACGAGTTGACGTTTTTATTGGTACCATTTTTGAGCACGTGACGTTTTTTGATCGCTTTTTATTTCGATTTTTGGGAGGTTAGAATGAACAAAAATCAGCAATTCATGAATTTCTTTTGGGGGAGGCGTTTATACCGTTGCGCGTGTGGTAAAATTGATAAAGCAGTTTTATTCTTCGGGTCAGTACGATTATGGCGATACCTCATTTATATCATTTTTTTCATGTTTTGGCGCTTTTATAGAATAAAAACAATTTTATATAAAAAATAATTATTTTTGCATCGCTTTATTCTGCGAGCTATAACTTTTTTATTTTTTCGCTGATGATGCTTTATGATGGCTCGTTTTTTGCGGGACAAGATGACGTTTTCAGCGGTACCATATTTTTTTATATTGGTCTTTTTGATCGCGTGTTATTCCACTTTTTGTTCGGCGGTATGATGATAAAGCATTGATTTTTTGCTTCGTTTTTTTTTTTTTTTTAAGGGGTTCACTAAAGGGGTTAACTAGTGGGACAATTTTATAGGGGGGGTTGTTACGGACGCGGCGATACCAAATATGTGTACTTTTATTGTTTTTTTTTTTTTTATTTACAGGAAGAAGTGAATTTATTGGGGAATATTTTTTATTTTTTTTATTTATTTTGGATTTTTTTTTTTACACATGTTTATTTTTACTTTTTTAACTTTTTACTTTGTCCCAGGGTGGGACATCACAGTATTTTATCAGATCGCTGGTGTGACAGTGTACAGCACTCTGTCACACCAGCGATCGCACAGGCATAGATGCAGGCTTCTCAGTGCCTGCTCTCGGCAGGCACTGAGGTAGCCGCCTCCCTCCAGGACCCCGGCGCCATCTTGGATCCGGGTCCTGGGAGGGAGGAAGCCCTCAGAACAGCGCGATCACATCGCGCTGCTCTGAGGGTCTCAGGGGGGCGCGCAGGGAGCCCCCACCCTGCGCGATCCTCCCCTGTGCCCCCAGTACACCGCGATCATGTTTGATCGCGGTGTGCAAGGGGTTAATGTGCCGGGAGCGGTCCGTGACCGCTCCTGACACACAGTCATGGGTGTCAGCTGTGATAATCAGCTGACACCCGGCGGCGATTAGCTGCGCTCCCCTCAGGAGCGCAGCTGATCGCCTATGACGTACTATCCCGTCCCCGGTCATAGGGCCCAGGTACCATGGACGGGATAGTACGTCCGATGGCAGTAAGGGGTTAAATATGTGTTTGTTTATAATTTTTTTAAAGTTGAATAAATAAAGTTTAATAAAAAAGTAAAGTTGAATAAATAAAGTTTAATAAAAAAATTAAGTTTAATATAAAAAAAAGGTTATTTCTATGTTAAACATTTGGCCAAAAGGCCTAATTTTATAACAATTATATTAAATTAATAATTTTTCAATAAATTGTTCATTGGTTTAACATTGTTGTCTGTCTTTAATTTATAGGATGTTAAGTTTTAAATTTGTTATACAGGTACAGCTAACTTTGGCTAAAAGGTTCATAAATGCAACCTTTTTTACAAAGTTATGTCCCGGGTTTCTATTATCTTTTCACTAAAAATGTGTACTTTTTTATATTATCCCCTACCCCAGGTTTCCCCTACTCCAGTCCTCAAGGCCCACCAAAAACATATCATGTTTTCAGGATTTCCTTTGTATTGCACAGGTGAGGCAATTATCACCTGAGCAATACAAAGGAAAGACTGAAAACTTGACATGTTGGTGGGCCTTGAGGACTGCAGTTGGGGAAACATGGCCTAGAATGTACACTTTTTTTTGACAAATGGTGAAATACTTTTGTTAATACAATTTCACCTTTTGTCCAAAAAAGGGTACATTGTAGGCCATGGGTCCCCAAATCCAGTCATCAAGGCCAACCAACAGGTATTGTTTTCTGGATTTCCTTTGTATTGCACAGGTGAGCCAATTATCACCTGAGCAATACAAAGGAAAGACTGAAAACTTGACATGTTGGTGGGCCTTGAGGACTGGATTTGGGGAACCATGGCCTACAATGTACACTTTTTTTTACAAAAGGTGAAATAGTTTTGTTATTAAACAGCCATGGACACAACAATGGCAAAAAGCTTACAGTAGAAAACACACAAGAAGGTAGACAAGTAAAAGGTTTATTGTGGGTAAAGAAAATTATTAAAAGAAACAATACATTTATCACACTCTGTCATCCTGCCAGTCAACACTACCTTCCGGTGACACAAAGTATTGAGCAAACTTGTCCCTCATTCTGGAAACCGCGACTGTACTGCGAGTGGTAATGTTGCTGTAGTCGTGCAAAGTTGTTTCTTGATTGTGGTCCTCCAGAGAAATTGGTTCCTTGGTTAGTACAAAATTATGGAGGACCACGCACGCTTTCACTACATCATCAACAGTCTCGGTCTTCAAGTTAATTGCAGTCAAAAGGACACGCCATTTTGCTGTCATAATGCCAAAGGCACACTCCACCATCCGTCTGGCTCTTGTGAGGCGGTAGTTAAATACCCGCTTTGTATGTGTCAATTCTCTGCTGGCATACGGCTTCAATAGGTGTTGGGACAGCTGGAATGCCTCATCACCTACACACACGAATGGCATCGGTGGGCCTGAGGTTTGAGGCAGTGGCCTGGGGGGGGTAAATGAAACTTGTTTCCATACAATTTACGTCCCATAGCAGATAGTTTAAACACTTGGGAGTCATTAGACCGTCCATAAGACCCAATGTCCACCGCGATAAACTTGTAGTGCGCATCTGCAATAGCCATCAGGACGATAGAGAAATATTTTTTATAGTTAAAGAATTCAGATCCAGTTCCTTTTGGCTTTTGAATGCGGATGTGCTTTCCATCAACGGCCCCCAGGCAATTGGGGAACTGGCAGATGAGTAGAAACTGGTCCGCTATTTGAAGCCATCGCTCTGTTGTTGGCTCTGGAATAAATTCTTCAACCAAAGTATCCCACAGAGCACAAGTGTACTTTATTATGCCGGATAGTGTGGAGATTCCCATCCGATACTGAAAATGTAGCGATGCCAGCGTCTCACCAGTTGCAAGAAATCTGAAAACAAATTAGAAAATACAAATTATTTTAGAAACGCAGCATTACATACCAGAACTCACCTACGACTATTGGAGATACCAAACATAATCACATCTATGACAAAGACTGTTTTATAACTAAATTTGGGGATACTCATGTGGTTTCCTAGTTGGCCTGTGATGTTCAATTAATGATAAAATTACAAGTGCGCTCAAGCAAACAGATCCAATACATATAGCTTACCTTATAGTCACCATGAGACGCTCCGCCGGAGATATTGAGAACCGACAGTAGGTGTCCGATTTTTTAATTTTTTCTCCAACACGCTCCAGCAAATCATCAAAGTTTTCTTTCTTCATCCGCAGATAGGCAAAGAACTTATCTGGATTTTGTCACAGCTCCATGTTCAGTGTGGAATAGACACCACGAGTTAATCTCTGTGCCGTAATGGGGTGGATCCACAAACGGCGGCGTCTTCGCTGACGTCTAATGCGCTGCTCCTCAAACTTTCGCTCCTTCTCCAGAACGATAAACCTCAATCGATTCATCTCCGCAGTAAAATCAACAAGATTCCTGAAGATATTGCCGATAATGACATCCATGTTCACCAATCACTTGCTACTTGCTCTTCTCTCAAAACTGCACTTGCTCCTCTACAACCTGTCAAAGATGGGCTGTAGGAGCAGTGTATATATAGGATTACAGTAGCCAATCATATTTGGAACCCCAAAAAGGGTGGTCTTAAAAAACCGGATCCGGCGCATACGGCGTCAACGGACCCCAAACCGGATACACCGGATGAGACGGATGCGGTTTTTTGCCGCATTCGTGAACCGGATGCGGCGAAAAACCGGATGCGGCGCATCCGGTTTTCATACAAAATACCGGATGCGGCGCTGCGGCTAAATGCCGGGGGCGCCGTTTAGGCGCCCGCCGGATGTGTGAATGAGGCCTTAGGCTACTTTCACACATCAGTTTTTTTGAATCAGGCATAATCCGTCCTGTGCCTGATAGGACGGATCCGGCGCTGATTTTAAAAAACTGATGCAACTGATCAGGTTTTTTGCCTGATCCGTCTTGACATTTTCAACCCGGAAATATAAAATTTCCATGTTGAAAATTGTCATGGGTGTATCGCCACGAAGATCGTCGCGATTACACATTCTGACTTCTCGCAGCTGAGTTGCTGTTTCTTTGTGTTTGGCAGTGAGGGAGTTAATTCTACCTAGCTCTGTGCTAAGACTAGGTCCAGCCTCGCCCGGCTGCAGTTTGATTATGCACTAATTAGCTTCCTTTATATACCTGCCAGTCTGCTTGGGAGATGCCGGTGAAAGCATTCATACAGACCAGCAGATAGGATCGGTTCTGAGAAGACTTAAGCTAAGAGCTCCTTTGTGGTTTCTCCTCTCCTCGCTTATAGTTTATCTCCTAGATAGAGTTGAGCGATACTTTCCGATATCCTAAAGTATCGGAATCGTAATGGTATCGCCGATATCACTAAAATATCGGCGATACCCGATACCGATACCGGAAGTCCCATGTAAGTCTATGGGAACAAAATATCGAAATTAAAAAAAAACCATTCTTGTCTTGTTGGTTAATTGTACATGAAGGAAAACAAGAAAGAGTAATGTAGAATGTATTGGGGGAGGTTGAGGAGACATTAAAGGCATAGATGTTTGACCCAATCCAATGGAATAGCATTATTTATTTTTTTTTTAGGAAATACGTTCGGATTGACGAACAAATTGACAATGTTCTTAACCTTTTTTCTATTTTGTCAAATATGTCTGTTTCACAACTTCCATGGTCTTCACCTTTTTAACTTTTCACACACTTTCTCCTTCATAATTTTCAGCAGCATCATCTTTCTCATCAAATTATTCTTCATCTTCACCTTCTTAATCTTCTAAAACTTCTTGCTATTCATCTTTTTGTTAACATTACTTATATTGTTCTTATTAAACAGTTATTATTCTTCATATTCTACTTCTTCATCTTCTTCCTATTCATCCTTTTCATCATATTCTTATTTGTGACAGACATTCCTGTACTTGTAATCTGTAAAACTCTGAATTTTCATCCTTCCGTTCTTGCTGTCACAAAAGATTTTAATTACAACAGTATTTGTCCGCGTTCAGTTTAGCCTGCAGCAGCATCAGGCATTTTCCAGGGGCACCACGAGGAGGAACGGACTCACCCCCATACACTGCTTAGTCTTCTTCTGCTTAGAATTTAGAGCATATATTTTGCTCTTCATTTTGGTCTTATACTTAATGTTCTTCTGCTTTTTGATCTTCTGCTTATTGTTCTTCTGTCTCTTGTTCTGTATCTTGTAGTTTGTCTTAACCTTCTTTGTCCTGTTGGTGATGGTACAAAAGCCAATGGAAGTAACGAGGACCAGCTGACTGTGCTGGAACCCGGAGGGTCAGCAGAAGGAAAAGAGCCAATGGCACAACCGAGGACCAGCTGACGTTACTGGGACACGGTTACTAAGCAGGAGGTACCTGTGCTCCAAAGCACTACCAAGGACCAGCAGACGTTGCTGGAACTCGGATACCGACATGGAGGCACCTAGGCCAAAGGCACTGCGGAGAACCAGCTGACGGTACTGGAACCCGGATGAGTAGCAGAAGGTACAAGAGCCAATGAAAGTAACGAGGACCAGCTGACTGTGCTGGAACCCGGAGGGTCAGCAGAAGGAAAAGAGCCAATGGCACAACCGAGGACCAGCTGACGTTACTGGGACACGGTTACTAAGCAGGAGGTACCTGTGCTCCAAAGCACTACCAAGGACCAGCAGACGTTGCTGGAACTCGGATACCGACATGGAGGCACCTACGCCAAAGGCACTGCGGAGAACCAGCTGACGGTACTGGAACCCGGATGGGTAGCAGAAGGTACCCATGGACATTAAAGTTGAGGCAGCAGGACTGTTTGCTGTTCACACAGCAGGGGAACAGCTGACATTACTGAACCCCAGTAACACAGGAGCAAGTGTAGACTGTGCTAACAGCACTTCCGAGAAACAACTGGCGGTGTTGTAACCCAGGGATGAGAACAGAACATGGTGGAGGCAGCAGGACTTTTTGCCGTTCACACAGCAGGGGAACAGCTGACATTACTGAACCCCAGTAACACAGGAGCAAGTGTAGACTGTGCTAACAGCACTTCCGAGAAACAACTGGCGGTGTTGTAACCCAGGGATGAGAACAGAACATGGTGGAGGCAGCAGGACTTTTTGCCGTTCACACAGCAGGGGAACAGCTGACATTACTGAACCCCAGTAACACAGGAGCAAGTGTAGACTGTGCTAACAGCACTTCCGAGAAACAACTGGCGGTGTTGTAACCCAGGGATGAGAACAGAACATGGTGGAGGCAGCAGGACTTTTTGCCGTTCACACAGCAGGGGAACAGCTGACATTACTGAACCCCAGTAACACAGGAGCAAGTGTAGACTGTGCTAACAGCACTTCCGAGAAACAACTGGCGGTGTTGTAACCCAGGGATGAGAAGAGAACATGGTGGAGGCAGCAGGACTTTTTGCCGTTCACACAGCAGGGGAACAGCTGACATTACTGAACCCCAGTAACACAGGAGCAAGTGTTGACTGTGCTAACAGCACTTCCGAGAAACAACTGGCGGTGTTGTAACCCAGGGATGAGAACAGAACAGGGTGGAGGCAGCAGGACTTTTTGCCGTTCACACAGCAGGGGAACAGCTGACATTACTGAACCCCAGTAACACAGGAGCAAGTGTAGACTGTGCTAACAGCACTTCCGAGAAACAACTGGCGGTGTTGTAACCCAGGGATGAGAACAGAACAGGTGGAGGCAGCAGGACTTTTTGCCGTTCACACAGCAGGGGAACAGCTGACATTACTGAACCCCAGTAACACAGGAGCAAGTGTAACTGTGCTAACAGCACTTCCGAGAAACAACTGGCGGTGTTGTAACCCAGGGATGAGAAGAGAACATGGTGGAGGCAGCAGGACTTTTTGCCGTTCACACAGCAGGGGAACAGCTAGCATTACTGAACCCCAGTAACACGGGAGCAAGTGTTAACTGTGCTAACAGCACTTCCGAGAAACAACTGGCGGTGTTGTAACCCAGGGATGAGAAGAGAACATGGTGGAGGCAGCAGGACTTTTTGCCGTTCACACAGCAGGGGAACAGCTGACATTACTGAACCCCAGTAACACGGGAGCAAGTGTTAACTGTGCTAACAGCACTTCCGAGAAACAACTGGCGGTGTTGTAACCCAGGGATGAGAAGAGAACATGGTGGAGGCAGCAGGACTTTTTGCCGTTCACACAGCGGGAACAGCTGACATTACTGAACCCAGTAACACAGGAGCAAGTGTAGACTGTGCTAACAGCACTTCCGAGAAACAACTGGCGGTGTTGTAACCCAGGGATGAGAACAGAACAGGGTGGAGGCAGCAGGACTTTTTGCCGTTCACACAGCAGGGGAACAGCTGACATTACTGAACCCCAGTAACACGGGAGCAAGTGTTAACTGTGCTAACAGCACTTCCGAGAAACAACTGGCGGTGTTGTAACCCAGGGATGAGAAGAGAACATGGTGGAGGCAGCAGGACTTTTTGCCGTTCACACAGCAGGGGAACAGCTGACATTACTGAACCCAGTAACACGGGAGCAAGTGTTAACTGTGCTAACAGCACTTCCGAGAAACAACTGGCGGTGTTGTAACCCAGGAGAGAAAGAACATGGTGGAGGCAGCAGGACTTTTTGCCGTTCACACACAGCAGGGGAACAGCTGACATTACTGAACCCCAGTAACACGGGAGCAAGTGTTAACTGTGCTAACAGCACTTCCGAGAAACAACTGGCGGTGTTGTAACCCAGGGATGAGAAGAGAACATGGTGGAGGCAGCAGGACTTTTTGCCGTTCACACACAGCAGGGGAACAGCTGACATTAACTGAACCCCAGTAACACAGGAGCAAGTGTAGACTGTGCTAACAGCACTTCCGAGAAACAACTGGCGGTGTTGTAACCCAGGGATGAGAACGAAACAGGTGGAGGCAGCAGGACTTTTTGCCGTTCACACAGCAGGGGAACAGCTGACATTACTGAACCCCAGTAACACGGGAGCAAGTGTTAACTGTGCTAACAGCACTTCCGAGAAACAACTGGCGGTGTTGTAACCCAGGGATGAGAAGAGAACATGGTGGAGGCAGCAGGACTTTTTGCCGTTCACACAGCAGGGGAACAGCTGACATTACTGAACCCCAGTAACACGGAGCAAGTGTAGACTGTGCTAACAGCACTTCCGAGAAACAACTGGCGGTGTTGTAACCCAGGGATGAGAAGAGAACATGGTGGAGGCAGCAGGACTTTTTGCCGTTCACACAGCAGGGGAACAGCTGACATTACTGAACCCCAGTAACACGGGAGCAAGTGTTAACTGTGCTAACAGCACTTCCGAGAAACAACTGGCGGTGTTGTAACCCAGGATGAGAAGAGAACATGGTGGAGGCAGCAGGACTTTTTGCCGTTCACACAGCAGGGGAACAGCTGACATTACTGAACCCCAGTAACACAGGAGCAAGTGTTAACTGTGCTAACAGCACTTCCGAGAAACAACTGGCGGTGTTGTAACCCAGGGATGAGAACAGAACATGGTGGAGGCAGCAGGACTTTTTGCCGTTCACACAGCAGGGGAACAGCTGACATTACTGAACCCCAGTAACACAGGAGCAAGTGTAGACTGTGCTAACAGCACTTCCGAGAAACAACTGGCGGTGTTGTAACCCAGGGATGAGAACAGAACATGGTGGAGGCAGCAGGACTTTTTGCCGTTCACACAGCAGGGGAACAGCTGACATTACTGAACCCCAGTAACACGGAGCAAGTGTTAACTGTGCTAACAGCACTTCCGAGAAACAACTGGCGGTGTTGTAACCCAGGGATGAGAAGAGAACATGGTGGAGGCAGCAGGACTTTTTGCCGTTCACACAGCAGGGGAACAGCTGACATTACTGAACCCCAGTAACACAGGGAGCAAGTGTTAACTGTGCTAACAGCACTTCCGAGAAACAACTGGCGGTGTTGTAACCCAGGGATGAGAAGAGAACATGGTGGAGGCAGCAGGACTTTTTGCCGTTCACACAGCAGGGGAACAGCTGACATTACTGAACCCCAGTAACACGGAGCAAGTGTTAGACTGTGCTAACAGCACTTCCGAGAAACAACTGGCGGTGTTGTAACCCAGGGATGAGAACAGAACAGGGTGGAGGCAGCAGGACTTTTTGCCGTTCACACAGCAGGGGAACAGCTGACATTACTGAACCCCAGTAACACAGGAGCAAGTGTAGACTGTGCTAACAGCACTTCCGAGAAACAACTGGCGGTGTTGTAACCCAGGGATGAGAACAGAACAGGGTGGAGGCAGCAGGACTTTTTGCCGTTCACACAGCAGGGGAACAGCTGACATTACTGAACCCCAGTAACACAGGAGCAAGTGTAGACTGTGCTAACAGCACTTCCGAGAAACAACTGGCGGTGTTGTAACCCAGGGATGAGAAGAGAACATGGTGGAGGCAGCAGGACTTTTTGCCGTTCACACAGCAGGGGAACAGCTGACATTACTGAACCCCAGTAACACGGAGCAAGTGTTAACTGTGCTAACAGCACTTCCGAGAAACAACTGGCGGTGTTGTAACCCAGGGATGAGAAGAGAACATGGTGGAGGCAGCAGGACTTTTTGCCGTTCACACAGCAGGGGAACAGCTGACATTACTGAACCCCAGTAACACGGGAGCAAGTGTTAACTGTGCTAACAGCACTTCCGAGAAACAACTGGCGGTGTTGTAACCCAGGGTCAAGGAGGGTGTAGGCATAAAATATTGAGTTATTGCCTTGTTACGTGGCCATTGCAAATGTATGTACTTCAAACAAGAATAAATGAAGTTTTACTACAACAATAAAATGATAAATTTCAATTACAAGAATAGAAAAATATTTATACTTGACAGTCCTCTGTGGTTGATAACGTTTAATGGCTAACTGAAAATATGGTAACAAATTCAAAGCTTTCGAGACTACTCAGGTGTCTTCATCAGGCTAAGAGTAAAGCCAAAAATGAAGAATCACATATTTCTACACACAACAGGACACAGGAATAGCTAAGACAAGTGAGGGAGGGACAAGTGAGGGGAGACCGGCAACAAAAAGGAGAACAACGATGAATTATCAGCGCCACACAATCACAGATAAATTAATGAATTTAGCTGTGGCAAAAGACTTTTGTATGCCCGCCCGGTCATAGCATCATGGATATGGAATTACTGTTATTAAAATATAACTTCAAATATGAGAAACGTACAAAGGTTTCAGAATATAAGCTCATCATGACCTTTGACACTGTTAGTGATGGAATGAATAGATCACATGGATTTATGTCATTCTATATCAATTAAGGAATCTGCGTCTATGCCCTTCCAGGGTCATGAAAACCCCAAAAAATACGCCAATGAGAGGGCAATCAAACTTTCTATCCTTATCTAGGAACTGTTTGAATATTTATGTTCATCCCTGTGAGATAATGACAGTTCTGATACACGTCACTTACTTGTCTTACCTATTGCAATATTCCTGTGTCCTGTTGTGTATAGAAATATGTGATGCTTAATTTTTTTAGTTAGTCTTTCCCTGATGAAGAGACGTGAGTAGCCTTGAAAGCTTGCAATTTGTTTCCATCTTTTCAGTTATCCATAAAAAGGTATGAACCACTGCTGACTCTGAAGTCTAAATATTTTTCTATCTACTGGCTAACACGGTACAAAGATACACATGTTTTCTAATTTCAAGAAGGAAAAATAAAGAAAATACAAATCTAAACGCATATATGCACATGCCAAAAATAAATGGAACAACACAACACCCAAAAAATTGGTAACAAAATATAGTGTTGTAAATTTAAGAATAAAAGTACATTTTTTTTTTATGAATAATGCTTAAGGAACGCAATGTTAAACTATAACATAGTGAAGACAATGGATTTTGTAATAGTCACTCATCATCATCATCGCAAATTTTATGTGACAGTCACAGACAATTTAATTATTTAAGTTCATAAAATCGTAACTTTCTATAGCATGTATGACATGTCCAGCATGGACTCATCAATGTGATTGATGACACAATAATGTACAATAAAAAATAACCATTTAAAAAAACATTAGGCATTGTTTGTCACAATTTAAGTGTGTGCCTGCAAGTGTAGGTGAAACAAAGGCTACGGATAGCAAAGGTATATTCTATGTCTGTATCACACAGTGGACAGCCTCTGATGGGTAATGCCGATGTTATACTGTACGTCAATAAAGTCTGCGGCTGAAATCATGCATTTTTTGCTTGTAGAGTGTTGAAGAGGGTAAAAGAATGTCTGTTTGCGCAAAGCTTTATCCGTCAACACTACCTTCCTACTGTCACGCGTAGGGTAGGGTAGCGTGTGGCAATTAGCTGACTATCAAATGTGAGGTTAGGCTGCGTTATTGCGCACTAGGGACGCCAAAAAAAATACAGCAGTAATAATTTAATGTGTAATACTACACCTATGACAAACCAAAAAATTACGTTCCCTCTTTAACAATGTACAAGACTAACAAGCCTAATGGTTGACGCTGACTTAATTGAGATACAGTATTACATCAACATTGTCCATGAGTAACTATGCACTGTGATACCTATATACCAGTATTAATTTATATCTCTTGTGGTTGTTTCAACAGCACTTGCAGGTATAAGTACCTATTGTCAGTATGCATGATGCACTTTCTAGATGTAATAATTTATTATTGGACATTATTACCATGTTTACATGCTGGCCATTTCATATATGGTGTTTGAAGTTACAGTTGGCATCAGTATGTGTATTTTATAATGTCTGTCATAAATAAAACTCGTCATGATGATGATGAGGATGTAATGATTCGTACATCCATTGAGTGCATTATCTTACAGGTACAGATAAAGTTCCTTTAAAAGCATTAATTCATAAGTCTGAAATGTACTTTTATGCATTAATTTAAAAATGTGAAGAGTAGACTATGTTTTATTTTTTGTTACCATTTCTAATAGACATGTGCAGATATGCGCTGTGATGACAAATTATTATTTGTCCATATTTTTCTTAAAAATTTATCATTCTAGGCCTGCAAAACTTCACAATTTCATGTTTTCAGCATAACAAGCAGGGTGACGGCTCTTCCCTATTTGGAGCATGTTGGTCATGTGTTTTTCTGTCCATGTGTCGGGAACAGGACACTTCTTGCCGTTGACACAGCAGGGGAACAGCTGGCGTTACTGAACCCCACTAACAGTAGAGCTTGTGTTTTGTTCTGTGGACACGACACTTCTGAGCAGCAACTGGCAGTGTTGGAGCCCAGGGAGTAGAGTTCAGGTGGTAGAAAGATGAACATAACAGGAGACATGGATAACGTTGCGAACCAGTTATTTAATCTGAAAACGGACAGAGAAATTCTGGCGAGATCCATGCCTTGTTCATTTTCAGAAAAGTAAGCCGGTCTACATTATCGGAGGATAGTCGCATGCGACGGTCTGTTAGTACACCACCTGCAGCACTAAAGACGCGCTCCGATAATACACTGGCAGCAGGGCAAGCCAGCACCTCCAATGCATACTGGCTAAGCTCTGGCCATGTATCCAGCTTAGAGACCCAAAACTTGAATGGGGAAGAGCCATCTGGGAGTACACTGAGAGGCAAAGCCAAGTAGTCTGTCACCATCTGACGGATACGTTGCCTCCCGCTGACTGGAGCCCTCTCGGATGGTGTAGACATTTGTGGCGCTGCCACAAAACTTTGCCACATTTTGAACATACTGGTCTTTCCCTGTGCAGAGGCACTGCGTGTGCTCCCTCTTGTTGCAGAGCTCTCTACACTGCCTCGACGCACAGAGCTGCTTTGTAAAGCAGTAGCAGCAGCAGTGCTCTCGGCAGTAAGGTAGAACATTAGGGATTGCACCAGTGTGTCTTGGTACTCCCGCATTTTACGCTCCCGGTTCAACGGTGTGATGAGGCTTTTGACGTTGTCCCGGTAGCGAGGGTCTAGGAGGGTGTACACCCAATAATCAGACGTCGTGAGAATGTGGGCGATGCGGCGGTCGTTTCTTAGGCACTGCAGCATGAAATCAACCATGTGCTGCAGACTCCCAACTGGCAAAGAAACGCTGTCCTCTGCAAGAGGCGTTATCTCTGCCTGCTCTGCATCACCCCACCCTCGCTCTACATACTGACTAGAGCGTTGTGTACCTCCCTCTGGAGCGATGTCTTCCTCCTCCATTGACTCCTCCTCCTCATCCTCCTCACAAAGTGAGCCCTGCCCAGCCCTTTGTGAGGAACCACGTTGCGCTGACTTTCCAGAAGGTGATGGAATTTGTGACTCCTCATCCTCCACCTCTTCCAAAACCTCATCCCTTATTGCTTGCAGTGTTTTTTGAAGCAGGCAGATAAGGGGGACAGTCAGGCTGACTAGTGCATCATCTGCACTCGCCATCCGCGTTGACTCATCAAACGCACGCAAAACGTGGCACATGTCCTTCATAGTGGCCCACTCATTAATGGTGAAGTGTGGACGGCGCAAATTGCGTGTTGATTGCGCCTGATGCAGCTGATACTCCATAACTGCTGGCTGCTGCTCACACAACCGCTCCAACATATGTAACGTTGAATTCCACCTGGTGGATACGTCACATATGATGCGATGTTCAGGAAGGCGCAATCTGCGTTGCAGAGCTGCAATGCGCGATCTGGCCATGCTGGAACGTCGCAAGTGAGCGCACTCTAGGCGGACCTTGTGCAGCAGTGCATCAAGATCCGGATAGTCCCTCAAAAAACTCTGCACGACCAAGTTGAGCACATGTGCCAGACATGGTATGTGAGTGAGGTTGCCAAGGCCCAGAGCTGCCACCAGATTTCGGCCATTGTCACACACTACCAAACCTGGCTGGAGATTCGCTGGCAAAAACCACACGTCGCTCTCCTGCTTGATGGCATTCCAGACCTCCTGCGCTGTGTGGCTTCGATTCCCCATGGGAATTAATTTCAGAACGGCCTGTTGCCGTTTGGCCACGGCTGTGCTCATATCGGTCGCATCAGGTAAGCGTCCACGGGTCCATGTGGAGGTAGACCGTGACGGCTCCTGCAGCGATGATTCTGAGGAACTGGAGTAGGAGGAGGAGTCAATGTGGACAGACTTGATTCCGGCAATCCTTGGAGTTGGCAGAACACGTACAGCGCCACTCGCAAGATCTGTACCCGGCTCCACAACATTCACCCAATGGGCAGTGAGTGAAAGGTATCGTCCCTGGCCATGGGTACTGGTCCACGCATCGGTGGTCAGGTGGACCTTGCTACTGACGGCGTTTAGTAGCGCATGTTTAATTTTTGCCTCAACATGCTTTTGCAGACCAGGGACGGCTTGCCTGCTGAAATAAAATCGGCTGGGCACATTGTATTGTGGGACTGCCAATGCCATTAATTCACGGAAACTGTCAGTCTCCACCAGCCTGAATGACAGCATTTCAAGGGACAGGAGTTTTGCAATGACAGCATTCAGAGCCTGTGCTCGTGGATGGTTTGCCGAGTATGGCCGTCTTTTATCCCATGCCTGTGCTACCGATGGCTGTTTTGTGGCCTGGGTGTGTGAGGATGACAGGGAACTTGCACCTGTGGGTGGAATAACACTGTGTCTCTGGACAACAGTGACAGAGGTTCTTCCATGGCGATCCTTTGAGGAAGCCTTACCAGCTGTGTGTGAACTGGAGGAAGAGGCTCCAACAGGAGCTGAAGATGTAGGTGCTGCTGTAGGTTGGCCTACATCTCCAGTGTGTCTTTGTAACTCAACAAAGTGCTTTGACCGCACATGTTTCCACATATTTGTTGTATTAAGGTTACTGACACTTTTACCTCTTTTAATTTTTTGATTACACAGCTTGCATTTGACATAGCAAATATCATCTGCAACTGTATCAAAAAAGGACCACGCAGAGCAAGTCCTGGGAGCGCCCGGTTTGGCTGTTGTAAGAGAACTGCTCCGAACGGGTGCCAAACTGGAGGCTACAGGCAAGCGAGTCTGCAGCCTACCTCTCCCTACTGTTTGGACCGTTGGGGCAATCTCTTCCTCAGAGCTGCTCCCACCACCTTCCTGTTCCTCACGCCATGTTGGGTCTTGGACCTCATCATCTCCACCACTACCCTCTTCCAACACCTGCTGTTGTTGGGTGGTCTGGCCAGCACCATGCTCAACAGAAACTGGCAACTGAGTCTCATCATCATCAGATGCGTTCTGCGGTGTGCTGACCATCGGCACTGGCTCACCCGCCTCTTCAGATTCAGAGAGACACAGCTGTTGCGCATCACTGCATACTGCCTCTTCTTCACATTCCAGAATGCTGCTTGGCTGGGCCCCTGTTTCCAAGCCAACAGATTCTGAGAACAGAAGCAGAGACTCAGCTGGCTCCTGTACAGAGCTCTCTGACTGCCTGGGCAATTTGGCAGGCGGTGAAGAGACTGATGGTTGTTCAACAGTGCTGTGGTCCTGAGAGGAGGTGGAAGGTATTGAAGTCGATGCATTGGCTGCCATCCAACCAACAACGGCTTCAATTTGTTCTTCACGCAGCAGGGGGGTACGCTGAGCTCCTACAAAAGTGCGCATAAAGGAACGCTCACGGGGAAAACTGGTGGATGCTGTGTCACTGGGTGCGGCAGCAGCCACAGAATCCCCACGTCCTCTCCCTGCTGCAAATCCACGGCCTCGACCACGACCACGTGCCTTACTCACTGACTTCTTCATCTTGGTAGATTGATAAAGAAAGTCAGAAAAGTTAAGGCCTAAGTGTGGTTATTCCTCACAGACTACAGTGAACCCTGCAGACAACTGTTCAGTATCTGTGAAAGGCCCCTTTGTGTAGTTCTATAGTGTTTGCAACCAATGTATTGTATACGGATGGAAGCGCGTCACACTAATAGATTATATTTTTTTCCACTAAAATGGAGCAGCACCAATTAGAGAAAAATGTGAAGGATGAGACAGTGACACACGCTCAGCAGACTACAACCGGCAGTGGTTGAAGTACAAACTGGAGCGTAATCTGCACTCACAAAATGAAAAGCTCACAGACTACAGTGAACACTGAAACACAACTATTCACTATCTGTGAAAAGCTCCTTTGTGTAGTTCTATAGTGTTTGCAACCAATGTATTGTATACGGATGGAAGCGCGTCACACTAATAGATTAGTTTTTTTTCCACTAAAATGGAGCAGCACCAATTAGAGAAAAATGTGAAGGATGAGGCAGTGACACACGCTCAGCAGACTACAACCGGCAGTGGTTGAAGTACAAACTGGAGCGTAATCTGCACTCACAAAATGAAAAGCTCACAGACTACAGTGAACACTGAAACACAACTATTCACTATCTGTGAAAAGCTCCTTTGTGTAGTTCTATAGTGTTTGCAACCAATGTATTGTATACGGATGGAAGCGCGTCACACTAATAGATTAGTTTTTTTTCCACTAAAATGGAGCAGCACCAATTAGAGAAAAATGTGAAGGATGAGGCAGTGACACACGCTCAGCAGACTACAACCGGCAGTGGTTGAAGTACAAACTGGAGCGTAATCTGCACTCACAAAATGAAAAGCTCACAGACTACAGTGAACACTGAAACACAACTATTCACTATCTGTGAAAAGCTCCTTTGTGTAGTTCTATAGTGTTTGCAACCAATGTATTGTATACGGATGGAAGCGCGTCACACTAATAGATTAGTTTTTTTTCCACTAAAATGGAGCAGCACCAATTAGAGAAAAATGTGAAGGATGAGGCAGTGACACACGCTCAGCAGACTACAACCGGCAGTGGTTGAAGTACAAACTGGAGCGTAATCTGCACTCACAAAATGAAAAGCTCACAGAATACAGTGAACACTGAAACACAACTATTCACTATCTGTGAAAAGCTCCTTTGTGTAGTTCTATAGTGTTTGCAACCAATGTATTGTATACGGATGGAAGCGCGTCACACTAATAGATTAGATTTTTTTCCACTAAAATGGAGCAGCACCAATTAGAGAAAAATGTGAAGGATGAGGCAGTGACACACGCTCAGCAGACTACAACCGGCAGTGGTTGAAGAACTAACTGGAGCGTGATCTGCACTCAAAAAATCAAAACCTCACAGACTGCAGTGAACACTGAAACACAACTATTCACTATCTGTGAAAAGCTCCTTTGTGTAGTTCTATAGTGTTTGCAACCAATGTATTGTATACGGATGGAAGCGCGTCACACTAATAGATTAGATTTTTTTTCCACTAAAATGGAGCAGCACCAATTAGAGAAAAATGTGAAGGATGAGGCAGTGACACACGCTCAGCAGACTACAACCGGCAGTGGTTGAAGAACTAACTGGAGCGTGATCTGCACTCAAAAAATCAAAACCTCACAGACTGCAGTGAACACTGAAACACAACTATTCACTATCTGTGAAAAGCTCCTTTGTGTAGTTCTATAGTGTTTGCAACCAATGTATTGTATACGGATGGAAGCACGTCACACTAATAGATTTGATTTTTTTCTAATATAATGGAGCTGCACCAATTCCACTAAATAAAATAAAAAAAAAGAGTCAGTGACACGTGCAGATGCCTACAAACAGCGGTGGATGCAGAGCAAACTGCAGCGTCACCTGCACTGTCACACACACACCTTGCACAGAGCTGTTAAAACAACACTGGCAAAATGAAGCTTTACACAGCGGTTGGTAAACTAGCCTGCCTCAAGCACAGTAGTACACAAAATCGCAATATGTAACTGTCCCTCAGAGTTAGCAGAGTAGCGTTCTGTCCCTTACTGAGTTCACAGCACAGTGACGCTAAAATGGCGGCGGCGCCTTTTATAGTGCATTCTGACATCATTTCAGCAGCCAATCACAGCCATGCCATTAGTTAAGATGACCGCAGCATTACAGGATGTGCCCACACTTCGTAGGATTCCTCATTGGCTGACTAAAATCACATTGCCTCTCAAAGAATTATGGAACTTCCGATTCCGGTATACGATATGGAAAAAGTATCGGAATTAAGTATCGGAATTCCGATAACGCGAATATCGGCCGATACCCGATACTTGCGGTATCGGAATGCTCAACACTACTCCTAGACCTTTTGTGTTCCCTCTGTGTTTAAGTGTTGTATGCAAGACAGTATTTACTTTATCCCCTGTCTGTCTCGTTTGTCTTTACTGTTTATTAAGCGGTGACCTGCCCATATCCCTGTGGTGGTAATCAGGGTCCTTCTAAGGACTAGATTACAGTGGTCAGGGACTTATAGGAGATAGGGTTACGCTGGCGGCCTGGACCTCTGTACCATTAACAGTACCTCCAGGTAGAGGGACTAGTCAGGACCCCAGTTTAGGGTCAGTATAGACCCCGGTCCACCTCTAGCTTGAGACAGCGTGAAACAGATCCAGTATAGATCCTCAGTACTTCGGATATTATGTCAGGTAATCCTATGTTATCAAATACTATATGTTCATGTTGATATAACCTATTTATATGGTATATAGAATGTTGTCCCACTTGATATAGATTACTGACATTATCTATAACTGTTATACAGCGTGATATTTTCACCGGCCATACTAAAAAGATTCTCCCCAGCTACCATGGATCCAGTAGCCCAGCTTGCCCTGCAGTTGCAGAGTTTGTCCATGGAGCTGACAGACATTAAGTCCAAGGTTTTGTTCCCCCCGGAGCAATCCAGATCTGAACCTAAAGTTGCTCTCCCGGACAGGTTCACTGGTGGGCGGGACAAATTTTTTACCTTCCGGGAGGCATGTAAGTTATATTTTCGGCTACGGCCTCGGTCATCGGGGAGTGAAGAGCAGAGGGTGGGAATTGTCATCTCGCTCTTACAAGGGGACCCTCAATCCTGGGCATTCTCTCTTCCTCCGGGCTCCCCGGCTCTTCAGTCAGTAGATCGATTTTTTACTGCCCTGGGTCTGGTATATGATGACCCGGATCGGGTCTCCCTTGCTGAAACGAAGTTACGTAAGATACAGCAGGGAGATCGTCCGGCGGAGGAGTTTTCTTCTGAGTTCCGTAGATGGGCCACAGATACTCAGTGGAATGACCCAGCTCTTAGGAGCCAGTTTTGTCAAGGGTTATCTGACAAATTAAAAGACGTGTTGGCTCAGTATGATTCTCCCCCGTCTCTGGAGGCCGCTATGGCCCTTGCGATTCGCATTGATAGACGGCTTCGGGAGAGGTGCGAGGTAACTCCGCCCCCTGTTATGACTCCACCCACTACTAAAGTCCCTTATATTGAGGTTCCCCTGGTCTGTTCTGAGGAACCTATGCAGTTGGGAGGGACATCTTTTCGAGGGAGGGATCGGCGGTGCGCCGCAAGACAAGAAAGTGTTTCTTCTGCGGGAGAGAGGGGTATTTTGTTGAGGGGTGTCCATCCCGTGCCTCGCTGAGCAAGAAGTCGCCGGAAAACTGTTAATCCCAGGTTGTGTGGTGGACGACAACCTGGGAGTATGTATTTCGTCCCCAGGTCCGTCTCAGTTTCTCGTACCAGCGGAGGTGGTGGTAGGTACGAGAGCTGAGAGGATTTCTGTTCTTCTTGATAGTGGGTCCGGGGCTAATCTGGTGGACGCTCGGTTTGCCCAGGTGCAAGGTATGCAACTGAGTGTATTGGCCAAACCGATCCCTATTTTCTCTATTGACGCCAGGCCTCTCGGTCAAGGTAGCTTTGTACAAGCTGTTCATAACATAGACCTTCGAGTAGGGGCATTACATAAGAACGATTGTCTTGTTATGTGTTGGAAGGTCTTCCTACTCCTATTGTGTTGGGACTTCCTTGGTTGGCTAAACATAACCCAGTGATTAATTGGCAATCCAGAGAGATAAGCCAGTGGAGTGAATTTTGCAAGAGTAACTGCATGAACACAGTCATCAGTGCGGTCGTGCCTAGAACTTTGCCTCCTTTTCTGGAGGACTTTGAGGATGTGTTCTCTGAGGAGGGGTGTCAAGAATTACCTCCTCATCGCGCGTATGACTGTTCAATAAAATTGCTTCCTGATGCTAAGTTACCTAAATCTAGGTTATATAACCTTTCTGGTCCTGAGAGGCAGGCTATGAAGGATTATATTTCGGAAAGTCTGGCCAAGGGGCATATTAGACCTTCATCTTCCCCAGTGGCCGCGGGGTTCTTCTTTGTGAAGAAAAAAGATGGAGGCCTACGCCCTTGCTTGGATTTCCGTGAGCTTAATCGGATTACTGTCCGAGATCCGTATCCGCTCCCACTTATTCCTGATCTCTTCAATCAGATTGTGGGCGCCAAATGGTTCTCTAAGTTGGATCTCAGGGGGGCGTATAATCTGATTAGGATAAAGGAGGGGGATGAGTGGAAGACGGCGTTTAACACTCCGGAGGGACATTATGAGAACCTTGTCATGCCTTTCGGTCTGACTACTGCCCCGGCGGTGTTTCAACATTTTGTTAATGACATCTTTCGCCACCTTGTGGGGCAGTTTGTGGTCGTTTATTTAGATGACATCTTAATTTACTCGCCAGATCTTGTGTCTCATCAGGAGCATGTGAGACAGGTGTTGCAGATCTTGCGAGACAATAAACTGTACGCCAAATGGGAAAAGTGTGTATTCGCCGTACAGGAACTTCAGTTTTTGGGTTTCCTGGTGTCAGCTTCCGGTTTCCGTATGGACCCTGGGAAAGTGAGAGCAGTGCTTGAATGGGATCGGCCAGAGGATCTTAAGGCACTGCAGCGTTTTCTGGGGTTTGCTAACTACTACCGGAAATTTATTCGTAATTTCTCATCTGTTGTCAAACCTCTCACTGACATGACAAAAAAAGGGACGGATTTTTCTAGGTGGTCTGACAAAGCTTGTCAAGCATTTTCCTCCTTGAAAAAATGTTTTGCTTCGGCACCCATACTTATTCAACCTGATGCATCACAACCGTTCATTGTGGAGGTAGACGTGTCTGACGTAGGGTGGGTGCGGTATTATCCCAAGGTCCGTCCCCTGGTAAATGGCATCCGTGCGCTTTCTTCTCTAAAAAATTGTCGTCCGCCGAGAGGAATTAAGATGTCGGCAATAGGGAACTCTTGGCCATTAAGTTGGCTTTTGAGGAATGGCGTCACTTTTTGGAGGGGGCAGTCCACCCGGTCACCGTCATTACTGATCACAAGAACCTCCTGTATTTAGAATCTGCAAAGCGTCTGAATTCCAGACAAGCTAGATGGTCGTTGTTTTTTACCAGGTTTAATTTTGTCGTCACATATCGTCCTGGGTCAAAAAATGTTAAGGCTGATGCCTTATCTCGTAGTTTCCCAGGGGCCGGGAAGACGGATGACCCGGTTCCTATCCTTCAGGAGGGAGTTGTGGTGTCGGCTGTATGCTCTGAGCTTGAGGAGGAGGTATTGGAGGCTCAGGGGGACGCCCCTGTAGGACCTCCAGGGAGACTGTTTGTTCCAGATCAGTTAAGACAAAAAGTTATCGAGGCACATCATAATTCTGCTTTGGCAGGACACCCAGGGAGTAAAGCAACTGTGGATCTCCTTTCTCGCCGGTTTTGGTGGCCTAACTTAAATAAAGAGGTAGTAACTTTTGTCGCGTCCTGTGGGGTTTGTGCTCGCTCTAAGACCCCACATACCCGTCCGTCTGGGACCCTCTTACCTTTGAAAATTCCGGAGCGTCCATGGACTCATCTGTCTATGGACTTCATTACGGACCTCTTTCCGTCGCCGGGAAAACTGTCATACTAGTTGTAGTTGACAGGTTCAGTAAGATGGCACATTTCATTGCTCTTCCTGCTCTTCCTAATGCTAAAACTCTGGCGCAGGTGTTCATTGGGGAGATTGTGAGACTTCACGGGTTGCCTTCTGATGTGGTGTCAGATAGGGGGTCTCAGTTTGTGTCCAAATTCTGGAGGGCATTTTGTTCACGTCGGGGGATGCAATTGTCATTTTCCTCGGCTTTTCATCCGCAGACCAATGGTCAGACAGAGCGTCTGAATCAGAGCCTAGAGACATATCTTCGGTGTTTTGTCTCAGAGAACCAGGAGGACTGGTCTTCTTTCTTGCCGCTGGCAGAGTTCGCTCTTAACAATAGGCGGAGCGAGTCCACTGGTAAGTCCCCGTTTTTTGGGGTATATGGTTTTCATCCCCAGTTTTGTACTTTCAATGGGGGGGCCCTTCTGGGGTTCCTGAGGAGGAACGATTCTCGTCGTCACTTGCTTCAGTGTGGAGAGGAGTGCTGAATAATCTGAGTGCTATGGGGAACCTTTACAAGCGTATGGCTGATAGGAGGAGAGTGTCTGGTCCGGACCTTAGTGTGAACGATCTGGTATGGTTGTCTACCAAGAATATTAAACTCAAGGTTCCCTCCTGGAAACTGGGTCCCAGGTTCATCGGGCCGTACAGGATCAGTTCTATAATTAATCCTGTGGCATTTCGTCTGGACCTCCCTCCTACGTTTAAAATCCACAATGTGCTCCACAAATCGTTGCTTAAGAGGTACGTGGCGCCAGTTATACCGTCACCTCTACCTCCTCCTCCAGTGGTGGTCAATGGTAACTTGGAATTTCAGGTGTCGAAGATCATTGACTCACGTCTGAATCGCCGGTCCCTTCAGTACTTGTGTAAGGTTCTGTGTACATGTTCCTGAAACTCAGTTTTTCCGTCAGCCATTTTACTTTCTGTCTTGCTGCAGCTATCTTGCCCTCAGTCAATATGGAGTTTCCAGCTTCATGTTCCCGCCCTGATTCTCTCCTCTTGCTTCTTAAGCAGCCACAGCTGAGCAATCAGTGCTTCAGAATCAAGCCTGCAGTGAACCTGTGACCTGACTCCTGGAAGCCTTGGACTTTATACTCCAGTTATTTCCTATTGTGGAACTTTGGAACACTCGTGGACTTTGGAACCTTGCTATTTGATAAATCCACGTTTGCATGGACTTACGGTAACAGAGAAGAGATCCTGAACCTGTTGTGGAGAGTGATTGCTGAGCTTAAGTTACTCTGGCCTGCTGTGTCTCCTGCTTTTGTATCTGCAAACTGTGTGACTATTATTACCACTTGTATGAAGTAATACAAGACCTTCTATATCAAACCTGTGACTCCTGTGTTTTCATCGCACCCAAGCACAAGACACTATATGAACTGTACTCCTTACATTACAAGATTCTGAAGCCAAACGTTAGTGTCTGCTGGGTCTGGAAAGGCTGTGTCTGCTGTAACTGTGGATATCAGATGTCCGGTTGTACTTTCTGTGATGACAGTGGTTGTGACTTCTCACAACCATTCCAGGTGAGCAATTCCCTTAAGTTTTTTTTTCTGCAGTGTTACCACAGGTAAACACTATTGTTTTTTTTTTTTTCTCTTTCTTTCTTTCCTCTTTTGTGTCTGCTGTAACTGTGGATATCAGATGTCCGGTTGAACTTTCTGTGATGATAGTGGTTGTGACTTCTCACAACCATTCCAGGTGAGCAGTTCCCTTAATTTTTTTTCTCTCTGCAGTGTTACCACAGGTAAACACTATTGTTTTTTTTTTCCTCTCCTCTCCTTCCAGTACTCCTGTCTTAAAAGATCTGGAAAATGGAGGCCCGCATAAAGGAACTTTGCGGAGTGACTGATAATATCCTTGCAGATTTGCAGACTATAAAAACCCGTTTTACAAACCTACAGGACCTCACTAATCACAATTTGCAAGTGTTTGGACAGACTGCCCAGGATTTGCGAGCCAGGATTGAGGTTCTAGAGGAGCGAGTCCAGGCTCCTGCCGTAGCCCCGAGTTCTGGGATTCCCAAGTTGCCCCCTTTTCGTTTTGGCGGTGAACGTGAGAAATTCAGGGGATTTATTAATCAATGCAATCTTTTTTTTTCTGCACATGCTTCACAATTTCCCACTGAACGATCTAAAGTGCTTACTATAATTATGTTGCTTACCAACAAGGCTTTGATGTGGGCAAACCCTCTGATTGAGACTGAGGATGAATGTTTGGATCATCTTGATGCTTTCATTTCAGCCATGGGGCAGGTGTTTGATGACCCCAATCGAGGTGCAACAGCTGAAGCAGCCATGTTAGCTTTGCGCCAAGGTAAGCACTCGGTAGCTGAATATGCCTTGGATTTCAGGAGATGGGCCCTTGATACCACCTGGGACAGTTCCGCCAAAAAATCTATTTTTCGAAAAGGGTTATCTCCACTGATTAAGGATGATCTTGCTCGTGCCGACCCTCCCACTGCGTTAGGTGACTTTATTAACTACTGCATCCGTATTGATACTCGTCTGACTGAACGCAGGCAAGAGAGATGGTTCGAAAGCAATCGCACTAACCTTTTCCTACCTTCCTCTCCAGCTAAGGAACCTTTGATTAGGATCACACGGGAACCTGAACCTGAACCCATGCAGGTAGACTCTTTACAACGACGGGTTAGTGATGCACGCAAGGAACATCGTTTTAAGGAGAATCTATGTTTCTATTGTGGTAAGTCAGGGCACTTCATTATAAACTGCCCCAACCGTTCTCGTAAGACTACTGCAGCACTCATTCACTGTGAGTGTTGCGAGAGGGGATCTGTCAGGTCCGAGCCTCAGGCTCCAGAGAGATCTGCAGCAACAGATCTTGATTTCTCGGACTTAAACTCCGTTAACTCTGAGGACGTTGACTGTGTAAACGCTGCAATTTTTCAAGTTTCCTCAGCGGTGTCCCAGCTGAGTTGTAAGAAAAACAATTCTCATTGCTTTCTTTCCATCAAACTCTGGGTTGACTCAGCTTGGGTGTCTAGCTCTGCTATGATCGACTCAGGGGCAAGTGGAAATTTTATGGATGTCTCCTTTGCTCTGAAACAGGGGATACGTTCAGTGAAGAAGGCTACTCCAGTACAGATGGAAACTGTGGATGGCTCCCTGCTGACCTCTGGACCAGTGGATCAGGAAACAGAGCCTTTGAGGGTTCTTATGGGTAAAGATCATCAAGAGAAACTGTCCTTTATGCTTATCTCTTCTCCCCACTTTCCCATTATTCTAGGGCTACCATGGCTGCAGGCTCAGAATCCTACCATTAACTGGGAGACCAAGGAATTACACTTTCCAGAGAAACAAATGAGTCCAAAAGTTTCAGCTTGCTCTGTTCCTAAAGGAACCATGTCAGTCCCTGAACTACCAGCTGTATACCAGGACTATGTGGATTTATGTGACAAGAAGAACGCTGACCAGCTTCCCCCTCACCGTCCATATGATTGTCCAATTGAATTATTGCCTGGAGCAGAGATACCTTTTGGTAAGATCTACCCCCTGGCGGGGCCCGAGCTAAAGGCTTTAAAGGATTACATAGACGAAAATCTAGCCAAGGGCTTCATACGCCCCTCTTCATCTCCTGCAGGTGCACCCATCTTCTTTGTAAAGAAGAAAGATGGATCTCTGAGACCCTGCGTAGACTATAGGGAACTCAATAAGGTTACTATTAGAAACCGTTATCCATTGCCTTTAATCCCTGAGTTATTGGAGAGAGTGCGACATGCCAAAATTTTCTCTAAACTAGATCTCCGTGGGCCTATAACTTAGTCCGTATTAGACCTGGGGATGAATGGAAGACTGCATTCAGGTCACGCTATGGACACTTTGAATATCTAGTTATGCCTTTTGGTCTGAGTACCGCCCCAGCCACTTTCCAACACTTGGTGAATGACATCTTCAGGGATCTCCTAGATACATTCGTGGTGATTTATTTGGATGATATTCTAATTTTTTCTAACTCCACAGAGGAACATCATGGACATGTGAGAATGGTCTTGGAACGTCTAAGACAAAATCATCTTTACATCAAACTTGAAAAGTGTGAATTCCATAGGACCGAAATTCAATTTCTGGGGTATGTACTGTCTACACAAGGAATTAGTATGGATGGAAGCAAGACCCAAGCCATCAAGGATTGGCCAAGTCCTAGAAATGTGAAGGAGGTGCAGCGCTTCATCGGGTTTGCCAACTTCTATAGACGTTTCATTAGGAATTTCTCTGAGGTAGTGTCACCTATCACCCAACTTACCCGGAAAGAGTCTAGGTTCTCCTGGACTCCCCAAGCCCAGGAAGCATTTTCCCGTCTAAAAGATAAATTTACCACTGCACCTATCTTAGTACATCCCAACCCCGAACTTGCCTTCATAATAGAGGTGGATGCTTCAGACTGTGCCGTTGGAGCTATACTCTCTCAGAGAACAGGTGAGAAGAATGTCTTGCATCCCTGTGCCTTCTTTTCCCAGCAGTTGTCTTCGGCTGAGAGGAACTACGATGTGGGCAATAGAGAGTTGTTGGCCATTATTGCCGCCTTCAAAGAATGGAGACACCTTCTTCAGGGTGCTGCACAGCAAATAGTCGTCCTGACAGACCATCGTAACCTTGAATTTATCAGGTCGGCTAAGTGCCTGACTCCTCGCCAGGCTCGCTGGAATCTTTTCTTAAACCAATTTAATTTTATCATTTCTTATAGACCAGGATCGTGCAATGGAAAGGCTGATGCACTCTCTAGGATTTATTCAGCAGAGACACGTCCACTTACTCCTCCTAAGACTATTCTTCCTGACTCTAGATTCCTGGGAGTGATTCATAATCAAGACCTACTTAAGGACATCAAGGAAGCATACCATGCGGATTCCTTTTTGGCACAACCCCCAAGGGACGTAAGTCTTGTCTTTAAGAATGGTGTGTGGATTCAGGGACAACGTCTGTATATTCCTGAAACAGTCAGATTGAGAGTATTGCAACTCATTCACGATTCCAAGATAGCTGGGCATAGAGGAATTCTAAAGACACAGGAATTTCTTTCTCGTTTCTTTTGGTGGCCCACTTGCAGGAAGGATGTTTTAAACTATGTCACTTCATGTGAAGTCTGTGCAAGATGCAAAACACCTCGCTCCTCACCAACTGGTCTGTTGCAACCCCTTCCCACCCCGTCCCGCCCGTGGGGATCCATTTCTATGGACTTCATTGTGGAGTTACCAACCTCTCAAGGGAAGAACACCATTCTAGTGGTGGTTGATCGTTTAACAAAAGCAGCTCATTTTATCCCTTGTGTCGGCTTACCCACTGCAAGACAGACATCAGATTTGATGATTAAAAATGTGTTTCGCTTACATGGAGTACCAGATGAGGTTATTTCGGATCGAGGGGTGCAATTCACTTCAAGGTTTTGGCAAAATTTCTGTGCAGCATTGGACATTAAAGTAAACCTTTCTTCTGCTTTTCATCCTCAGACTAATGGACAGACAGAACGAACCAATCAGACCCTGGAGCAGTATCTTCGCTGCTTTATCTGCCACCTACAGGATGATTGGGTGGATCTACTTCCACTGGCTGAGTCTCTTATAACAACTCTCAGAGCGCCTCCACTAAGCAGTCTCCTTTTTACTCCAATTTAGGTTATCATCCTAATATTCTTCCTCGATTTCCCATAGAAACGCCTTTGCCAGCAGTGGCTGAAAGAATCACGTCTTTACAAAAGAATATGGATCTTCTAAAGGGAAATCTGGAATTGGCTCAGGAAAGGTACAAGAAAGCCGCCGATAAATTTCGTAAACCTGCACCAGCTTTCAAGGTAGGAGACCTGGTTTGGCTGTCAACCAGAAATCTTAAGTTAAAAATTCATCATCTAAGTTGGGACATAAATACATTGGACCTTATAAAATCAGTAAAATTATAAGTGCTGTCGCTTGTCGTCTTCAACTGCCCAGAACTATGAGAATCCACCCTGTCTTTCATGTTTCCCTACTAAAGGCTGCGACACCCAATACGTTTCCTGGACGTTCTTCTCCTTGCCCTGACCCAGTGCTAGTCGATGGTCAGGAAGAATTTGTGGTGGAAAGGATTCTAGATTCCAGGTTGTATAGAAATCAGTTACAATATCTGATTAAATGGCAGGGCTACCCAGTGGAGGACAACTCATGGGAACCAGTCAATAACGTTAATGCTCCTCGCTTGCTCCGTCAGTTTCATCAGAGGTACCCACACAAGCCTGGTCTGAGGTCATCCGGAGGTTGTCCCTAAGGGGGGAGTATGTAAGGTTCTGTGTACATGTTCCTGAAACTCAGTTTTTCCGTCAGCCATTTTACTTTCTGTCTTGCTGCAGCTATCTTGCCCTCAGTCAATATGGAGTTTCCAGCTTGCATGTTCCCGCCCTGATTCTCTCCTCTTGCTTCTTAAGCAGCCACAGCTGAGCAATCAGTGCTTCAGAATCAAGCCTGCAGTGAACCTGTGACCTGACTCCTGGAAGCCTTGGACTTTGTACTCCAGTTATTTCCTATTGTGGAACTTTGGAACACTCGTGGACTTTGGAACCTTGCTATTTGATAAATCCACGTTTGCATGGACTTACGGTAACAGAGAAGAGATCCTGAACCTGTTGTGGAGAGTGATTGCTGAGCTTAAGTTACTCTGGCCTGCTGTGTCTCCTGCTTTTGTATCTGCAAACTGTGTGACTATTATTACCACTTGTAGTGAAGTAATACAAGACCTTCTATATCAAACCTGTGACTCCTGTGTTTTCATCGCACCCAAGCACAAGACACTATATGAACTGTACTCCTTACATTACAACTTGGTTCATTGGAAGGGGTATGGTCCTGAGGAGAGGACGTGGGTTCATGCGTCTGATATTAACGCAGATCGATTGGTTCGGACCTTCCACACAACTCACCCGGGCAAACCTGGCCCTGAGGGTCCGGAGGCCCCTCGTAGAAGGGGGGGTACTGTCATGGGTGTATCGCCACGAAGATCGTCGCGATTACACATTCTGACTTCTCGCAGCTGAGTTGCTGTTTCTTTGTGTTTGGCAGTGAGGGAGTTAATTCTACCTAGCTCTGTGCTAAGACTAGGTCCAGCCTCGCCCGGCTGCAGTTTGATTATGCACTAATTAGCTTCCTTTATATACCTGCCAGTCTGCTTGGGAGATGCCGGTGAAAGCATTCATACAGACCAGCAGATAGGATCGGTTCTGAGAAGACTTAAGCTAAGAGCTCCTTTGTGGTTTCTCCTCTCCTCGCTTATAGTTTATCTCCTAGACCTTTTGTGTTCCCTCTGTGTTTAAGTGTTGTATGCAAGACAGTATTTACTTTATCCCCTGTCTGTCTCGTTTGTCTTTACTGTTTATTAAGCGGTGACCTGCCCATATCCCTGTGGTGGTAATCAGGGTCCTTCTAAGGACTAGATTACAGTGGTCAGGGACTTATAGGAGATAGGGTTACGCTGGCGGCCTGGACCTCTGTACCATTAACAGTACCTCCAGGTAGAGGGACTAGTCAGGACCCCAGTTTAGGGTCAGT
Source organism: Oophaga sylvatica (assembly GCA_033576555.1). NCBI lineage: Eukaryota > Metazoa > Chordata > Amphibia > Anura > Dendrobatidae > Oophaga > Oophaga sylvatica. The sequence goes on from JARQOD010000001.1 coordinate 402,581,214, forward strand.
ATAGACCCCGGTCCACCTCTAGCTTGAGACAGCGTGAAACAGATCAGTATAGATCCTCAGTACTTCGGATATTATGTCAGGTAATCCTATGTTATCAAATACTATATGTTCATGTTGATATAACCTATTTATATGGTATATAGAATGTTGTCCCACTTGATATAGATTACTGACATTATCTATA
>JARQOD010000001.1:402581497-402621352 GCA_033576555.1 Oophaga sylvatica
TAGATCTTTGGTGTGCCTTGAACCCCAAAGGTGTTCACACAAGTTTTATAATGCCCGGGCATTTGAAAAATAAAAAAATCCTAATTTTTTTCCCACAAAAATATCTTTTAGTCTCTATTTTTTTATTTTTCCCAAGGGTCATAACAGGAGAAATTAGACCAATAAGTTGTTGTCCAATTTTATCCTGAGTTCGCTGATTACCCCATATGTGGGGGGGGAGAAGCTAGATGGGCTTGGGCGCACGGCAGTAGTCGGAAGGGAAGGAGCACCATTTGACTTTTTCCAACCAAAATTGGCTGGAATTGAGATTGGATGCCATGTTGCATTTGGAGAGCCCCTGATGTGCCTAAACAGTGGAAACCCCCCACAAATGACCCCATTTGGGAAACTAGACCCCCTAAGAAACTTATCTAGATCTTTGGTGAGCAATTTGAACCCCAAGTGCTTCACACAAGTTTATAACGTAGAGCCGTAAAATTTAAAAATCATATTTTTTCCACAAAAATGATCTTTTCACCCCAATTTTTATTTTTCCAAGGGTAACAAGACTCCAAAAGTTATTGTTCAATTTGTCCTGAGTGCGCTGATACCCCATATGTGGGGGTAAACCACTGTTTGGGTGCATTGCAGAGTTTGGAAGGGAAGGAGCGCCATCTGACTTTTTCAACGCAGAATTGGCTGGACGCCATGTCGCATTTGGAAAGCCCCTGATGCACCTAAACAGTGGAAACCCCCCACAAGTGACCCCATTTTGGCAAATAGACCCCAAAAGGAACTTATCTAGATGTGTGGTGAGCACTTTGAACCCCGAAGTGCTTCACAGAAGTTTATAATGTACAGCCGTAAAAACAAAAAAATCATTTTTTTTTTACAAAAATGATATTTTCGCCCCCAGTTTTTTATTTTCCCAAGGGTAACAGAAGAAATAGGACAAATTGCACAATAACGCTTGGGGTCCAGAGTACGCTGATACCCCATATGTGGGAATAAACTACTGTTTGGACGCATGGCAGAGCTCAGAAGTGAAGGAGCACCGTTTGACTTTTTCAACGCAGAATTTGGCTGGAATTGAGATCAGACGCCATGTCACATTTGGAGAGCCCCTGATGTGCCTAAACAGCGGAAACCCCCCCAATTCTAACTCCAACCCTAACCCCAACACACCCCTAACCCTAGTCCCAACCCTAACCACAAACCTAACCCTAACACACCCCTAATCCCAACCCTAACCCTAATCCTAACTTTAGCGCCAACCCTAACCCTAACTTTAGCCGCAACCCTAACCCTAACCCTAATGGGAAAATGGAAATAAATACATTTTTTTTATTTTATTATTCTTCCCTAACTAAGGGGGTGATAAAGGGGGTTTGATTTACTATTTATAGCTGTCACGCTAAAAGACGCTTTTTATTGAAAAAATAGTTTTTTGCATCGCCACATTTTGAGAGCTATAATTTTTGCATATTTTGGCCCACAGAGTCATGTGAGGTCTTATTTTTTGCGGTACGAGTTGACGTTTTTATTGGTACCATTTTTGGGCACGTGACATTTTTTGATCGCTTTTTATTTCGATTTTTGGGAGGTTAGAATGAACAAAAATCAGCAATTCATGAATTTCTTTTGGGGGAGGCGTTTTTATCGTTCCGCGTGTGGTAAAATTGATAAAGCAGTTTTATTCTTCGGGTCAGTACGATTATGGCGATACCTCATTTATATCATTTTTTTATGTTTTGGCGCTTTTATAGAATAAAAACAATTTTATATGAAAAATAATTATTTTTGCATCACTTTATTCTGCGAGCTATAACTGTTTTATTTTTTCACTGATGATGCTGTATCATGGCTCGTTTTTTGCGGGACAAGATGACGTTTTCAGCGGTACCATGTTTATTTATATCGGTCTTTTTGATCGCGTGTTATTCCACTTTTTGTTCGGCGGTATGATGATAAAGCATTGATTTTTTGATTTGTTTCTTTTTTTTTTTTAAGGGGTTCACTAAAGGGGTTAACTAGTGGGACAGTTTTATAGGGGGGGTCGTTACGGACGCGGCGATACCAAATATGTATACTTTTATTGTTTTGTTTTTTTTATTTACAGAAAGAAATGAATTTATTGGGGAATATTTTTTTTTTTTTTTTAATTTTGGATTTTTTTTTAAAAACATGTTTATTTTTATTTTTTTTACTTTGTCCCAGGGTGGGACATCACTGTATTTTATCAGATCGCTGGTGTGACAGTGTGCACAGCACTGTCACACCAGCGATCGCACAGGCATAGCTGCAGGCTTTCTCAGCGCCTGCTCTCAGCAGGCACTGAGGAAGCCGCCTCCCTCCAGGACCCCGGCGCCATCTTGCATCCGGGTCCTGGGAGGGAGGAAGCCCTCAGAACAGCGCGATCACATCGCGCTGGTCTGAGGGTCTCAGGGGGGTGCGCAGGGAGCCCCCTCCCTGCGCGATGCTTCCCTGTGCCCCCAGTACAACCGCGATCATGTTTGATCGCGGTGTGCCAGGGGTTAATGTGCCGGGAGCGGTCCGTGACCGCTCCTGACACACAGTCACGGGTGTCAGCTGTGATAATCAGCTGACACCTGGCGGCGATTAGCTGCGCTCCCGGAGGGAGCGCAGCTAATCGCCTATGACGTACTATCCCGTCCATGGTCAGATTGGCACGGGTTTCATGGACGGGATAGTACGTCTAATGTCAGAGAGGGGTTAATAATAGGGCTAGCTCTGCCACTTTGATGTCTCCATTTTTATGCAATTTTGGGTTTCACCCTCGATTTTCTTTGGGACAGACGGAGGCTTCTGTCTGTCCTGGTGTTGACTCTGTTGTGGAGCGTATGCAGCAGATTTGGGACCAGGTAGTGGAGAGGTTGTCCCTCTCTCAGGAGAAGGCCCAGCGGTTTGCCATCCGGCATAGGACTGATGGTCCTCGGTTTAAAGTGGGGGACTTGGTCTGGTTGTCCTCAAGAAATATCCCTATGAGAGTTGCATCTCCTAAGTTTAAGCCTAGGTTCATTGGACCTTATAAGATCATGGAGATTCTTAATCCTGTTTCCTTTCGTTTACTTCTTCCAGGGACATTTAAGATCCATAACGTGTTCCACAAGTCCTTATTGAAGAGGTTTGTCGTGCCAGTGGTTCCTATGGCCGTGCCTCCTGACCCTGTTTTGGTTGAGGGCAATCTGGAGTATGTGGTTGAGAAAATATTGGATTCTCGTTTTTCTAGACGGAAACTCCAGTATTTGGTTAAGTGGAGAGGTTATGGTCAGGAGGACAATTCTTGGGTGTTTGCTTTGGACATCCATGCTAGGAGACTGATCCGTGCGTTTCACCGAGCTCATCCTGACCGACCTGGTTGCACAAATGAGGGTTCGGTGACCCCTCCTCAAGGGGGGGGGTACTGTTGTGAATGTTTTGGAAATGAATTCTGAGCAGAAGCTCCCTCTGGTGGTTACAAACAGTACTGAACCATTCAATGAGGATTGGCAATCAGGATTCACAGACTGGCTTGATATAAGGGAGGTTCCCTCCCATCATGATCGCCGGTGATCAATTGTTCTTGTCTCAACTGTGGTTCCTGGTTCACTTGGAAGCTTGCTGAGTCTTGCCTCTTCTTCTGCTTTCAGATAAGATATTTTCTGTTTTTTGTTTTTGTGCTTACCATTTGCATATTTCTCTGTATTTTTGTGAGGTTAGCCAGGTTCCCCCCCCAGGGGGCTTGGGCTCCTCTCAGTTCCTCTGGAGCCATTGTTATTTGTTCATTTGCCTTTTCCATTTTTTTCAGTGGCTGCGGCTTAGTTTTGTTACACCAGAGAACTGATTTAGGTGGTAGAGGTCGTGTGATCTCAAGTGTTTTTGCAATCAGTAGCGTTGGCATTTTTTAGGGTTTTTTTGGATTGCAGTGAGTATCCTTTCTATCCTTTTCTGTCTAGGCAGATTGGGCCCCAGCGTTTGCTCATACTATTTTCTGTCTGTGTCTGTATTTCCTCTTGTCTAACCGCCATTACATGTTTGTGGGCTTCCTATGTTCTTTGGGGATCTGCTCCGGGGCAGATAGCTTTCCTCTTTCTATCTTTAGGTGTAGTTAATCTCTCAGGCTGTGACGAGGCGTCTAGGACCAACGTAGGAACGCTCCACGGCTGCCTTTAGTTGTGGTGGTTAGTCAGGGTACTGCAATCCAATAGATTCCAACCTCTCTGGTGTATGGCCGTTATTGCCTGCTCTCCTCAGCTACCGAAACATAACAGTTTCCACTGTTTAGGCACATCAGGGGCTCTCCAAACGTGACATGGCGTCTAATCTCAATTCCAGCCAATTCGTCGTTGAAAAAGTCAAACAGTGCTCCTTCCCTTCTGAGCTCTGCCATGCGCCCAAACAGTAGTTTACCCCCACATATGGGGTATCAGCATACTCAGGACAAATTGCACAATAACTCTTGGTGTCCAATTTCTTCCGTTACTCTTGGGAAAATAAAAATTGGGGGCGAAAATATCATTTTTGTGGAAAAAAATATTATTTTTTATTTTTATGGCTCTATGGTATAAACTTCTGTGAACCATTTGGGGGATCAAAGTTCTCACCACACATCTAGATAAGTTCCTTTGGGGGTCTAGTTTCCAAAATGGTGTTTAGGCACATCAGGGACTCTGCAAACTGAACATGACACCCATCAAAGTCTGCATTCCAAAACGTCATTACTTCCTTTCCGAGCCCTGAAGTGCGCCCAAACAGTATTTCTCCCCCACATATGGGGTATAAGCGTACTCAGGACAAATTGGACAACTTTTGGGGTCCAATTTCCTTGGGAAAAATAAAAAATTTGGGACTAAAAAATCATTTTTGTGGGATTTTTTTTTTCACACCCAGGCATTATAAACTTTAGTAAAACACTTGGGGGTTCAAAGTGCTCACCATAGATCTAGATAAGTTCCTTAAGGGGTCTAGTTTCCAAAATGGTGTCACTTGTGGGGGGTTTCCACTGTTTAGGCACATGAGGGGCTCTCGAATCCCGACATGGCGTACAATCTCAAATCCAGCCAATTTTGGTTTGAAAAAGTCAAACGGCGCTCCTTCCCTTCCGAGCCCTGCCGTGCACCCAGACAGTGGTTTTCCCCCTCATATGGGGTATCGGCGTACTCAGGAGAAATTGCACATCAACTTTTTCTGTCCATTTTCTCTTTTTACCTTTTGTAGGGATTGGACTCGCTCAGGTGCAACGGGAGGCAATCACGAGGCACTTTCCTTAAAAAAGTCCATGGGATTTATTACTTTTCAAACCCACAAAGTAAAACAGAAAAGAAATAGCCATTAACTCAGGCAAAGAAAAGTACAAAGGTCCAACACTGACTTCAGGCTCGGTCCTGGAGCCTCAACACACACAGTCATTGTCACCCCCAAACGTGCGAGAATCTCAGCCTTCAGTTTATGATACTCCTTGGCGTCCTGCAAAGTCATGTCATAGTACGCCTTCTGGGGCTCCCCCATCAGGTGCAGCGCTAATACCTCTGCCCACTGCTCTGCCGGAAGTTTTTCCCTCTCAGCGACCCTCTCAAATACCGTCAGGAAGGCCTCAACATCATCCCCGGGTGTCATTTCTGCAATGCACGTCTTACCGCCTTCCTGACGTGGGCGTCATCAGCCAGACCTGGGGTTGGAGCACTCAGCCTGCCCTGGATGGCGGTTGCCAGAAGCTGCATCTGCTGCCGTTGCTCCTGCTGGTACTGTTGTATCTGCTGCAACAACAGCCTGTTGGTCTCTTGCTGCTGTGACTGCGACTGGACCAAGTGTTTCAGCAGGTCCTCCATTTTCCCCGGCAATGCTTGCTGGCTTCCTACAGACTTGACCCAGGACATGCAGTAACAGTCTCACTTCTCTGCTGGGAATGCTGCCCTCACATCTAGCACCAATTGTAGGGATTGGACTCGCTCAGGTGCGACAGGAGGCAATCAGCATTCCTTAAAAAAGTCTATGGGATTTATTACTTTTCAAACCCACAAAGTAAAACAGAAAAGAAATAGCCTTTAACTCAGTCAAAGCACAAAGTACAAAGGTCCAACACTTCAGGCTTGGTCCTGGAGCCTCAACACACACAGGAGGTTTTCACCTCCCCACATACAGACCATGTGGTCAGCAGTAGTCTACTTTATATAGCTGACACCCACAGCTAACATATCACATGACTAGTCATGTGGTAGTGACATCACCACAGGTCCTTAAAACACATACATACAGGGGTTGGACAAAATAATTGAAACACCTAACGTTTTGGCATCATAATCTTCGAACATGTTATAAACATGCAAACCGTGACATATGGTAATGTTTTGTAGTTGATTATTTGTGCTATGTGATATGTGTATGTAAATTAACTGTTTGTTTTGCATAATTTTAAGAACATTGATGAAACAATTCACACCTTGTATGAATCCACACCTCGGAGAATTGAGGCTGTAATCGCCGCAAAAGGTGGACCTACACCATATTAAACTAACTTTTGTTGGTGTTTCCATTATTTTGTCCAACCCCTGTAGGTATGGTGATGCCCCTACCCAGGGATAAGGTATATGGGCAGCCCGACCCTCCCGTCTCTCAGTGCTGCCCGTAACCCGGACCCAAATGTAGTAACCGACCCCTTAGTGCTTACGTGCACTAAAGAAAACACTCCGGGTTACATCACAGAGACAAGCCATCTCTGTGACACATACCTCCCATCTACTATACAACCCTTAGCCATGCTACACCTTGTTAAAATAAAAAAATTGTTTGTAAAAGATCATTTTTGTGACTAAAACGATAAATGTTAATTTTTTCCTTCCAAGTTGCTTCAGCTCCTGTGAAGCACCTAAAGGGTTAATAAACTTCTTGAATGTGGTTTTGAATACCTTGAGGGTGCAGTTTTTAGAATGGTGTCACTTTTGGGTATTTTCTGCCATATAGACCCCTCAAAGTGACTTCAAATGTGAGGTAGTCCCTAAAAAATGGTTTTGTACAATTTGTTGTAAAAATGAGAAATCGCTGGTCAACTTTTAACCCTTATAACTTTGTAACAAAAAAAAAATTTGGTTTCAAAATTGTGCTGACGTAAAGTAGACATGTGGGAAATGTTATTTAGTAACTATTTTTTGTGAAATATTTCTCTGTGTTAAGGGAATAAAAATTCAAAGTTTGAAAATAGCAAACTTTTCACCATATTTACATTTTTTCATAAATAACCGCACATTATATCGAAGAAATTTTACCACTATCATGAAGTACAATATGTCACGAGAAAACAGTCTCAGAATCGCTAAGATCCGTTGAAGCGTTCCAGAGTTATAACCTCATAAAGAGACAGTGGTCAGAATTGTAAAAATTGGCCCGGTCATTAACGTGCAAACCACCCTTGGGGATTAAGGGGTTAATGGAGACTATTTCCAAAATTATTTCCTTTGTTATTTAGTTTTCATTGGTGGACTTTTTAATATTTTATGATAAAATGTATCCAACAAAAAGTGTAGAAGCAATATAAATGAGCTATCTAAATTGTGGAATAAAAATCTAAAACGTGCCTTTTTCACACTTACAAGAACACTTAGCAATGATTTTGACTTGATAAATGCTATAGGTGGCAGACAAATACCAATGAACTAAAAGAAAAATTAATCAAATTCTAATATGCAGTTGAAGTCTTTTTGAGCTTAGTCTGAAGAGAGTGAACAATTTCAGGCCAGGTTCATGCAAAATACTATGGCACAAAGCTGCTTCGCGGCCGCACTTAAAAGGCGCCTTCCAGTTTCTGAAAACTTCTGTCCCTCGGCCTCAGTTTATATTATAAAATAAATAACCTGTGCTTTACTTGCCCTCTCCGTGTTCGGGGTTGAAGATCCTCTGCTCCTCCCAGTTTCCGTATTTGTCTGCAACGTTTACGTCACATCAACAGCGCTGCAGACAATAACAGAGCTGCTTGTGCCATCAATTTGAGGTTGATTATGTCTATTCAAATACTTTATATCAGAGACACTGTCTATTATGGTGACGCTATATCGACGATATTTTTTGCTTATGGCATGGATCCATAGACACTTTGAATCAATTTTTTGATTCTATAAATGCAATTTGGCCTGAATTAAAATTCACTCTAAATTATAGTGACACGAAAATCAGTTTTCTGGATACGTCTCTTTTATTGGATGGTGAAGGTAATCTGTCTTTGGATCTATTTGTAAAAAATACAGATCGTAATAACCTTTTACTGTTCCAGAGCTGCCATCCGAAGGCAGTAAAGAAATCAGTACCGGTTTCACAATTTGACAGGATACGCAGAATTGTTAGTGACCCACCCACATGTACCAAACGTTTGGATGAAATGGAGATAAAATTCTTGGAGAGGGGATATCCAAAATCACTTCTGCGTAACTCTCGTCAGCCACGAGTTACTTCTTCACCACCGATAACTAATAGGATCCCATTCGTTCATACTTACCATCCTCTTATGTATGGGCTTCATCATCGAATTCGTAGGCATTGGTATGTCCTCCGGGATAGCTTCCCTGAAATTTCTGAGTTCCAGGTTCCATTTTTACCATGCTTTAGAAGGCCCGAGAACTTAAAGAATAAATTAATAAGAGCAGATATAGGCTCATCCCAGACGATATCAAGACAAACTTTTTTTCGGACTCAAAGGAAAGGCACGTTTCCTTGCCTGCACTGCGCTCAATGTGCTAATATCTTAAAAGGCCCAAAATTCACACATCCTTGTACAGGCATTGATATTTCAATAAGAGGTTTTTTCACCTGTAATTCTGCAGCTGTGATCTATGCCATAAAATGCCCATGTGGGAAAATGTATGTTGGTGAAACCACCCAAGCCATCAAAGACAGAATCTCACATCACAAATCGGACATCCGTTGTCAAAAAAATCACTTACCTGTTCCACATCACTTCAACTCAGCAGGACATTCTATAGCACAACTTAGATTTTTGGTGTTAGAACAAGTACAATTGAGTAGAAGGGGTGGTAACCTGATTCAAAAATTACGGTATAGGGAGGCTTACTGGATACATCGACTCGAGACTCTCGAACCAAAGGGCCTTAATAGGGAATTCGACACAGTTGGTCTATATTGAATTAATTCTTTCCTTATAACTCAAATTTTCATGATAATAGTTTATAAATATCCAAAAAGTGGCCCCTATACCCTTCATTTTATTTTTAATGGGATTTTCAGGTTCCCTCCCCTTTATAAATTTATGTGCATATGTTTCTTCTTTGGATTCTTCTTCATATGACTCTGACTTTATTTTGCATAAATTGCATTCATAGAGGGCTTTTTCTGATTTCTCTTTATTACCTTAATTTTATTTTTTTATTATTATTTTTCTAATTATAATGTACATCTGATCTCCTATAATCAATTAATGATATTTTCTCTCATCTCTCATAGGCGAATCAATAAAATTCCTCTATTACCACTACACATCGTTCCAGTGATTCCTAGAACCTGCTATGTTCACAGTCACAGTGCACTGCCGTTTTCTGCGTTCCACAGAGCGTTCCACCATCTAAAGGAGAGGGATTATGACCTATTTCCGGTCTAGTCCCCATGTCTGCGTTCCAAAAGCGTCTCAGCAGGCAGTCACAGCACATTGAGGTCACTTCCGGTCACATGGTAACGCCGGGCTCCTATATATACACATGGTGATCGTCCTCACACAGCGCCTTTCCTGATAGCCTTACTGCTGTACTTATTTAGCGCTCACTTCACTCTTCCTATCTAAGTGGACTTCACATGGTAAGACCTCGTTCTGGACACTTTGTATTATTTGTCTGTTTTTTGGTGAACGCTGCACTTTCTATGCTATGGTATTGATAGCGATCTCCACATGTGTTTCCATTCACAGAAACTCACCTCTCAGTACATTTGCAATTTGGTAAGATATCTCTCTTTTCCCCCCCTTTTTTTAGGAGCTACATAGCACATGTTACATCGGTTTATTTTCCCATGTGTTCATATGATCTCTACATAGTACTTTGTCTAGACATAACAACAATTTTCAATGACTATGTATAGGAATTGAACATCAGTAAATCTGTTTATTTCTACCTTATTTTTCTACCCTCTATGACTCATAATGGCAAAGAGTTTATTCATATACTAGAACCTGCGATATAACTTGTTGTATATTACTTAATACTGCCATATAGTGCACGCTAAAACTTGGTACATTTGATTTAATTTTGTATTTTTTGTATTTTCGGTTTTCTTATGTACATATGAATTACATAATTGTTGTTAAAAGAGACGAATATTATTTGATCCATTTATTTGATATATTTTTTCCTCAGTCTGAAGAAGGTCAGATGTTTTGACCGAAACGTTACAAAATTTTGAGGATTGCATATTGTAATAAAGGAATTTTCTTTCAAATTACCCACATTGAGTGCCGGATTTATCTTTTTCATTACTAGTATTATGGGTCTGGCATCCCCAATCTGAGCACCTTTTTTCATACACAAGGAGTGACGTGTCTTCAAACTTAATATTATTGCCTGTTACACATTGCACCCTTGTCTTCAGTCCATTCCATTTTTTTCAAAGAATTTTTTTATTTTTTTCTGCATTTTTTCCAAAGAATTTTTTATTTAGTTTTTTCTATTAAGGAGATGACCACCAGTGGTTTCTCGTATAGCGACACACAAGTGGCAGCAATTGTCGCTCAGGTATCTTCAACAAGTGACTTTCTACAGATTTCTGGCAATGAGTTTAAATCTAGAGACTTTGAGCGTGAATCACGACACCTCGTAGGCCTTGAATTACACAGCATAACTATTGCTGAATACATTAACCCCTTAGTGACAGAGCCATTTTGCAGCTTAATGACAGGGCCAATTTTTACAATTCTGACCACTGTCACTTTATGAGGTTATAACTCTGGAACGCTTTAACAAATCCAGCTGATTCTGAGATTGTTTTTTCGTGACATATTGTACTTCGCGTTAGTGGTAAAATTTCTTTGATATGACTTGTGTTTATTTATGAAAAAAACGGAAATATGGCGAAAATTTTGAAAATTTAACAATTTTCAAACTTTAAATTTTTATGCCCTTAAATCAGAGAGATATGTCACACAAATTTCTTAATAAATAACATTTCCCACATGTCTACTTTACATCAGCACAATTTTGGGACCAAAATTTTTTTTTGTTACGAAGTTATAAGGGTTAAAAGTTGACCAGCGATTTCTCATTTTTACAACACCATTTTTATTTTAGGGACCACCTCACATTTGAAGTCACTTTGAGGGGTCTATATGATAGAAAATAGCCAAAAGTGACACCATTCTAAAAACTGCACCCCTCAAGGTGCTCAAAACCACATTCAAGAAGTTTATTAACCCTTTACGTGCTTCACAGGAACTGAAGCAATGTGGAAGGAAAAAATTAACATTTAACTTTTTTTGCAAAAACTTTACTTCGGAACCTATTTTTTTTATTTTCACAACTGTTAAAAGAAAAAATGAACCCACAAAATTTGTTGTGCAATTTCTCCTGATTAAGCCGATACCCCATATGTGGGGGTAAACCACTTTTTGGGCGCACGGCAGAGGTTGCAAGGGAAGGAGCGACATTTGACTTTTTCAACGCAGAATTGGCTGGACGCCATGTCGCGTTTCATCAAATACAGCTGCATGGATATAGGGAAAAATTGTGGGTCACACTAAATGTGTGACCAAAAAATCACCACTCATATAAATATAATAACAAAGAGGAAAAGAGAGTCACTGGTGACCAAAATACGCAGTATAAAAGGTCAATATTTATTTATAACATTAATACGTGACACAAGAATAAATAACATGAACAATGAAATCACATATAAAGGATAAGTGCAGATACAGGGAGAAAAGTCTCCTAGCAATCAGGCAAATATACATATGTGGCAATGATGGTAGTAAAATACATTGCAGCTCATAACACATGAAGTAAATCATAAAAAATCCCCCAGACGGAAGGAGAAAGAGTAACAAAGCTGCAAGAAAATTCACCACGCAGGATAAAGCATGTTTCACAAAACTAAGTGCTTAGGTAATACCGCCAGTAGAGGTCAGTACAATGCTGGCCATATCTAATAGAAAACCATGCTCACCAAGTAAAATGATATAAGCCGCACTAGGAGGGATCACCCCATAAAGGAGATGCCACCCCAACGTACGTTTCGTGGCACACCTGCCACTTTCTCAAGGGGATAACAGTACTTGGTGCAAAGGTAGACTGTGATTGTGCCTCATATCCTTACGTTTCCATACACCCCCACGGAGTTTGGTGTGCGCGTGCCCCGCTGTTGCCTGGGTGATTCCCCATGTGGTGGGGCGTCTTTTTGTGTCCGATACGCGCTCTGACCTGGTGTCCGTGCGCGCGTCCGGACGCATGACGCCGCCGTCACTGGGGTCCTCCCCGGCTCCAACGGCGCATGCGCCCTGTACCTTCTCCTATTCGTTAATGCACGACATGTGATCTGGATGTGGGAGGCATTTAAAGGTCCTTTGCACCAAGTACTGTTATCCCCTTGAGAAAGTGGCAGGTGTGCCACGAAACGTACGTCGGGGTGGCATCTCCTTTATGGGGTGATCCCTCCTAGTGCGGCTTATATCATTTTACTTGGTGAGCATGGTTTTCTATTAGATATGGCCAGCATTGTACTGACCTCTACTGGCGGTATTACCTAAGCGCTTAGTTTTGTGAAACATGCTTTATCCTGCGTGGTGAATTTTCTTGCAGCTTTGTTACTCTTTCTCCTTCCGTCTGGGGGATTTTTTATGATTTACTTCATGTGTTATGAGCTGCAATGTATTTTACTACCATCATTGCCACATATGTATATTTGCCTGATTGCTAGGAGACTTTTCTCCCTGTATCTGCACTTATCCTTTATATGTGATTTCATTGTTCATGTTATTTATTCTTGTGTCACGTATGTAATGTTATAAATAAATATTGACCTTTTATACTGCGTATTTTGGTCACCAGTGACTCTCTTTTCCTCTTTGTTGCCATGTCGCGTTTGTAGAGGCCCTGATGTGTCTAAACAGTGGAAACCCATCACAAGTGACCCCATTTTGGAAACTAGACCCCCTAAGGAACTTATCTAGATGTGTGGTGAGCACTTTGAACCTCCAAGTGCTTCACAGAAGTTTATAACATAGAACAGTGAAAATAAAAAATCATATTTTTTCCACAAAAACAATCTTTTCACCCCAATTTTTATTTTCCAAGGGTAACAAGACCCCAAAAGTTTTTGTGCAATTTGTCCTGAGCATTCTGATACCCCATATGTGGGGGTAAACCATTGTTTGGGTGCAAGGCAGAGCTTGGAAGGGAAGGAGCGCCGTTTGACTTTTTCAGCGCAGAATTGTCTGGACGTCATGTCGTGTTTGTAGAGGTCCTGATGTGTCTAAACAGTGGAAACCCCCCACAAGTGACCCCATTTTGGAAATTAGACCCCCTAAGGAACTTATCTAGATGTGTGGTGAGCACTTTGAACCTCCAAGTGCTTCACAGAAGTTTATAACATAGAACCGTGAAAATAAAAAATCATATTTTTTCCACAAAAACGATCTGTTCACCCCAATTTTTATTTTCCCAAGGGTAACAAGACCCCAAAAGTTTTTGTGCAATTTGTCCTGAGCATGCCGATACCCCATATGTGGGGGTAAACCACTGTTTGGGCGCACGGCAGGGCTTGGAAGTGAAGGAGCGCCGTTTGACTGTTTCAAACCAAAATTGGCTGGAATTGAAATTGGACGCCATGTCGCGTTTGGAGAGCCCCTGATACGCCTAAACAGTCGAAATCCCCCACAAATCACACCATTTTGGAAACTAGACCCCTTAAGGAACTTATCTAGATGTGTGGTGAGCACTTTGAACCCCCAAGTGCTTCACAGAAATTAATAAACGTAGAGTCGTGAAAATAAAAAATCATTTTTTTTCCTCAAAAATGATTCTTTAGCCCGCTATTTTTTTTATTTTCCCAAGGGTAACAGGAGAAATTGGACCCAAAAAGTTGTTGTGCAATTTTTCCTGAGTAGCTGATACTCCATATGTGGGGTGAAACCACTGTTTGGGCGCATGGGAGTGCTTGGAAGGGAAGGAGCGCCATTTTGTAATGCAGACTTTGATGGAATGTTCTGCGGGCGTCATGTTGTGTTTGCAGAGCCCTTGATGTACCTAAACAGTAGAAACCCCCTGCAAGTGACACCATTTTGGAAACTAGACCCCCCAAGGAGCTTATCTAGATGTGTGGTGAGCACTTTGAACCCCCAAGTGCTTCACAGAAATTTATAAACGCAGAGCCGTGAAAATAAAAAATCATTTTTTTTCTCAAAAATGTTTTTTTTAGCCAGCTATTTTTTATTTTCCCAAGGGTAACAGGAGAAATTAGAATCCCAAAATCGGTGTGCAATTTGTCCTGAGTACGCTGATATCCCATATGTTGGGGTAAACCACTGTTTGGGCGCACGGCAGGGCTCGGAAGGGAGGGAGCGACATTTGACTTTTTGAAAGCCACGTCGTGTTTGGAGACCCCCTGATGTGTCTAAACAGTGGAAACCCCCCACAAGTGACCCCATTTTGGAAACTAGACCCCTTAAGGAACTTATCTAGATGTGTGGTGAGCACTTTGAACCCCCAAGTGTTTCACAGAAATTTATAAACGCAGAGCTGTGAAAATAAAAAATCATTTTTTTTCTCAAAAATGATTTTTTTAGCCAGCTATTTTTTATTTTCCCAAGGGTAACAGGAGAAATTAGAACCCCAAAATTGGTGTGCAATTTGTCCTGAGTACGCTGATACCCCATATGTTGGGGTAAACCACTGTTTGGGCGCACGGCAGGGCTCGGAAGGGAGGGAGCGCCATTTGACTTTTTGAACGCCACTCGTGTTTGGAGACCCCCTGATGTGCCTAAATAGTGGAAATCCCTCAATTCTAGCTCCAACCCTAACCCCAACACACCCCTAACCCTAATCCCAACCCTAAACCTAACCTAAATCCCAACCCTAATTGTAACCCTAACCTTAATTGTAACCCTAACTCTAATTGTAACCCTAACCCTAATTTTAACCCTAACCCTAATTGTAACCTTAACCCTAATTATAACCCTAATTATAACCCTAACCCTAAGGCTAGGTTCATTTTGCGTTTTACCAGCCCGTTCAACACATAGCATTGACGGGCTGGTAACGGTATAGCATAACACGATCGCGTTATGCTATACCCGCTAGCGCAGAGGAAATCAGCAGATGATTCATCTGCGCTAGCGGTGACGGAGCCCAGACGCTGCAGCCCGCGTCCGAGGCTCCGTCACTGAATGATGGCACGTCGCAAACGCATCCCGCTTTACGGCATGCGTCGCGATGCGCCCTCAAATGGGGGTGAATGGCAGCTTTAACGGACTGCGTTACACCGCGTTATACCGCGGTGTAACGCAGTCCGTCTAACAGACTGCCATAACGCAGTATGAACCCAGCTTAACCCTAACGCTAATTATAACCCTAACCCTAATGCTAACCCTAACCCTAATGCTAACCCTAACCCTAATTATAACCCTAACCCTAATTATAACCCTAACCCTAACAGAAAAATGAAAATAAATATAATTTCTATTTTTTATTATATGTCCCTAACTAAGGGGGTGATAAATGGGGGGGTAATGTACTGTTTTTTTTATTTTGATCACTGTGATAGTTTATCACAGTGATCAAAATGCACTTTCTGGAGAATGAATGAAATCATTTTTGAATCTGCCGCCAAGCAGATCGGCGGGCGCACTGCGCATGCGCCCGCCATTTTTTTTTGCAGGAAGAAGACGCCGGGATCCTGGGGCCTGCGGGAGGACGGAGGACACCGGTAAGTATACGGGGGGGCGATCGGGGGACCGGGGGACCCTCATTTTCTCCCCTCTGATGTGCGATCACATCAGAGGGGAAAGAAATCATTTTTTTTTTTTTTTGCGATCGCATCTATGCTTGCATAGATGCGATCGCAACACCGGGATCGGTGAATACCGACCCGGATCATGTTCTCTGGGGTCTCGGCTACCCCCGGTAGCCAAGACCCCAGAAAATATTTGCCCATCCCCCCCAGGACACAGCGGCACATAGCGGCGGGCGCACTGAGCATGCGCCCCCATTTTCTTCATCGCGCCGGCCCGGGGGACACCGGAGGGCCCTGGGGCCACATACAGGACATCGGGGGCCACATGGGGGTCCCGGGGACCCTTTTTCTTTGTCCTCTGATGTCCGATGACATCAGAGGACAGAGAAATTAAATGGCACAACTTTTTTTTTTGTTGTTGCGGTCGCCGTTATAGGGTTAATAACGGCGATCGCAACATCGGTGTCGGTAAAAACCGACCCGATTCATGTTCTCTGGGGTCTCGGCTACCCCCGGTAGCCAAGACCCCGAGAAAATGCGCCTCTGGGGGGCACTATTCACTTTTTCCACAGCGCCGTTAATTAACGGCGCTGTGGTTTAAGTACCCTTAATGACCGCCGTTAAAAGGCGTATCGGCGGTCGTTAAGGGGTTAAAACTCAAAGGATCCCTAGGGGCCTACGGGTATCCCTCAGACCCACTCTCTTTCAGGACAACAAAGATTTTTGCTCAAAATTCGAACAGATATTGAATAAGTGTTCCCTGGACTTGATGACTCTGACCTTAGAATCTCTTAATTCCGAAATAAAAATCTGCCAGGACAAAGTATTGGCGATAGAAACGCAACTAAAAGACTCATTACCAAAGGAAGATTTTGACAATATTCGATTCGGACAAAGGAGAACATAGATTCCTTCAGGAAAGAGACGGAAAAAAGGAAGCATCAAAAATTTATTCGGGACACTCAAGACTATTTAAATAAAAGGGTCTACAGATGGCAGAACTCCTCCTCCTCCCGTCCATATCAGCGTTTTCACAAATATACAGGCGGCACTTCAGCTTCAAGTTCCGACAGCGACCGGGGAGACTACAATCGGCCGTCTGTGTTGTCTTCTTCCTCTTCCTCTTTTTTAGGCTCCAACAGGAATCCGCAACAACGAAGAGGACGAGGCGGGGGGGCCAATGCCACAGACATTAATCGACGGGGGGCATACACGAGGTCCCAGGTACAACCAACTTAGTAATAAATATATCATCCAAGTGCTTGAGTAATACACAACTCAATGTATTACAAAAAGGCCTGTCATTCTGTCCATCATACAGATTTAACTCTTTTCAATTGAATCTAGATTTACAGAGGTTCTATAGAAATGTTAGATTAAAGGCACATTTTCATAACAAACCTTTTATATCTACTACAATTGTTCAATCTACACCTATTAATATTTCAGATCTAGGCCTGAGGCTGCGTAGTAATTTTTTACCACCTAGGAACCAACACCCAGTAGAAACATTTATTTCACTCATTGATAGAGAAGTGGCAGATTACACTAAACGTGTGATTTTGTACTTCACCCTAACCTCAGTCCTGAGGATCACCTAGCACTTAGGTCATTAATAGAGGACAAGGAAATAGTCTTAAAACCAGCGGATAAAGGGGGTGCCACTGTAGTAATGGATCGTTCCTTTTATGTCAGTGAGATTTTGTCACAGTTATCAAATCAAGATATTTATCTACCCCTTCCTCATAATCCAACATTACAACTCAAAGGGGAAATAACCCAAGTCTTATCTAGGGCTCTAGATGACAATATCATTGATCCCAAAACACTAGAATACCTTACAAAAGTAAACCCCCTCATTCCAGTATTCTATGTGTTGCCCAAGATCCACAAGAGGTTGGACAGACCACCGGGACGTCCCATTGTTGCGTCCACAGATTCCATACTCTCTCCACTGTCCATCCTATTGGAAAAGGTTTTAACTCCATTAGTTAAAACCTCACAATCTTTTCTTCTAGATACTGGATCGTTTGTACACCTCATTAGAGGTTTTAGTGCACTCCCCAAGCAAACGCTGCTGGTCACATTAGATGTGAATAGTTTATATACTTCTATTTTACATACTAAGGGCATTACAGCCACTAAAAGGATGTTAGAGGAATCTTCCTCTCATTCTGACCGGACTATTTCATTTCTACTGGAACTCCTTACATTAGTCCTCACAAAAAACTTCTTTATCTTTGAGGACCAATTCTACTTACAGACACAGGGCACCGCAATGGGGTCTAATGTAGCGCCCCCGTATGCTAACTGCTACATGTCCTGCTTTGAGGTTGATTATGTCTATTCAAATACTTTATATCAGAGACACTGTCTATTATGGCAACGCTATATCGACAATATTTTTTGCTTATGGCATGGATCCATAGACACTTTGAATCAATTTTTTGATTCTATAAATGCAATTTGGCCTGAATTAAAATTCACTCTAAATTATAGTGACACGAAAATCAGTTTTCTGGATACGTCTGTTTTATTGGATGGTGAAGGTAATCTGTCTTTGGATCTATTTGTAAAAAATACAGATCGTAATAACCTTTTACTGTTCCAGAGCTGCCATCCGAAGGCAGTAAAGAAATCAGTACCGGTTTCACAATTTGACAGGATACCCACCCACATGTACCAAACGTTTGGATGAAATGGAGATAAAATTCTTGGAGAGGGATATCCAAAATCACTTCTGCGTAACTCTCGTCAGCCACGAGTTACTTCTTCACCACCGATAACTAATAGGATCCCATTCGTTCATACTTACCATCCTCTTATGTATGGGCTTCAACATCGAATTCGTAGGCATTGGTATGTCCTCCGGGATAGCTTCCCTGAAATTCCTGAATTCCAGGTTCCATTTTTACCATGCTTTAGAAGGCCCGAGAACTTAAAGAATAAATTAATAAGAGCAGATATAGGCTCATCCCAGACGATATCAAGACAAACTCTTTTTCGGACTCAAAGGAAAGGCACGTTTCCTTGCCTGCACTGCGCTCAATGTGCTAATATCTTAAAAGGCCCAAAATTCACACATCCTTGTACAGGCATTGATATTTCAATAAGAGGTTTTTTCACCTGTAATTCTGCAGCTGTGATCTATGCCATAAAATGCCCATGTGGGAAAATGTATGTTGGTGAAACCACCCAAGCCATCAAAGACAGAATCTCACATCACAAATCGGACATCCATTGTCAAAAAAATCACTTACCTGTTCCACATCACTTCAACTCAGCAGGACATTCTATAGCACAACTTAGATTTTTGGTGTTAGAACAAGTACAATTGAGTAGAAGGGGTGGTAACCTGATTCAAAAATTACGGTATAGAGAGGCTTACTGGATACATCGACTCGAGACTCTCGAACCAAAGGGCCTTAATAGGGAATTCGACACAGTTGGTCTATATTGAATTAATTCTTTCCTTATAACTCAAATTTTCATGATAATAGTTTATAAATATCCAAAAAGTGGCCCCTATACCCTTCATTTTATTTTTAATGGGATTTTCAGGTTCCCTCCCCTTTATAAATTTATGTGCATATGTTTCTTCTTTGGATTCTTCTTCATATGACTCTGACTTTAATTGCATAAATTGCATTCATAGAGGGCTTTTTCTGATTTCTCTTTATTACCTTAATTTTATTTTTTTATTATTATTTTCTAATTATAATGTACATCTGATCTCCTATAATCAATTAATGATATTTTCTCTCATCTTTCATAGGCGAATCAATAAAATTCCTCTATTACCACTACACATCGTTCCAGTGATTCCTAGAATCCTGCTATGTTCACAGTCACAGTGCACTGCCGTTTTCTGCGTTCCACAGAGCGTTCCACCATCTAAAGGAGAGGGATTATGACCTATTTCCGGTCTAGTCCCCATGTCTGCGTTCCAAAAGCGTCTCAGCAGGCAGTCACAGCACATTGAGGTCACTTCCGGTCACATGGTAACGCCGGGCTCCTATATATACACATGGTGATCGTCCTCACACAGCGCCTTTCCTGATAGCCTTACTGCTGTACTTATTTAGCGCTCACTTCACTCTTCCTATCTAAGTGGACTTCACATGGTAAGACCTCGTTCTGGACACTTTGTATTATTTGTCTGTTTTTTGGTGAACGCTGCACTTTCTATGCTATGGTATTGATAGCGATCTCCACATGTGTTTCCATTCACAGAAACTCACCTCTCAGTACATTTGCAATTTGGTAAGATATCTCTCTTTTCCCCCCCTTTTTTTAGGAGCTACATAGCACATGTTGCATCGGTTTATTTTCCCATGTGTTCATATGATCTCTACATAGTACTTTGTCTAGACATAGCAACAATTTTCAATGACTATGTATAGGAATTGAACATCAGTAAATCTGTTTATTTCTACCTTATTTTTCTACCCTCTATGACTCATAATGGCAAAGAGTTTATTCATATACTAGAACCTGCGATATAACTTGTTGTATATTACTTAATACTGCCATATAGTGCACACTAAAACTTGGTACATTTGATTTAATTTTGTATTTTTTGTATTTTCGGTTTTCTTATGTACATATGAATTACATAATTGTTGTTAAAAGAGACGAATATTATTTGATCCATTTATTTGATATATTTTTTCCTCAGTCTGAAGAAGGTCAGATGTTTTGACCGAAACGTTACAAAATTTTGAGGATTGCATATTGTAATAAAGGAATTTTCTTTCAAATTACCCACATTGAGTGCCGGATTTATCTTTTTCATCAATTTGGATAGAGCCGCTGACCTTAGTGAATGGCTACAACACTATTGACTTTACGTCAGCAGCACTGATGACAATAACAGGCACCAAGACGACCGATGGAGACTCAGCGCAAGACCTGGGGAGGGTGAGAAAAACACATTGTTTTTTTTTAAAAAATAAACTGCAACTAAGGGTCATATTTTTCCGAACCACCATGTGGAAAAATTATAAAATAGGTAAAAGCTAAAAATGTTTGTAGAAAATTTCAGGTTTTATTTCCTACTTAAAATATAACACCAAATGCTCATAAATCCTGCAACAGTATCTCGTTGTTTAAAATAAATGTACCCAAACGTAAACTTTGCCTCATACCCAAAGATAATTCTGCAATTAGACAAGGTGTGATTATTTTAGGGCAGGGATGTGGGTAAGGATACGTTCAAGCCCAATTAACCAATAATTATTTCTCAGCATCAGAAGAGTTTATACAAGGGGAGGAAAGATTGCAATAAAATGTGAGGCAGCCAACACACTGATAAGTTCTGTTAGAAAGTTCAATATTTTTTTCTCCAAGTTGTATTCGCAAATTAAGAAAATCTACATAGCAGGGTTGACAAAAGAAACAATATCAACTACCAAAAGGGAGAGGACATGTATGAAAGAATAGGATTAAAATCTAATGTTGCAATTTTGTTAGAATGATCTAGAGCAGTGGTGTCCAAGCTTCTTGACAGCTACATTAAAGGGAACCTGTCATCTGTCATTTTCTACTCCAAACTAATGCTATCTGTCTATATGCACTGTATTGCTAATTACATCCATAGCTATATGTCGTAGAGCAAAATTAAAAATCAATACAGACATCTCCGGAGATGGGACATATCACCCTCACATTGAGCTTATGGGATTAATTATAGCTGGTGAAGAGAAAAACTAATTAAAAGTAGGGAAGTGAGAGAGAGCATGCTGACACTTCAACCTCCATTGAAGCAGGGCCTCCAGCAGTGAACAGGTAATGACAACAGGAGATTTGCTCTGGGAAAAAGACACCAAGACAGATTCGTTTATGCAGAGGTGGGGAAGTACACTTCCAGGCATAAGCTTCTTTTGATCAAGGCAAATCTCCCAGACCTTTTGGAGCCAGTGGTCAGAGATGAATATTGGGTTTTACATCTATCCGATATTTATTGGAGATATATTTTCGGTGTCATAGTGAAGGGGCAAACATAACACATTCACTCATATCACTATAAGGCAGGCAGAACCCCTCCAACTTAATTTTGTTCAAATGGATGATGCTATTCAAGCCAAGTTTCATCTCTGTAGACATGTAAAATCGTGATAAGAAGCATGACGACAATATCTACCGCCTGGGACCTCCTGGTGTGAAGTTATCCTGTAAGTTGGGAATCTAATAAAATTCTAAAGGACCTATCACATCCCACAAAAAGCCTCCACATGAGCTCAACAAGGGAAGGTATGTGGGTGCAACCTTGATCTAATACAGTAGTCTTCAAAATAATAGCAGCGTGTTCAAACACATGAGTTAATCACGGAATCTTTATACTAGTTTTCATTTCCAGCATTGGGAACATTGCACACTGTTTTCTAATTCAAAATATGAAGAGAAATGTAGATAATTTTACAGAAAATAACAAAAAATGAAGTTTTAAAAATAGCAGTGTCTGCATTTGTCTTTACAAACTCACATGTAAAATTTTATGAGGATTTATCATTCCTGTGAATCACATTGAAAAAAAATAAAGTTGGATCCAAAATGGCCAACTTCAAAATGGCCACCACAGTCACCACCCATCTTGAAAAGTTTTCCCCCTCCCATATACTAATGTGCCACATACAGGAAGTTGAGATCACCAACCATTCCCATTTTATTTAGGTGTATCCATATAAATGGTCCACCCTGTAGACATAAGTTAAATTTACGGGATCAAATAACTAAAAATTGGCATGTGCATCTGTATTCACCCCTTTTGTTATGAAGCCCCTAAAAATTCCTGATGCAAGCAATTCCCTTCATAAGTCATATGCTTAGTGACAGGCCATACCCCAGTGAGCAATCTAACTGTCTGTCAGTATATACACTTTACCTTTTTGAACGGCCATAGAGGCAGCAACACCATTGTAACAACCCTGCTGGCATCACTGCATGGCCTCTCATCCCTCACACACCTACTTGCTCACAGCTTCAGGTCATGCTGTGATTTCTGTCTGCTGCCAGCTCCAGGCTCTGTACCTCTTGCTTTCTATCTGCTCTCTGCATGTCTCCTGGCTGTGTACATAGGGGGGCGGCGCCAGAACTCTCTGGTTCTTATGGAGTCAGGGTGCACCTGACTGACCAATTACCATTAGCCCTCTAGTATTTAGGGCAGCTCCACCCTGTGGATCTTGCCTGTGCAATGTGTTACCTCTGTTAGTGTATAGTACTGAGCTGCCAGGTCATGCTTTGTGTTCACTTCTAGCTTTGCCGTGTACCTGTTTGTCCGCCCTCCAGGAGGCAGAATATCCTGGACTCTGTGCTATTGTTCCAGACCTTGACTGGTACCTGTTTGTCCGCCCTCCAGGAGGCAGAATATCCTGGTCTCGGTGTCTTTGTCCCTGTACCTTGTTTTGTGTCATTACCTTGTCTGAACTCAGTCCTACCTCTGTCTCTTAGTCTCCTTGTCTGTGGTTTCTTCCCTGCTGTGTCTTGCCTTGTGGTCTCTCTGTATCTCTCTCTGCCTCTTGTCCACACTCCTGTGGTTCTGCTCTGCTTTGCTCCTGCTGCTGCAGTGATCTCTTGCAGCAGCTCCTCTCCGCATATCTTGCGGTTCCGCTCTGCTTCGCTCCTGCCGCTGCAGCAATCTCTTGCCACAGCTTCTCTCCGCTTTATCTTGTGGTTCCGCTTCACTCCTGCCGCTGCAGCAATCTCTTGATGGAGCTCCTCTCCGCATATCTTGCGGTTCCGCTCTGCTTTTCGCTCCTGCTGCTGCAGCAATGCCTTGCTGCGGCTCCTCTCCGCATATCTTGTGGTTCTGCTCTGCTTCGCTCCTGCTGCTGCAGCAATCTCTTGCTGCAGCTCCTCTCCGCATATCTTGCGGTTCCACTTTGCTTTGCTCCTTCCGCTGCAGAACCTCTTGCTGCTCTACAGCCCTTCTCTGCAGCCTTGCAGTTCTCCTCCTTTGTGAACAGGTCTCTACCTGTTCCTCCATACACCATCCCTTCTAGTTAGTTCCAGTATCTGCATTTGCTGTGTGAACAGGGCCTGCCGCCAGCCCCCTGTGTCCTCTATCCGTGCCTGCCAGCCCTGTGTCTCATCCGTGCCTGCCAGCCCTGTGTCTCATCCGTGCCTGCCTGCCCTGTGTCTCAGCCGTGCCACTGTCTCCCCAAGTGGGATCAGCAGCCACAACCAGACACCACCCTGGAGTGGCACCTGACAGCTGCCTGCCGAACAAGCCTGACCTCACCATCAGAGGCTCCAGTGAAGACCGAGGCAGCTGTCCTAGTCACGCCCCTTCCAGGGTAGTCTGGTTTGTGGCACAGTGGGGCCACAACCCCCTGGCTTACACCCACCAGTCAGGGCGTGAGTGTGACAACCATTAAGCAAGAAGCACCACTAACCACACAACATCATGAAGACCAAGAAGATCTGCAAACACCACCATGAAGACCAAGGAGTTCTCCAAAAAAAAAAAAATATCCCAATGTCTGATGATCCCCGGAGCACCATCAAATCCATTATCATCAAATAGAAAGAACATGGTACCACAACAAAGTAACATAGTAACATAGTTAGCAAGGTCGAAAAAAGACATTTGTCCATCCATTCAGCCTATATTACGTCAGAATAAATCCCCAGATCTGGGTCCTTCTAAAGAACCTAATATCTGTAAGATACAATATTGTTACGCTCCAGGAAGACATCCAGGCCTCTCTTGAACCCCTCGACTGAGTTCGCCATCACCACCTCCTCAGGCAAGGAATTCCAGATTCTCACTGCCCTAACAGTAAAGAATCCTCTTCTATGTTGGTGGAAAAACCTTCTCACCTCCAGACACAGAGAATGTCACCTTGTGACCGTCACCTTCCTTGGTATAAACAGATCCTCGGAGAGATATTTGTACCCCTCATATACTTATACATGGTTATTAGATCGCCCCTCAGTCGTCTTTTTTCTAGACTAAATAATCCTTTTTTGCCAATCTCTCTGGGTATTGTAGTTTCCCCATCCCCTTTATTAATTTTGTTGCCCTTCTTTGTACTCACTCTAGTTCCATTATATTCTTCCTGAGCACCGGTGCCCAAAACTGTACACAGTACAATACTCCATGTGCGGTCTAACCAGTGATTTGTACAGAGGCAGTATAATGCTCTCATCATTTGTATCCAGACCTCTTTTAATGCACCCCATGATCCTGTTTGCCTTGGCAGCCGCTGCATGACACTGGCTGCTCCAGGTAAGTTTATCATTAACTAGGATCCCCAAGTCCTTCTCCATGTCAAATTTACCCAGTGGATTCCCGTTCAGTGTGTAATGGTGATATTGATTGCTTCTTCCCATGTGTATAACCTTACATTTATTATTGTTAAATCCCATCTGCCACCTTTCGGCCCAAGTTTCCAACTTATCCAGATCCATCTGTAGCAGAATACTATCTTCTCTTGTATTGACTGCTTTACATAGTTTTGTATCATCTGCAAATATCGATATTTTACTGTGTAAACCCTCTAACAGATTGTTAATAAATAAGTTGAAGAGAATAGGTCCCAACACCAACCCCTGCGGTACCCCACTGGTCACAGCGACCCAGTTAGAGAATATACCATTTATAACCACCCTCTGCTTTCTATCGCTGAGCCAGTTACTTACCCATTTACACACATTTTCCCCAGACCCAACATTCTCATTTTGTGTACCAACCTCTTGTGTGGCACGGTATCAAACGCTTTGGAAAAATCAAGATATACCATGTCCAATGACTCACTTTGGTCCAGTCTATAGCTTACCTCTTCATAAAAACTGATTAGATTTGGCTTGACAGGAGCGATTCCTCATAAATCCATTCTGATATGGAATTAAACAGTTATTCTCATTGAGATAATCCAGAAAAACATCCCTCAGAAACCCTTCAAATATTTTACCAACAATAGAGGTTAGACTTACTGGCCTATAATTTCCAGGTTCACTTTTAGAGCCAAGAGAAGGCCGACAACCAAAAATCGTAGACCAGGCAAGGAGGGCATTAATTCAGAGAGGCAGCACAGAGACCAAAGGTAACCCTGAAGAAGCTGCAGAGTTCCCCAGCAGAGACTGGAGTTTCTGTCCATATGACCACAATAAGCCGTACACTCTGGATAGATGGCCTTTAAGGAACAATGGCCAGAAAAAAAGCATTTACTTACACATAAAAATTGTAAGGCTTGTTTGAATTGTCAAAAGATATGTGGTAGACTCACACACATGTATGGAGGAAGGTACTTTGGTCAGATGAGACCAAAATTTGACTTTTTGGCCATCAATGTAAATGCTATGTCTAGCACCAAACCAACACAACTCATCACCCTAAGAAAACCACTCCCATAGGTGGCAGCCTTATGCTATGGGGATGTTTTTCAGCAGCAGGGACAGGGAAAATGGTCCAAGTCCAGGGCTCTATTTTCTTCCCATGAGTCCGCTGCCCTCTGCTGTGCTCCATGTCAGGTTTTACAAGTTCCCCAGACTGGATAAATTATATTATCTCCCTAGACCTATTTAAGGCTCTTTTAGACACACATCTGTGTTTTGGGATTGAGACTCTAGTCTTATATTTGATTTGCTCCACCATTATTGCTCTTTGTGTTTGTGCTTGCTGGGTTCCACTCCATCCGTTCTGATGTTCCCAAGATTCCTTTGTGTGCCAAGTCCTCACTGCCCACGTGCCTTCCTGCGTTTGCATCAAAGCCCGGGGTCTATGTTCCCACCCAGACAAGAGGCTTGGGGAATCATTCACCTCACCTGGTAAGGGTATATGCACACGTTGCAGATTCACTTGCGGATTTTTCCGCGCGGATTTTGCTACATCCGCAGGTAAAATGACCTACGTTTTACCTGCGGATTTAGTGCGGATTTACTGCGTTTTTGTGCGGATTTCTCCTGCGGTTTTACAACTGTGGATTTCTATAATGGAGCAGATGTATGATTCAAATCCGCAGCAAATCCGCGTGGAAAAATCCGCAGCATGTGCACAGCGTTTTTTTTACATTGATTATAATGGTACTGTACAACGCAGCAGAAAATGCTGCGGATCTGCAGGGCCAAATCCGCTGCGGATCCACAGCAGAATCCGCAACGTGTGCACGCACCCTAACTCTTACAAATATTAAGAAAATAAGATCATAAATGTCCATAAGTAGCTCAGAATTTTTTTTAAGCAGAAGTCAAATACCTCTCAGTTGGCCACAGCCTGTAGAAAAAGTATACTATAAAAAACAAGGCCAAAAATGCTAGATTTTCTGAGAAAATGTGTTTCACAATTTAAAAATCTTCTATGGACCTAAAAGAGGAAAACAGGCATGGTATATTTTCTGTATCCTTACACCCACTCACTTTAAAGTCTTCATCAGCCACATGATATTGATGGCCTTTCCGGTCTAGGTGTCTGACCCTCACTGATCTGTTATTGATTATCTATAATAAGGATAAGTCATCAATATCATGTTATAGGAGAACCCACTTAACCATTGGTCTTAACTATTTGCTTTGTGGTCTTCAGAACAGATCATATTAAACAGCTTTGTTTTTGTGTTGCGTTTGTTGTTTTATTTAATCAGTAATGAAAACCATACAAAGCAAGTTCTTGTAGCTGAATTTTCTAGGCATGTGTCACTGGGTTGAAATCATTGCTTCATTAGCCCAATAGTGAATTGTGGATGCCTAAACGAATTGTCTCATCTACTTTGTTTCAGGTTTTATTACTTGGTTTTAAGTCGGTATAAGAGAAACAATGTGTTTATAATTATTGTTATCATTATTATTAGTTTGTTTATTAATGGAAAAAAAAAACCTGACGACTGCAAACACATCTTCATGTACTTTACAACAGATGAAATGAACGGTAGTTTTTTTTGAGAACCCACAGAAGTCAAGGAGTGACAGGGGAGATGCACGATTAGCTGTCAGTAGGCTCGGACTGGCCCATTGGTGAGCAGGTGAATCCCCTGGTGGGCCGTTGTGAAGAAGTGCTAATACATATGATTCATTATTTACAGAGAAAAGCATCATCCAGTGATTCATTATGCAAACTATTCACTTTAAGATTATATAGACGTATAAAAAAATTGTGCACTAGGGTAAGGTAATATTCCATGTAGCTGAACAGTGGGCCCCTAGAGTAAATGTTACTGGTGAGCCCTCATCACCCCACTCCGCCACTATCTGTGTGTATGGACTATCAATGCTGATTTATCCAGGCCCTCAGAACTGAGAGAATAGAAGCTGATCTACAATTCTCGGCAGCGGCCATTACTCATTGCTGTTTGGCTCAATTCAGTGTTTACATTTAGTCACCTACGGAGCTAATAACAGCTGATTGTAGGTGTGCTGGGTGTCAGACCCCACTGATCTGCTATTGCTGAATATCCTAAAATAGATTATCAATATCTAGTGATATTTTCATTGATTGCAGATTGACACTAAAATACCCAACGTCCTCTGTAATCAAAGCCTTATTTTTTTTCATTGATTCAATGGACAGTAATCAAAATGCTGATTTCTCAATAGTGTGCTAAGTTGAAGGAAGGTTAATACCTGTCTCAGTGCCCTGTATGTTTCCTCATTTCTGCAGGAAGAGAGCATTAATACCTGCAGAACTCAGGGGAAAGTATACCGAATACTGCACTGAAATATTAAAGATTTTAGATTTTGGCTGAAACAGAGAATCAGTGTTGAAATTCCTTATCAGAGAATGAAAATTGAGAATAGAGGTTTTTAGTATAAATCATTTGTATCTTTGCCTTATACAACATGGATCTAAAGTGGGAAAAATTGTAGTCCACCAAAATGTCAGCTCTAATGCAGATACAGACATATCATTGATGCAAGGCACTGGGGCCCAAGAGCATATGTCCCAACCGTCCCAGATCCAGCGGGACAGTCCCGATTTCGAGTCTCTGTCCCCCTGTCACGGCCGGGAGCTTACTTTTCCTGTGGTCACGGACACAGCAGAGTACACGGCGGAAGCCCCGGGGACTGTAAGTACTTTAAAGCTCACATGTGACGTTCCACCGGAAATGACGTGCTGGAAGCTGACTGCTGGAAATTAGGTAATTAGTCAGAATCATGGAGTGACAAGTGAGAGCAAGAGGCAGGATCTGTTAGGAGTGAGAACCGGGTATGGAGCGCTCACACACCGGGGGAGAGATTGATTACAGCAGGCAGAGCTTAGCTAAAACTGTGACCGGCCGTGCTGTGTGTGTGGAGCCCAGCTGCGTCTGGATTCATATCTCCCAGAAGGGTACACTGAAGGAATTCACCACTAGAGGTCACTATATACATTCATACACCTTCACCATCCCTAAGACCACCAGAGGGAGCTGTTTAGACATATAAAGGAGGGTGAAGACAGGAAAGAGCAGTCAGTCTGAAGGCTGCAGTCTGCAGTAAAGTTCAGTTGAGTTTTCAGTTCAGTCAGCTCAGTAGCTGAGTTCAGTCAGACTGAAGTCTGCAGCCTGCAGTTCAGTTCAATAGAGTGGAGGCTAGTAAAGTGGAACCGAAACCACTCCAGTCTAGTCAGAGCTGAAACGAGTGAGTGCAGCTCAGTGAGAAAGCGTGCCAACGCTTAGAGAGCGGCGAAGAGGCAGCCCATCAACTGCCAGTGTGTGATCGTGTGAGGGCCCGGGTAGGCCGAAGGCGAGTGGAAAGAGAAGTGAATGAGGCAGAGGAGCCGTTATAGCTCACCTCAACAAGTATTTACCAGACGCCGGGGTCCAAGCCTATAGGGATCTCCACGACCCATTAGGAGAACACCGGAGTTCCTGGAGGACTACAAGTCCCAGGAGTACCACAGAGCTGATACGTAACCGGGCCAGGAGGACGGAGTCCAGTCGTGCACGGCAAATAGAGACTGTGTACTTCAAGAAAGGGTCCAACCACAGGGTCAGCCAGGTGCAGGACGGAGACTAAGTTAGGCCCAGCTACATGCAGGCCAGGACTTCATTACTAAAAGGGCAAGGAACAGGAGGCCACACACCTACTCAGTGGAGGAATCTGGATGTGCACCCTTCACCCTACAGTGCTCCGGGGAGTGCCTGCAACATCATCAGTAAAGGTACCAAAGTGACTTGTGTGTGTGTCTACCTTATTACCCCTAACTGCCGGGTCCCTGTCTGTCCTGCATCCCTACACATCCATCTGCCCTGAAGGACTCAGCCTCACCTGTGGGAGGCCTAACATCTAGCTGCACAATACTAACCCTTCAGTGGATCTGCATAGCAGCGCTGGTCACCCTGACCAGGTACCACAGGTGGCGTCACGAATCCCCATACCAATATTCAACTCCCCTGTAAATATCCCCCTTTATCAGTGAGCGCCCAGGGCCACGGACCGAGCTGCAGCTACCGTGACATTCCCCATAGAAATCAACGGGCTCGGTGCCGAGTACCCCAAGGCCCTGGCGGGTGGCTCATGTGCAGATGTCAGGCGCATCGGTGGCTGGGCACAACTCCTAGACGAGGCACAAACTCCACTCATCCAGCTGAGAGCACTGTGCCAGCCATTTCCACATCATCCTCAGTGTCTCACTTGGCTGTGGTATGCCTCAGGACTGAAAAATACCAGTGGTATGTCATAGTCCAGAGGCTCATGATTCAGTAGTGTAGAGATCCAGTCATGAAGCTGACTGTCTGCAATTGGCATCATGTCGATGGGTCAGTAGGATTCCTCTGTAAGATGGAGTATGTTGGTGGCATTTATCTATGAAGCATATGTCAGTACAGTATGGGCCAACATAATTGTGGGGCTGGAATATTGATGTTCTGTATAACTCCGAGCCATAGTCTTGGAGTCGTATAACACTATAGTCATAGAAACCCATGGATTCACAAATACTAGTGCCTGCGATGTCCTGGAGCAATGTGAAGACCAGCACTGGCCCTTCCCTGAAAGAATGGACAACTGTAGAAGGCAATTACTGCTCTAATACATTTTGTCATGATGCCCCATGTATTCCTGTTAGGATCGAGAATCCATGAGTTTTCAAAGCATACAGTGTACAGAATACATCCTGAAGCTGTAGGAGCTCGGAGTCACTGATGTGATGTCTGAGAAGGACAAGGAGTCTTCATTCTCCTCACACGGTGCCCGGTCTGCCCGTCCTGTGGCGTCCGTCTCTGTTACCGGGGGTGCAGTGTAGTTACCAGAGACACTCATGATGCGCTCCCTCCTGAAGTGAAGACGCTTACGCTGGAGTGAGGTGTGTGGGTGTGTCCGGGGTCATGTGGTGTAAACATCAGTGTGTGTTTTCATTATAGTAGAATTGTGTCGATCTGCTTCGTTCTCCAATGGAGACTATACAGTGTTGATGTAGTGTACGGGGAATATATATATATAGTGCATAGTGTACAGGGTATACAGTGTACACTGTATAAATATGTAGTGTACAGTGTGTCCATATATAGTGTGTATATGTACTGTTATGCTGGCACATGTTGGGGGCATTGTATATGTCACATGTTGAGGTCAGTGTATTTACTGGCACATGTTTGGGGGAGTGTGTACAGAAGCACATGTTGGGGCGTGGATATGGGTGTGACTAGTTGTGAAATCGGTGTGGTCAGGGGCGTGGTCTAAAACTTGACGCGGAGCGCTGCAACCTTTGTCCCTCTCTACAGTCTTCAAAAGTTGGGAGGTATGCAAGAGGTAAGGGGGCCACTACCATCTGCAAAGCAGGTGGATTTGTGCACTATGATGAGCTATTGGACTGAAAAGGGCTTTACCGTTTGTTAGTCACTTGACAAACGGTAAGGTATTTAACATTAGGGTTAGGAGTGTCCCAACTACGGTCAACGTGACGAGGCAGGATGGCTTTTGCATTTTGAAGTGAAAAAAAAATGTTAACTAAATACCATATATTATTTTCGTGCACTATGCTATTTATTTACTGTTGGGTATTGAATCATTATGTTTCTGTCCTTTTTTTTTTCTGCTTTATTTGATGAATTTTCTGTTTTGAGAAATACTGAAATACACATATATTATTTTTTTTCTAGCACTACTGCGATTTTTTTGTTGTTGTTATTGGCGGGAGTCACACCCTGTCGATTGATTGCATCAATGTTCATTAGAGGCAACATCTAAGTGCATTTTTGGAAGTGATATCTTTTATTGTTAAAATATTCTTTAAATGATGCAACATTCCAAATATTTATTTATTATGCTTACTTATGGCGCCATAAAATTCCACAGCGCTTTATAGATAAAATCATCACTATTCCCATCGGGGCTCACAATCTGTCAATTCATTTTCTATCGTTTTGTGCATACCGTTCCTAAATAGAATTATTTACTAAATTGGAAGCAGATAACTGCTGGGTCTAACTACATTTAGGGTTTTGTTAATAGCCTGTAACCATGAATATTCATATTTCTACATAGGAGCAGTTGACAAAATAATAAGAGAATTTTCAGGACTATCGCTTTATTTTTTTATAATTATTTTATATACTTTGGGGCATGTAACTGTTCAGATAATAATATGCAAATGATGCAAAATGCACAAAGTAATTTTCTCCTAAGTCTTAAATGAAATCTGTCGGCAGGTTTTTGCTATGCAATCTGAGAGCAGCATGATATAGGCGCAGAAACCCTGATTCCAGCTCCATGCACACTGTATGTATGGAATGCACTCAGCAGGTGAACTTGTGTCATACAACATGTGCGCCTGCTGTGTTGCACAGATGGCACTTGTGTCTAACTGGTGCAACTGGAGCTAGCACTGATCACAGCAGTTCAACCCCTTATATGTCGCTGGCTGCTACTCAAGTCTGACTGCTGCGATCTGAGCCAGCTTAACCCCTTAAATGCCACTGTCAATTGTGACAGTGTAATTTAAGAGGTTGGTAATAGGGTGAAAATGGCATTATCATGTCAGCTAGATGTCTACAGAAGGCTGCAGTGTTTGCCATGTTTGTACACATATGAAACTGGGCTTGGCCTGGCTTGATAGTAAAATAGCAATTTTACAATGCACTACATTACACTACGTTAAACTACTATATTAAAGTATTGCAGAGTTTTATAAAAGTGATTGCAGGTCCGGAATAAAAAAAATATAAAGAAATGAACAATATGAAAAAAAAAGTATAAATGTTAAAATCACCCTGTTAAAAATGCTTAATTTCATATATTTTTCCAGGACTTGTTACCAGATGCGATACTTCTAAAGAAAATGTCACGTTTCTTATAAAAAAATTATAGTGGTTTATTAGACTGTTTACCAAAAAACATCATTACAGGAAAACATAAAATGAGTGAAATAGTTACGTAGAGATTGTCCATTTGTCCATAGCAAAACTTGTACACATCTTTCCTTGGTGTCCTGAATGGTAAAATGACATTCTGTCTCTGTCAGGAGCGTTCAGAGAAACAACACGTGGTTACATGGCAGCTGGCTGTTCATTCATCATAGTTCTTGTCCCATGTGTCTGTGGAGTGAGTGAGCGAGCAAGAGCCCCCTCCCTTCGTGTAGCCATTATATATAAGTCCCTTAGATCACGTGGTCTCTGTATATGGAGATGACACTTTACCATACAAAATAGCATCTGTAATGTCAGCGATCGTTAACGTGCTTGGTACAGAATTGAGTGTATAAAGAATAAATCCATAACCATTAAATTAATATTTAACAATTCCCCCTTTTGAGGGTGACAGACATTAATTGGAACCCTCAAAGTAGAGAAGTTCATCTTTAGGATAATCAGATCTTCTTTCTTCTTTTCTTCTTCTTTGGCAAAATAATTTAATTTCAATAATCATAATAATATCAGATTATTGTTATATGCACTCAATAACATAATGATGTGAATTCATGTTATGGTAAGCCGTGACGAATATTCATATAAAATATATATTATACTTTCCTAAACCTAAATCGAAGCATCTCGGGTCCAGTCATCATCATCTGATGTCTTCTGGTCTTCATGTTGATGCCTTGTTCTTGATTCTTTTAAAACACAGTCTTTATACGATAATTCCTTTGAAATAACATGTAGATATTGTGGAGACCGTGTGTCGGTGTCCATCAAAGTCCATAAATTAAATGTTGATAAAAAACAAAGTCCATTGATGAAATGAAGCTTTAATATCTGAGCAGTGTCACCTTTAAAGACCTGGACTTACATTGGCTCGCCTTGGATATTTCTGGAATCCTCCATGCCATCCGCAATGGTCTTGGAACAGGTGTGACGTCTTTGGTCAGCAAAGCAAGGGTTAAAATGACTCTTCCTTGCTAAAGATAGCACCATAACCAGTCCTTAGTCCTAATGCACAGGACTCATGTCAGGGTTGTAGTTTCCTGACAACTTATTGTTCACCAGCTTTCATTGAAGCTTCATAGGTGATAGGAAACCACTGGAACGTGATAAAAGCGTGATAACACAGTTCATATTAGCATCCTAGGATCATCGTCCTCTGCCATTGTGTCTGTCAGTGGTGATACTGCAGTTGTTGTCAGTGGTGAATACTGCAGTTGTTGCGTGGTGAATACTGCAGTTGTTGTCAGTGATGATATGCAGTCGTGCTGCAGTGGTGGATACTGCAGTTGTGTCATGAGAATACTGCAGTCGTGGCTGTCAGTGGTGAATATTGCAGTTGTGGCTATCGGTGATGAAATGAATTGTAATTGACACAGTCTATTATTACTCAGACATCATATAGCCTTTTTACCTTCTGGAACTTCGGCTTTTTCTTCTTGCAACTTTTTTTTAAATTTACTTGAATTTAGAAATATGAAAAGTCTTTATTAACGTAATTTCAGTATCTTGCTTGAAGTCTTCATTCCCTATTCTATACCAAATCTGGTAATTTTCCTAACCTATAATATCACAGCGTACCATAGCAATCAATAATATCCATAGAATTATTATCAGAATAGTAATATGGAATTCATGTTTGTATAGTAAAACAATAATAAATGATAATGCATTATTAACCATATTCTTCATGAGATAGAACATTTTTATGTCATTGGTGTAATTACCTTTTCAACCCATAGGTGTCAGTGTGTTTTTCATGTAACAAGTGTTTCCATCTTTATTACTAAAACTTTATTAATGGAATATATTTATTAGACCAATAATAGGTAAGAATGTATAGCCATGAACCAAATGTGAATATGAGTGAATGAATGAATGAAAGAATTATTGTATTTACTCAGAATTAGAACATTTTCTTTTAATGAACCGATATCTTCACTATATTTAATGAAGCAATATTCTTGTACTAGACATTACTTTATTAAATATTAATGTTTCTTGATTGATTGAGATAAAAATAAAAATTAAGAATCAAAAATAGAGATAAAGGAAGAATAAAATTAAAAAATGAAAAATAAGAATAAAAACAAAAATAAGAATAAAAATAAAAATAAGGCCTTTATATGTTTATGACAAATGCTGAGTAGTTATGTTCTCAGTAACACATACCCTTAATATTTCCATTATCTGGATGATTTCATATTTGTCATGACCTTGTGTTACCAAAATATTCATATTATGCAACTTTGCATGTAATCCCCTTCTTAGTGTAAAGAAATGTACTCTTTATAATACTTAATGTTATTATCTCTAGTAGTTATACCATTGTAGTCTTTAAAATGTGTGAAGAAGACATATTGATGAAATGTGATGATGTATTCAAAATCTAAAACACATTTCCCCCTTAATACCAAAAAAAAAATATTATTCTGTGAAATAATTGATTTATCAAAACCAAAATGAAAAAAAAAATAATTGTTTTATAAATTATTTATGTAACTTCTGTTTTAGCTTTATACCATATATTTGTCTGAAGATGTGTACCATCTATGTAACCATTAAAAATAAAATAACATTGAATATCATAAAATTATCTTTTGGGAAAAAGGAAAAAAATCTAAATGTAAATTTTCTTGATAAACCATTTTGATGTGTGATTCCACTTATCTACTATTAACTAAAAAAACAATAATTACTAAAGGAATATATGTTGAGTAGATAATATTTCATTATGTATCTTAATATTCTAATTGAACTGATTTGTATTATTTTTTTTAAAAACAAGTTGTTGTTTTTCTCGCATACCATGAATTGTGAAACCTCTCCTTTCATACATCACATACTCTTAGATTATATTCACTCTTAGCAGCTGCTCATACACACATCTGTCATCTGTCACTCAGACTGTGAACATATAAGTTTACACCACAGATTCCTCATACAAAAAGGTTGTAATACATATATATTTTAACCCAAATAATTGTATCCTAATTATCAATGCGCATTGTAAACTACTACATTTAATATTTTAATATTTCTTTGAATATTCCCCAAATACACATAACAAACTTTGTGAACCATTTATAGATAGAAAGACTCATAAGAAAATTAGTTATGATTTGTTTCTATATTTTGTGCAAGGTTTGCAACTGAAATTGAACCCTAGAACTTAAGAGGCCTAAAAAAAATTCTTTGACTTGCAGAGGCCGAGCTCACTGAAGCTATAAGAGCTTTAAGTTGCAACCACTGAAATAGGGGTATATGGTAGCCTTATTATTAGAACAGTTTAAATGTCACCTTGCTGTCACTGTCATGCAGTAAGAACATATTGCCATGCAAATAAATAACTTCAAAATGTTAGCAACACACAAAAACTAAATTTAGATTCAGTTAGTTACATATTATTTCCTTTTAAGTGTTAAATATATAAAATCATGCAGTTATTATAAATTCCTGTGTAAATAAAGGAATAAATCCATGTAAAAGAGTGTTTTAAATCCTACTTTGAAGTGAAAATTCTAAGGATAAATAAGAGATAAGATTAAATATCATATACAAAAACAAAACAATTGCAATGTCTTATACATATATGTATTGGATTCAATGTAATTCTAAATATTTTCTGTAGTTTATTTTAATTATATCACTATAGATATAGATATACAGTTATACAATTTCTATTTATACAAGTATACTATATACTGTATGAATATATATATATATATATATATATGTACATATATATATATATCTACAAAAGCTGTGAACTACAGAATTATATTTATAAAATAATTACAAATAACTGAATAATATATTGTATAATACTTTTACACAACATATAATTTCATTTTCAGTCAATTCCTAACCAAATCTTATTTCTTTGTCAAAGATGTCCTGAAAAGCTCTTTTTATGATTCCTTTTTTTAATGATTGTTTGAGCAGCTCCGATAATGAGCTGTAAACTGAAGACTCAACTATGTCTCTTTGAAGAATCATCTGTTCCTGTCTTTCAATGTCCGCCATTTGTCTCTTTACAGAGCCGTCTGAACTTTGAATTATTAACTCTTTCTGCAAAGCGGACTCTTGGATTTTTTTATAGGGCTTATAACAAATATGTAATTTCCTCCGTATGTCATAGATTTGATTCCGGGGATGACTCAGTTTAGGAGATTTTGACACTGGCTTTTGAAAAGATCTTACTCTGTCTGTTTGATTTATTTTCCATTCACGATTCTCATGTTTTCTAGCAAAATCAAGGGATTGCGCACATTCAAATAAAGTATCTTTTTGTGACGCAATAACACGAGATACAGAATTTAGGAATCCAAATTTGTCCACAAAATACTTTATCATTGATTGTGTTTTGACATTGGTAATTAGAGTTTTGTACAACCTTTCAAATATGGACATGAATGTAAAAGTACATTCTTTCCGACCAATCCTTAATTTTTGAAGAATCTCAATATCTGGACAATTTTCATTTAATGCACAGAAAATCAGAATTTTCAATCTGTCTTTATCATCTAGATCTCCATGTAAGTTATCACAAGTCAACTTCAATGTTAAGCGTCTGGAAAAGGTTGCAGGAAGCCACAATTTAAATAATTGATTTTTCTCAGCATTACTTAAGGTACTGCCACACTAAACAATCCCGCTAGCGATCACGATAACGACGCATACTAATGCGATCGCTAGCGGGATTGTTTCTATATCGCTAAGTGCGGCCACATTTAGCGATATAGTTAACGACGCTATCGCCGTTAGCGATCTTCTTAACGACTTTAGCGGTACAAAAGTACGCCTAAATCGCTAAGAAAAGGTGCCACACTAGCGATATATACTTACCCAGCGGGAGCGCCGACGAGAAAATAGGGTCCGGAACGATTCCAGCGACGAGCGAGATCACAGCAGGAAGCTCGTCGCTGGCAGATGCCGCACTGAA
Source organism: Oophaga sylvatica (assembly GCA_033576555.1). Lineage (NCBI taxonomy): Eukaryota > Metazoa > Chordata > Amphibia > Anura > Dendrobatidae > Oophaga > Oophaga sylvatica. The sequence goes on from JARQOD010000001.1 coordinate 402,619,631, forward strand.
CAACATCGCTAACGGGATCGCTAAATAGTGACGTTTTTTAGCGATCCCGTTAGCGATATTGTTCAGTGTGGCATACCCTTTAAATCAAGCTTATCAATAAAGCTTTCGAAGATTTCAGAATTTCTGCATACATGGATTTTGTTATCATATGCAGGAATGATTTTGCATAATTTTAACAAATTTTTCCTAACTTTAATTTGGAGTTGGGCCTCTGAATTGTCTTCTATTTTTGGTGGCCTTTGTACATCCGTCTCTCGTACGTCATCTGCATCAGTTCTGAAGTCTCCTCCCATGTTCCCTCCTACGTCAGTTCTTAAGTCTCCTCCCACATTTCCACCATCTTTTTTTACGTCATCAGAGACAAGGTCACCTTGAGTAGCCATTACAGGTCCCACATCTTGCTCAGTTACCTCATTACTGGCAATTTCGGGAACATCACTGGTATGATCTGACACTATTTCTACACAGTCATTTTTAGATTTCTTTAATACAGACTTGTGAAATACCTCAATCAACTGTAAAATATTTTTTAATTTCTCTCTTTCTCTATTAAAGGACACCAGCTTAGATTCTAGCTTTAGATTTTCCATTTCACATTCTGCATATAAGCTGAGCCATAAAACTTCTAAATTAGACTGATCTACAGACATAAATTTCAGTCTACTTTGCTTAGAAAAAGAAGTAATGACATCCATTTTTCTTACCTTGAAATATCTCAGCTTGTAGCTCCTTTCTTGAACAATGGCCTCTTGTCATCAGCACGTCTGATTCCTGTAGTACGTCTGGCAACTCTTAGTCCTCATTCATAGGTTCTTTCTTGATCCTGAAATATCGTAATGTGATTTCTTTGACGACTTGCACATCTGACGTAATTTTGCTTCTATTCCTCCCCTTGCAAGTTATCAAAAATTCACACTCTAAAAATCAAGTGTGACTGGCTGGCTCTCCAAAATGTTAAAAATGCTTATTTTAAGTATATTTTTCCAGGACTTGTTACCAGATGCGATACTTCTAAAGAAAATGTCACGTTTCTTATAAAAAAATTATAGTGGTTTATTAGACTATTTACCAAAAAACATCATTACAGGAAAACATAAAATGAGTGAAATAGTTACGTAGAGATTGTCCATTTGTCCATAGCAAAACTTGTACACATCTTTCCTTGGTGTCCTGAATGGTAAAAATGACATTCTGTCTCTGTCAGGAGCGTCTCAGAGAAACAACACGTGGTTACATGGCAGCTGGCTCTTCATTCATCATAGTTCTTGTCCCATGTGTCTGTGGAGAGAGTGAGCGAGCAAGAGCCCCCTCCCTTCGTGTAGCCATTATATATAAGTCCCTTAGATCACGTGGTCTCTGTATATGGAGATGACACTTTACCATACAAAAATAGCATGTGTATGTCAGCGAACGTTAATGTGCTTGGTACAGAATTGAGTGTATAAAGAATAAATCCATAACCAATAATTAATATTTAACACACACCCCTTTTCCCGAAACATAAATAAAACCTAAAAAAAATAATATATTTTTTTACCATCATATTTATCCTATTTAGTGGAAGCCAAAAATAATTGAAATAACAGAATCGATGTTTTTTGGTTGTTACACCTTGCAAACAAAAGGAATAAAGCGAGATCACAAAGTCATGTCGACCCCAAAACGGTTCTAATAAAACCTACAACTTGTACCACAAATGGCAAGCCCCAAAACAACCAAAAA
>JARQOD010000001.1:402621452-402638738 GCA_033576555.1 Oophaga sylvatica
GTAGCCTCTTTGGCACATTCGGCACCTCGGTAGCCACTTTGGCCACTTGGTAGCCACTTTGGAACATTCGGCACCTTAGTAGCCACTTTGTCTACTTGGTAGCCACTTTGTCACATTCGGCACCTTGGTAGCCACTTTGCCCACTTGGTAGCCACTTTAGCACATTTGGCACCTCGTTAGCCACTTTGGCTACTTGGTAGCCACTTTGGCACATTCGGCATCTCGGTAGCCACTTTGGCCACTTGGTAGCCACTTTGGAACATTCGGCACCTTAGTAGCCACTTTGGCCACTTGGTAGCCACTTTGTCCACTTGGTAGCCTCTTTGGCACATTCGGCACCTCGGTAGCCACTTTGTCCACTTGGTAGCCTCTTTGGCACATTCGGCACCTCGGTAGCCACTTTGGCCACTTGGTAGCCACTTTGGAACATTCGGCACCTTAGTAGCCACTTTGGCTACTTGGTAGTCACTTTGTCACATTCGGCACCTTGGTAGCCACTTTGCCCACTTGGTAGCCACTTTGGCACATCCGGAACCTCTGTAGCCACTTTGGCCACTTGGTAGCCACTTTGGCCACTTGGTAGCCACTTTGGCACATTCGGCCCCTCGGTAGCCACTTTGGCCACTTGGTAGCCACTTTGGCATATTCGGCACCTCGGTAGCCACTTTGGCAACTTGGTAGCCATTTTGGCACATTTGGCACCTCAGTAGCCACTTGTGCACCTTGGTAGCCACTTTGGCACATTCGGCACCTCGGTAGCCACTTTGGCCACTTGGTAGCCACTTTGGCACATTCGGCCCCTCGGTAGCCACTTTGGCCAATTGGTAGCCACTTTGGCACATTCGGCACCTCGGTAGCCACTTTGGCCACTTGGTAGCCACTTTGGCACATTCGGCACCTCGGTAGCCACTTTGGCAACTTGGTAGCCATTTTGGCACATTTGGCACCTCAGTAGCCACTTGTGCACCTTGGTAGCCACTTTGGCACATTCGGCACCTCGGTAGCCACTTTGGCCACTTGGTAGCCACTTTGGCACATTCGACACCTCTGTAGCCACTTTGGCCACTTGGTAGCCACTTTGGCCACTTGGTAGCCTCTTTGGCACATTCGGCACCTCGGTAGCCACTTTGGCCACTTGGTAGCCACTTTGGCACATTGGTAGCCACTTTGGCACATTCAGCACCTCGGTAGCCACTTTGGCCACTTGGTAGCCACTTTGGCCACTTGCTAGCCACTTTGACACATTCAGCACCTTGGTAGCCACTTTGGCCACTTGGTAGCCACTTTGGCGCATTCGGCACCTCGGTAGCCACTTTGGCCACTTGGTAGCCACTTTGGCACATTCGGCACCTCGGTAGCCACTTTGGCCATGTTGACACATGCTGTCACTTTGCCTCAGGGAACAATTTGGTGCTCCGGGCCCCTCAGGGGCCACTTTGGCACACTGGGCTTCTAAAGCCACTTTGGCGTCTGTGGGGCTTTTCAGAAGCCATTGGCGTGCTGCCTGTGGCCCAGTGTGCTGCCTGAGGCCCCTGTGTGCTGCCTGGGGCTCTGTGCTGCACCTTTAAGACCTTGAATCAGCGATCTGTCAGCTTCTATTAGCTGATTCGGGTCATGTGTGGAAGCTGCATTTGCATAGCGGCCATCTTTGTAAGTCACTGCACCTGCGCTGTGGCTTCAATCCATGTCAGTTGGGGGTCATGGAAAGGTCGCCATTAATTCCTATGGGAAATTTTTTGCTTAAAATGCAATTTTTTAAAAAAACTAAAAATCGGATCGACTCAAAAAATACATAGCACACCTGTCCCCACCGAGGGCTTCGAAACGCCGCCTGAACGGGGTCTCTGCGCTGAGCGGTTCGGGCCGCATTAATTGCAGAAAACACGGAGAAGAGAAGAAGAAACTAGATGGGCATTTCCTGAAGGAAATACATGGTGCTTGAACAGCGCTGCCAGCTTTACAGCAGTGTATCAGGTGTCGACTGTCAGAAAGTAAAGTTTGAATATGAATGTTGTGTATAGAGATGGCACAAACTGGGATGTGTCGTATATGGCCCACTGTTAGCCACTTTGGCCCCTTGGTAGCCATTTTGGCATGCAAGAATCCTTGGTAGCCACTTTGGTGCACACAGCCCCTCGGTAGCCACATTGGCCACTTGGTAGCCACTTTGGCACATTTGGCACCTCGGTAGCCACTTTGGCCACTTGGTAGCCACTTTGGCACATTCGGCACATCGGTGCCACTTGGTTGTCACTTTGGCATATTCAGCACCTTGGTAGTCACTTTGGCTACTTGGTATCCACTTTGGCACATTCGGCACCTCGGTAGCCACTTTGGCACATTTGGCAACTCGGTAGCCACTTTGGCCACTTGGTAGCCGCTTTGGCACATTCTGCACCACAGTAGCCACTTTGGCCACTTGGTAGTCACTTTGGCCACTTGGTAGCCACTTCGGCACACTTGGCACCTCGTAGCCACTTTGGCCACTTGGTAGCCACTTTGGCACATTCTGCACCACGGTAGCCACTTTGGCCACTTGGTAGCCACTTTGGCACATTCGGCACCTCTGTAGCCACTTTGGCCACTTGGTAGCCACTTTGGCACATTCGGCACCTCTGTAGCCACTTTGGTCACTTGGTAGCCACTTTGGCCACTTGGTAGCCACTTTAGCACATTTGGCACCTCGGTAGCCACTTTGACCACTTGGTAGCCACTTTGGCACATTCGGCACCTCTGTAGTCACTTGGTAGCCACTTTGGCCACTTGGCAGCCACTTTGGCACATTCGGCACCTCGGTAGCCACTTTGGCCATTTGGTAGCCACTTTGGCACATTCGGCACCTTGGTAGCCACTTTGGCCACTTGGTAGCCACTTTGGCCACTTGGTAGCTACTTTAGCACATTTGGCACCTCAGTAGCCACTTTGGCCACTTGGTAGCCACTTTGGCACATTTGGCACCTCGGTAGCCACTTTGGCCACTTGGTAGCCACTTTAGCACATTTGGCACCTCGTTAGCCACTTTGGCTACGTGGTAGCCACTTTGGCACATTCGGCACCCTAGTAGCCACTTTGGCCACTTGGTAGCCACTTTGTACATTGGCACATCGTGCCACTTGGTTGTCCACTTTGGCATATTCAGCACCTTGGTAGTCACTTTGGCTACTTGGTATCCACTTTGGCACATTCGGCACCTCGGTAGCCACTTTGGCACTTATTTGAGCAACTCGGTAGCCACTTTGGCCACTTGGTAGCCACTTTGGCACATTCTGCACCACAGTAGCCACTTTGGCCACATTGGTAGCACTTTGGCCACTTGGTAGCTCACTTCGGCACACCTTTGGCCACTCGGTAGCCACTTTGGCCACTTGGTAGCCACTTAGCACATTTGGCACCTCGTTAGCCACTTTGGCTACTTGGTAGCCACTTTGGCACATTCGGCACCCTAGTAGCCACTTTGGCACTTGGTAGCCACTTTGGCACATTCGGCACCTGTAGCCACTTTGGCCACTTGGTAGCCACTTTGCACATTGCTAGCCACTTTGGCCACTTGGCTGTAGCCACTTTGACCACTTGTAGCCACTTTAGCACATTTGGCACCTCGGTAGCCACTTTGGCTACTTGGTAGCCACTTTGGCACATTCGGCACCCTAGTAGCCACTTTGGCCACTTGGTAGCCACTTTGGCACATTCGGCACCTCGGTAGCCACTTTGGCCACTTGGTAGCCACTTTGACCACTTGCTAGCCACTTTGGCACATTCGGCACCTCGGTAGCCACTTTGACCACTTGGTAGCCACTTTGGCACATTAGGCACCTCAGTAGCCACATTGGCCACTTAGTAGCCACTTTGGCCACTTGCTAGCCAATTTGACACATTCGGCCCCTCGGTAGCCACTTTTGGCTACTTGGTAGCCACTTTGGCACATTCGGCACTTTGGTAGCCACTTTGGCCACTTGGTAGCCACTTTGGCCACTTGGTAGCCTCTTTAGCACATTTGGCACCTCAGTAGCCACATTGGCCACTTGGTAGCCACTTTGGCACATTCGGCACCTTGGTAGCCACTTTGACACATTCGGCCCCTCGGTAGCCACTTTGGCCACTTGGTAGCCACTTTGGCACATTTCGCACCTCGGTAGCCACTTTGGCACTTGGTAGCCACTTTGGCCACTTGGTAGCCACTTTGGCACATTCGGCACCTCGGTAGCCACTTTGGCACATTCGGCCCCTCGGTAGCCACTTTGGCCACTTGGTAGCCACTTTGGCACATCCGGCACCTTGGTAGCCACTTTGGCCACTTGGTAGCCACTTTGGCACTTTCTGCACCTCGGTAGCCACTTTGGCCACTTGGTAGCCACTTTGGCCACTTGGTATCCACTTTAGCACATTTGGCACCTCGGTAGCCACTTCGGCCATTTGGTAGCCACTTTGGCCACTCGGTAGCCACTTTGGCTACTTGGTAGCCACTTTGGCACATTCGACACCCTAGTAGCCACTTTGGCCACTTGGTAGCCACTTTGCCCACTTGGTAGCCACTTTGGCACATTAGGCACATCGGTTGCCACTTTGGCCACTTGGTAGCCACTTTTTCTACTTGGTAGCCACTTTGGCACATTAGGCACCTCAGTAGCCACTTTGGCCACTTGGTAGCCACTCTGGCCACTTGCTAGCCACTTTGGCACATTCAGCACCTCGGTAGCCACTTTGGCTACTTGGTAGCCACTTTGGCACATTAGGCACCTCGGTAGCCACTTTGGCCACTTGCTAGCCACTTTAGCACATTTGGCCCCTCGGTAGCCACTTTGGCTACTTGGTAGCCACTTTAGCACATTTGACACCTCGGTAGCCACTTTGGCTACTTGGTAGCCACTTTGGCACATTCGGCACCCTAGTAGCCACTTTGGCCACTTGGTAGCCACTTTGGCCACTTGGTAGCCACTTTGGCACATTAGGCACCTCAGTAGCCACTTTGGCCACTTGGTAGCCACTTTGGCCACTTGCTAGCCACTTTGACACATTCGGCACCTCGGTAGCCACTTTGGCCACTTGGTAGCCACTTTGGCACATTCGGCACCTTGGTAGCCACTTTGGCCACTTGGTAGCCACTTTGGCACATTCGGCACCTTGGTAGCCACTTTGGCCACTTGGTAGCCACTTTGGCACATTCGTCACCTCTGTAGCCACTTTGGCCACTTGGTAGCCACTTTGGCCACTTGGTAGCCACTTTAGCCACATTCGGCACCTCGGTAGCCACTTTGGCCACTTGGTAGCCAATTTGCCACTTGGTAGCCACTTTGGCACATTCGGCACCTCGGTAACCACTTTGGCCACTTGGTAGCCAATTTGGCCACTTGGTAGCCACTTTGGCACATTCGGCACCTCGGTACCACTTTGGCACATTCGGCACCTCGGTAGCCACTTTCGCCATGTTGACACATGCTGCCACTTTGCCTTGGGGGTCAGTTTGGCGCTCCGGGCCCCTCAGGGGCCACTTTTGCACACTCGGCTTCTAAAGCCACTTTGCATCCGTGGGGCTTTTCAGAAGCCATTGGCGTGCTGCTTGTGGCCCCGTGTGCTGCCTGGGGCCCCGTGTGCTGCCTGGGGCCCCCTGTGTGCTGCCTGGGGCACTACGCTGCCCCTTTAAGACCTTGAATCAGCGATCTGTCAGCTTCTATTAGCTAATACGGGTCATGTGTGGAAGCTGCATTTGCATAGCGGCCATCTTTGTAAGGTCACTGCACCTGTGCTGTGGCTTCAATCCATGTCAGCTGGGAGTCATGGAAAGGTCGCCATTAATTTCCTATGGGAAATTTTTTGCTTAAAATGAGATTTTTTTAAAAAACTAAAAATCGGATCGACTCCAAAAATACATAGCACACCTGTCCCCACCGAGTGCTTCGAAACGCCGCCTGAACGGGGTCTCTGCGCCGAGCGGTTCGGGCCGCATTAATTGCAGAAAACGCGGAGAAGAAGAAGAAGAAGAAGAAGAAACTAGATGGGCATTTCCTGAAGGAACTACAGATTGTGCTTTGAATTGGTGCCCGGTAGTGTTGAGCGAACATGCTCGGACATGCTCCGTTAACCCTTGAGCATCGGGGTGCTCGGACATGCTCGGAACTCTGCAGAACACCTCATGTATTCGGGCAGGATGCTCGGATGCCTGCCCAGCAAGTTTGGCGCCTGTTTTACAGCCAATAAACTTGCTGGAATGGCATAGCATCATAGTAATGCTGTAGCCATCTTTCTAGCAACCGGGTTATTTATAGCTGGTGTGGTAGTTGGTCCTTACAAACGCCTCACAGCTATATTATTGATTTATATGGGAGCCCATTGATTACAATGGGGCCATTAATTCCTATGGCAATTTATTTTTACGCCATTTTTTTACGCACGTTTTGAGGTGGCAAAAATTTTTTCTACAAAAATGTCCTCAGGGGGTTAACAGTCGGAGGAAAAATATCATTTTTCGATTTTAAAAAATTCCAAGTCCGAGACGTACATTTAAGTTCAAAATCAATGCATTCCAATGGGAAGTTTTTTTTTTTCAAACTTAAAGGGTTAAAAAGCAAAAAATCCGATCGACTCCAAAAATACTTAGCACACCTGTCACGGCAGCTAGCTTCAAAACCTTGTTTGAACGGAGTCTGTACACCGAGCGGTTCGGGCTGTATTAATTGCGCAAATCTGGAGAAGAAGAAGAACACGGAAAAAGAATAATGTGAATAACAATATAGTGCTTTTTCCAAAGCACAATAAATATAAGAAATCGGATTACAATATGTTGCTTGAACCTAGAGGTTCAAGCACCATAATAATAGATCACAAGTCCTCTCACTTTTTCCCTTTCTTTATCATCACATTGCATCCATGTCTATGTTTACTGCTATACTTTGTGTTGGCTTGTAGAAGAAACTGCTTAAAAATTCCAAAATAATCTAAACCTGAAGACTTTACAGTGACTTTGTTGTGTATCAGAAATATCCCTTCATTATTTGCGTTGATTTAATCAGTCTAAGGCCTCATACTCACTGGCGCCGAAAACGGATGAAAATCAGACGAAAAAAAATCGGATTCAAATCTGACCAATGTTAGTCAATGGGTGAGTTCTCATTTGCGATTTTTTTCTCATCAGATATTGGTGTGAGAAAAAAATCGCAGCATGCTGCGATTTGATGCGATTTTGGCATGATAATCGCCAATGCAAGTCAATGGGTGCGATTAAAAAACGCACAGCACTCGCACCATGCACGTGCTGTCCGATTTATATGCACCAGTCTCCTTTGAAAAGCCGGTAATTCATCCCCGGCTACTGTAAAATCACACTGACAGCTCACAAAACACTAGATACATACACATAGAATACATTATATATATATATACATGTCATTGTGACACATACATATATATATATTTATAGTTCATACACTTCTACATACTGTAATAGCCGCTAATTCAATTGCCGGCTTTTGTGAAATCACAGAAGCCGACATGAAATGATACATTGTTTCCACACAGTTAACCATGTCATTTCATGTATTTTGATATATGGTTTTAAGTTACAATTACATAAGTATATGTGTGCAAAATTTCAGACATGTAGGGGTTAATTAAAGGTGTAAATTCGTTGAAAAAAAATGTGTGGACTCCCGCTGTATTTTCTCCACCAGACAGACAAAGCAAGCGAGTGGGGGCACATAATAATAGCCTAGGGAGGGTGCATTTTTTTGTGCCCCCCCTGGCTAATAACATCTGCCCCCAGACACCCCAGAAAGGGCAAATCTCTAATTAGATTCGCCTTTCTGGCACTTTGCCCGTCTATTCCCATTGCCCTGTAGCGGTGGCGAATGACTTAATAAGGGGTTATGTTGTGAATGGGTTTGAGATGAGTTCTGAGCAGAGGCTTCCTCTGGTAGTTACAAGCGGTGCTGGTCTGTCCAGTGAAGATTGTGAGGACTGGGAATCAGGTGTTACTGACTGGTCTTATATAAGGGAGTCACCTTCCCATCAGGGTTGCCGGTGATCAATTGTTCTGGTCTGAATCCTTCATTCCTGTTTCCCTTGTAGCCTGCTGTGTCGTGTCTGCATCTCCTGCTAACAGATAAGACATTTTCTTCTTTTTGTTTTTGTGCTATATTTTTGCATTTTGTCCTGCACTTCTGTGGGGGCCTTCAGGGTCCCCTCCGGGGGCTTTTGCCCTCTCAGTTTAGTTCAGCCACTGATGTTTGTACTTTTGCTTTTTCCAGTTTTTTCAGTGGCTGCTGTTTTGATTTTGTTACACCAGAGAACTAATTTAGGTGGAAGAGGTCGTGTGATCTCAGGTGTTTTTGAAATTAGTAGAGTTGGTGCTTTTCAGGGTTTTCTGGGATTGCAGTAAGTACCCTTCCTATCCTTTTCTATTTAGTTAGTTTGGGCCCCAGCGTTTGCTCATACTATTTTCTGTCTGTGTCAGTATTTCATCTTGTCTAACAGCCATTACATGTTTGGGGGCTTTCTATGTTCTTTGGGGTTCTGCTTCGGGGCAGATAGCTTTCCTATTTCTATCTTTAGGTGTAGTTAGTTTCTCAGGCTGTGACGAGGCGTCTAGGACCAACGTAGGAACGCTCCACGGCTGCCTCTAGTTGTGGTGGTTAGTCAGGGTACTGCAATCTCATAGATTCCAACTGCTCTGGTGTATTGCCTTTTTTACCTGCACTCCTCAGCTACCGAAACACAACAGGGTTAAAGGCACCTTGCAATTGAAAGGTCCCTTTAAGCCTGGTTAATAATTGAGAGCTGTCAATTAGACAACTATCAATTTATAATCCTATTGTATGATAGAAAAATCAAACACACACAGTTTAATAAAAAAGAAGTTTAATTAAATAATCACACAGTTTTTGACCATATTTTATTTTCCTGCTAAAATCATTTCCTGTAATAAAAATAAAATAAAAAAGCAAAATTATTCTTACCAATCCGATGTACAGTCAGGTCCCACGGTGTAATCCATCAGAAAGGGTTAACAGGTTTCAGCTCGCAGAGAGCTAAATGCTGCCTTCTGAGCTGTAACCCCCGAATGAATAACTTCCTCTCCCAGCGAAAGGAGAGGAAGAGATTAATGAGTGGAGCTTAATTGATTTATTGCCACTTTCACTTCAGTGACCTGACCTAAGGTGAAAGTGGGATACAATCAATTAAGCTTCATTCATTAATCACATCCTCTCCTGTCGGCAGGAGATAAGCTCATTCATTCAGGAGCTATCAGCTGAGCACGCAGTGTTATGATTCGGTAGCTGAGGAGTGCAGGCAAAAAGGCAATACACCAGAGCAGTTGGAATCTATGAGATTGCAGTACCCTGACTAACCACCACAACTAGAGGCAGCCGTGGAGCGTTCCTACGTTGGTCCTAGACGCCTCGTCACAGCCTGAGAAACTAACTACACCTAAAGATAGAAATAGGAAAGCTATCTGCCCCGGAGCAGAACCCCAAAGATAATAGCAAGCCCCCAAACATGTAATGGCCGTTAGACAAGACGAAATACTGACACAGACAGAAAATAGTATGAGCAAACGTTGGGGCCCAAACTAACTAAATAGAAAAGGATAGGAAGGGTACTTACTGCAATCCCAAAAAAACACTGAAAGCACCAACTCTACTAATTTCAAAAACACCTGAGATCACACGACCTCTACCACCTAAATTAGCTCTCTGGTGTAACAAAATCAAAACAGCAGCCACTGAAAAAACTGGAAAAAGCAAAAGTACAAACATCAGTGGCTGAACTAAACTGAGAGGGCAAAAGCCCCCTGAGGGGACACAGAAGGCCCCCACAGAAGTGCAGGACAAAATGCAAAAATCAAGCACAGAAACAAAAAGAAGAAAATGTCTTATCTGTTAGAAGGAGATGCAGACACGACACAGCAGGCTACAAGGGAAACTGGAATCAAGGATTCAGACCAGAACAATTGATCACCGGCAACCCTGATGGGAAGGTGACTCCCTTATATAAGACCAGTCAGTAACACCTGATTCCCAGTCCTCACAATCTTCACTGAACAGACCAGTACCGCTTGTAACCACCAGTGGGAGCCTCTGCTCAGAACTCATCTCAAGCCCATTCACAACAACGCAGCATTAGTTGCGCTGCTTAGCTGATTGCTAGTTAACCCTTTGTGAAGGATTACATCGTGGGACGTGACAGATCGCCAGATAGGTAAGAATAATGTTGGTTTATTATTTTATCTTTATTATAGAAGATCAAGGGCTTCGCACGGATTAAGAGTAAAATAAAAGATGGTCAAAAAAATGTGTTTTTATTTCATTAAAATTATTTATTCTTAAAGTGTGTGTGTTTTTTTATTTACTTCAATAGGATTAATAATTGATAGTTGTCTAATTGACAGCTCTCAATTATTAACCTGGCTTACAGTCACCTTTCAATTGCAAGGTGCCTTTAACCCCTTATTAACCCATTCGCCACCGCTACAGGGCAATGGGAATAGACGGGCAAAGTGCCAGAAAGGGCGAATCTAATTAGAGATTTGCCCTTTCTGGGGTGTCTGGGGGCAGTTGTTATTAGCCAGGGGGGGCACAAAAAAATGTACCCTCCCTAGGCTATTATTATCTGCCCCCACTCGCTTGCTTTGTCTGTCTGGTGGAGAAAATACAGCGGGAGCCCACGCATTTTTTTTCAAAGAATTTACACCTTTAATTAACCCCTACATGTCTGAAATTTTGCACAAACACACTTATGTAATTGTAAGTTAAAACCATATATCAAAATACATGAAATGACATGGTTAACTGTGTGGAAACAATGTATCATTTCATGTCGGCTTCTCTGTGATTTCACAAAAGCCGGCAATTGAATTAGCAGCTATTACAGTATGTAGAAGTGTATGAACTATAAATATATGTATATATATGTCACAATTACATATATATATATATATATATATATATATATATGTATTCTATGTGTGTATATGTATTGTTTCTATTCTTTATTAAAGCTGTCAGTGTGATTTTACAGTAATGCCAGGGATGAATTAGCGGCTATTATACTATGTAGAAGTGTATGACCTATATATATATTATATATATATACTGTATATATATATATATATTAGATGTATATATATATATATATATAATTATTTGCTTTTTGTGTACATTTTTTGGTTACAATGTGATTTTTACATGACTTTTTACATAGAGATAACTGCTCTATGTAAAACTTCATGTTAAAATCGCATTGCATACAGATGGAAAACTGATGGAAAACTGACAGAAAACGCATTGTGCGATTTAAAATCGCATCAAAATCGCATGCCTTTTTACAACAAATGTACCGTTTTTTTCCTGCAGAAAACGGACCGATTTTTTTGCAGCCAGTGAGTATGAGCCCTAAGACTGTACATGCCTGTACTTCCTGAATTCTTGATATCCATATAAAACTATCTTACCTGACATAAATGGTAACATCTAGCGAAAAGTTCCACCACTATGAGAATAACTCAAAATCACAGCTATCAGTTGGGCTTGATGGCCCAACATAACATTTCATCCAGTAATGCTGCTACCAGTCCTACTGACACTTTGAGCTATCTGTAGACTGATTTTAAGAGGGTTTTCTTTTTTAAAGGATTTTTTGAGAAGCATATTGTTTTTTTTTTTCTTAATGGCCTTTGGCTCGATCTTGAACCATGGTGACATGATGGATGAACGATCTGTAGGAAGATCAATTTTATGCACGCCTAGATAGGTCCACCAGGGTCTTCTCCACCGTTATCTTGATAGTATCAAGCCATTGGGTTGCTGGTCTTCCTCTTCACCTTGTTCCTTTTATTCTTCTGACCATGATGACCTTCTCCAGTGATTGCTCTCTTTGTATCATGTGTCCAAAGTGGGCAAGTCATAGCTTGGTGATCCTTGTTTCTAGTCTTTAGGCACCATTATTTAAGCAATTCACAACCTTGGACTTATCCACATGTCCAAGTCGGTAGGTACATTCCGTCGTTGGATGTATGGATACGTTCAGGCAATTTTGTGCATAATTGAGCTGTGCCTGCATGATAGCCGCTAGGTGTTGATATGATAGCTGATGTGACAGTTGAAACCCGGCAGTCACTGCCAGGAGCGCTGCTCAAAAAGTGGAATAAAACGTGATCAAAAAGACAGATGCAAATAAAAATGGTATCTCTGAAAGCGTCATCTTGTCCCGCAAAAAAACAAGCTGCCATACAGCTCCATCAGTGGAAAAATAAAAAAAAAGTTATAGCTCTCACATTAAAGTAAGGCAAAATAATTATTTTTTTCTATCAAAAATATTATATAAATATGATATTGCTGTAATCGTACTGACCTGAAGAATAAAGCTGTCTTACCACTTTTACCACATACGGAACGGCATAAATCCCCCTGAAAAAAAATTCCTAAATTGCTGGTTTTGTTCATTCTGCCTGCCAAAAATTGGAATAGAAAGTGATCAAAAAATGTCATGTGCCCGAAAATGGTACCAATAAAAAGCGTCCACTCTTCTCGCAAAAAACAAGACCTCACATAACTCTGTCAGCTGAAATATAGAAAAAGTATTTCTGCCAAACATAAAAAACAATATAAATCTAGTATCGCTGTAATTGTACCAACCCGAAGAATAAAGTTGTCTTATCACTCATAGTGTACGAGGAACGGCGTAAAAAATAAGTAAAACCAAATCTTTACCTGCTGTTGATTTTTTCATTCTGCCTCCGAAAGATGTCAGTAAGGCTTGGCTCACATTTATCCTGTGCTCTAGCTGAGTGCTTACACCAAGACTTACATATAAATCTCTGAAATACGTGATTCTCTATGATGAGGCAGATAGTAGCACTGTGAACGCCGTCTGGCCTATGATCCAGCAGTGTCCGTCTTTTTAGGCGTGCATAAAAGTGCCATCGGCCACAGCACTTCTGAAAAGGACACCACTGAACAGAGGCCAGACGAAGTCCAGAGTAGAGATGAGTGGTGTTCGAAGCGAACTGTTCGCCAATTTCAAATTCGAGCTGTTTTGGGCGGTGTTAGAGCCGTTCGACGAACCCGAACGATTGTGAAAAAATCCGGCTGTTCGAGGTTATGTTCGATAACTGTTCATGCACCTAAATCGTCGCTAGATTTTTTCACAGTAATGCTGAGAATCACTGTTAATACACAGTTTGAGTGTCCAGCGTGGCAGGGGGAGGGATCTCTGCAGAAATAATGAAAATCTCCATTTTTTTTTTCTCTTTCCCGCATTTCCAGTGGGCGGTGTGTTAGGGTTCGAGTTCCCGGTGCTGCCCAATGGGAGTCTCGAACCAGTCCCGCTGCGGTCCCCCATTCATCTCCATCCGCAGTGGAACCTGCTCAGCAGAGATGGTGGTCCCAGCGTCTTGCCCGTTCCAGTACTGTGCAGAGACTTGCTGCTGCTCCTCCTGGATCTTCTATTATAGCCAGTGCTGGAGCAGACGTCTTTGGGACGAAGTCCTGCGTTTCCCCTTCTGAGCATGCCCAAGGTAAGATCTCTCATTGGAGATCAGGGGTCACATTTTTAGGTACTGCAGCAGCTCCTATTGGTCCGCCAGGAAGGTCCTGAAACTACATGTGTTTTGGAACAGTTTCTCATTGGGCCTTCTTCTGGCAGGTCCTGTAGCTGTTACAATAAAAGGGTGGCATGGCTGAGCCGCCATGCGCTAGTATCAACCATTATATGCTTTGCGCCAGTATGGTCATGCGTGTGTGTGTGGTTAGGGCGGCTGAAATACGCCATTACAATACCGACTTAACCGGTTTTACCTGGAGCGCCGGAGCCCCCACACCACCAGGTGATGGTAAGTGGGCCGGGGACCCCGACAACTCCCTACCGGCTTTCGGGGGCACAGAACCGATGGTATGGGTGGGAGGGACAGAGGGCGGCAGAGCCGCCGAGGCCATGTCCCCCCACCAGACGCAGTCATTCCAGGCTGGGCGGCAGCCCTTGTGAGGCCACGCCCACCCCGGTTGATGCGAGCACGGTGGGCGGGACTGCGGCCGAGGAGGGCACACCCCCTGCATGCCTCTGCCTTTGCAGACAGGGCAACATTCAGGGAGGCCACGCCCCCCTCACGGGCCATCACCGCCTCTCTGCACCCACCACTTACTGCAGGCAAAGCTGGCCACTCCCCTTCGGCATCTAGCGGCGGCGGGGCCCCCCGCACAGACCCCTTTTGGGGTCTACGTGCCGAGTGCCCCGGCTTCGCCACGGCAGCCTCCAGGGGAACGACCAGTACTTTGCAGGTTTTTAACTGCTGCCTTACTGCAGCATCTGCGCCCTTCCTGTGCTTCTGGACCCCCATAAGCGATTCAGACTTAACGGACCCGTACGTGGGGGGCCCAGAAGCAGCACTCACCGCCGGAGGTGCGGCCCCGGCTCTACTTGTACTTGGTGCCGGGCCAGCCCCCCCTGCCACAGGGGACTGAGCCCAAGCACCACCACCAATGCAAAATAACACCGGCACCGACCTCCAAATCGCTGCCTGAATCCGAACTGCCACCACCAAATGTGGCAGTAAGATTCAGGCAGACCTTACTCTCCCCGCTCCCTTTCTGCGGACCCACCACAGGGCCCGAGCCGGGGTGGGCAGCGGGTTCCGCACAACGGGACTGGGGGGCCCTGGAAAGAGGGACATAAACAAACCTCTCCTCCACAGCTTGTTTTGGCTTGCGCCTCTTCCTACTCTTCCCGGTTACCTCATCCTCGAGGCAGACCTCGTCCCCAAACAACAGTGTGCCAAACCGTGCTGGAGACTCAATCTGCCTCATTTGCTGTAGGATGAGGCAGCCCCCCTCGTTATTACTCCCGCTCCCTCCATCCTCCCCCTCACTCCCACTTTCCTCCATGTCGCTGGAGTCTGTTGGGAGAGCCACTTGTTCGGGGGCTATCCCGCTGCGCGATACCTGGGCGCTCTTACCCACCAGGTCCTGGGCGCTCTTACCCACCAGGTCCTGGGCGCTCTTACCCACCAGCGCCTCAGGTGGAGCTGGCTCAGATGGTCCGCCATCTTCCTCCTCCACCTGGCTGGGGCCTCCTGACCCCCCAGGAGACCCACCGGTCAGGGCTCTAAACCGGTCGTCATTCTGGAGCTTCTCCCCAAAGGGGCCGCTCCCCTCCAGGATGGTCTTCCTCCTCTCCTCCAGCACTTTTATCGCCCCCTTCAGCCTTTCGACCGTGGCAGATACCTCCGCTCTCTTTGAGGCAGGGAGCCGGTTCTTAGCCATTATTCGGGCTCCCCTCAACTCCTCCCGGAGTCTCCTCAGCTGCTTAGCTGCCTCCTCATATTCACAGAGGTGGGCATGGATGCGGGAGGCGTAGATGGTAGCCGGCTCTCCCGCAGCCTTGGAGCCCCAGATGTTAGGGGGGGCTCCTGCCGCACCTCTTCTCCAGGAGAAGGAGCTGCCATGGTCCCAACTTCAGGGGTCCCGGATCCCGGAGCCTTGCGGCCCCCTGGGTTCTTTTCTTCCCCATCCCTGGGACTGGCTCGCTGTAGTGTGGGCCTCAGGATGGTGTGTGAGGCCCCCCAACCCCCAGCTAGCTTGCCGGGAGGTGGGAGCCAGGGGCTCATCCCCAACGCTCAGTCCCAGGGAAGGTCTCTCTGCCTGGGAAGGAGCAGGTAGCAGTCCAGATAGAAAAAAGTCCTCCTTCCCAGGCACTCAGCTCCAAGCAGCCTGCTCCTCGCTTCCACCACCAGCAATAGATCCTTGTAAAAGGATTTAAAGTGTACTCATTCAAATTAGAGAGACAATTTAGATTAAAAAGATTAGACGTGCCTACACCGCAGGGGGGCTCACTCGACCCACCAGCGGACAGGCATCAGTATTGGGAGAGGGGGGGGCTGGCCGTCAGGGTCCACCACGGGTCTGGCACAAACCCGGCGACACGCTGGTCGCACGGGCAGGAACGGATTGGACGTGTCGGCTTCGCACTTTTTTGGTTTTAGAAGGGCATGACATACCTATATCTGTGTCTCCCCCTCCTTTTACTCCTCCACCTCTTTTCTTTTCGCATGACCATATGTACTTGTCACTTTTCCATGTGTTAGTTGTGTCTTCTGAGCAATTTATCAGCTTTTGGACACCTTTGAAGTGTTTTCAATGTGTTTCTATGTGTTTTGGTTTGCCTGCCATTGGTTTTAACTGTGTTCAACGGTGTTCGACAAACAGTTCGACGAACAGTTCGTCGAACACTTATTTTGGTTTTTTTTTTATTTTTTTTTTTTTTTTTTTTTTTTTTTTTTTTTTTTTTTTTTTTTTTTTTTTTTTATTTTTTTTTTTTTTTTTATTTTTTTTTGTTTTTTTTTTAAATTGTTTTTTTTTTTTTTTTTTTTTTTTTTTTTTTTTTTTTTTTGTCGGGGGGCCCAACAAAAGGGGGTAACTGCCCGATAAATTGGGCCTTAGGGGTTTCAAAATCACTTCACTCAAGTTTTAGATGAAAACCCCAAAAAAGGGGCCGCGCAAGCCAGGATAAAGTACCCCTTTCCGGAACAAAGGCCTGGAAAAAAAAGGCCCCCCCCAAAAGAAATTCACAAATTTTTTCGCTTTTCCCAAAACCATATGCCCCCCCCCTTTTTTGCATCCAATTTTTTGGGAATTTTTGTAGCAATGAAGCCCGCCATTTACGGGGGCGGGCTCCAAAGCAGACTGGTCAAAATACAATTTACTGGGGTCTAAAATCGTACGGCACACATATATTTTTAAATTTTTACTCACAACACAAATGCGCTTTTTTTCTGGAAAACGCCAGAAGGGGAAAAGACAGGCATTTGTATTAACAGGGCCGGCCAGGTTTTTATGGCCCCGGGCGAAAATCCAATGGGCCCCTTTTAAAAACAACCCCATTCATATGCACAAATTTCAGAGAAAAATTGGGGTTTTATTTAAATCCCAAAAATTTAACTTCTTACGTTAAAACCTCCTTTAGGTTTTTCAAACTTGCTGGCACAGACTTTTTGCCATTTAATCCTGCTCCGCCCTCGGGTTTGCTGGGCTTCATTTTAAATTTTTACCTTAAGCAGTCAGGTGCTTTTTTACCTTACTCAATTAGTTTTTTCTTGGGCTTTCGGACCTCTATGTTCTATGTTTTTTTTTTGTCCTTACGCACAAAACTTTTTAGGAGGGGCCTCTTTTCTCCCAGTCCCAGTTCTTGTAGGGGTTCCTCCCCTCGCAACTATAGGTCTTTTGACAGACACGAGGACTTTTCGGGCTGATCGCAGGGTCAGGTTCCCCTTACATGTAGGGGTCAAGCTTAGTTTTTATCGTA
>JARQOD010000001.1:402638838-402690765 GCA_033576555.1 Oophaga sylvatica
GGGATAGTGTAGTGTGGCAGTACCTTAAGTGTTGGCAAAGATTAGATAGAAAAAGTACAAGTGTTTCCATGCTGACAGGAGACCAGCGATGTCTATATATCGCAAAAAGGTGGTAAGAATATCAATTGGCATATGACAAATGGCACAAATGATAAAATACATAACGGACAATAATAAAATAGCATTGACCAATGTTAGATGCACAAAACAGCATGAAGATTCAAATATATTCACAGGCACATACCATATATGATCCTCTAATGGATATTAACATATGTAATACATTGGACCACATATTAAAGAATGCCATAGATACATGCACACATAATTGTATGCATGTTATAAAAAAATAACCCTTCTCACTTCTTTAAGTAAGAGCACGGTGAGGATAAAAAGTAGAATATTGACTTGTATGAATAAAACAAAACTTGTTTAATGTTCATTCAGAAAAAGTGATTACAAAAATGAAGAAAAGTAAGTTCATAGCACACAAAAAGAAGTACAAAATAAAACAAGCATTCAATGGTTCTTACATATGATCTTGAGGCATGATGTGGTCCGTGTTGGAGATTCTCAAGGTATGAGAGATCTGCCTGAACAGGAGTCAGATCGGTTTATATTCTATTTCGATCCATAGACTTACATTGGTTTCTATTTTCTCCTGTCTTATAACCACAAATGGTGATTTACTGCTAAGTTACACCACTAGAAGAACTACTAAACTTATGGAATATGCATTAGTTATTTACATGATACCTTATTTTGAAAAACTTAAGCCTATGGCCTATGACCTTTGGAACCATTTACTACCTCCAAATAGTCACAAATTGACAGTTCTGACAAGAGACTTACAATTCTGAGGACCAGGGAACAGATGTCTCTACCAGCGTCCTCAGAATTAACTCATTCATTCACTAACCAGAATCTATGCTTGCTAATTGGACTCCATAATGTATATATTCAATGATCTATATTTTATTATTGAAATATTAATATTTTACAGTCCCCCCTGATTATGATTTAAGAAGTATCATAATCAATCCTAAACTCATTCTTTCACCATTCGTATCACATTCATTCTTTATTCTGAAAACCTTGTATCAACATCTGTTTTGAATGTCATCAGAATTTCCAAACGAAAATAAATTTAAATCAGAGAGTTACATTTTTCCGTTTTAATAGCTCTCTTAAAATGTCATCTTCCTTTTTCATTTCTGTCTTTATCTTCTTATAAATTCTCTTAATTTTACACATGATAACTATTTGATATATAATACACAGCAAAACTATAATAAATATAATCACAATCGGATTAGATAATACATTTCCTGCTGCCATTTTCGCTGAAGACTGTGACCAACTAGTTACTGATTTTCCTAAATTTCTCCACCAAGATGAGCCTGACATACTCGTCCATTCATGTTCAATATCATTTAAATTACCTTGCTCATGTCTAAATACAATTTCAGCTTCTTTTAATTGTTTTGTTAACAAATTTAACAAACCCTTGTCTTTCTTTATCTGATTTGTCCACCTATTCCAAGGAAAATTATTTATTTGGGACAAATTGAACTGTATCGGAAGGATTTTCAGATTTCTTGAGCCTATTGATGTAATATTAATGCTTCCTTCCTTCTTTGTGAGAGTTTTCACATTTCCTTCAATACAATATAAACCTATTGTCAGATTTTCAGCATGTACACAAGATGAAAAGAATGCAGAAACAACTTCTTTTTCTGACATAACTTGGAAACAAATCTTATTAGCGCTTACTGGTGTCACCAAGTCATGTATCGTGTGTACATTCTCAACTCTGGCATGACATGAGGTATGATTATGGAAACATGAATGATAAATGACTTTATCTTGTCCAGGTAAACACATTACCTTAGAAACAAAATTTAAGCATGAAGAAATGTCCAATTGTTCGGTGTTTGTGTCGTCAAATGCAAAATCTGTGTACTGTAAATGATAATATAACAATTGTGTATGACTAACAGGAATTCCCAAAACAGTTATAGGAACCAGGGTTTCTTTTCTTCCTGACACTGGAATTAGTGATGTTCCTACACAAATGTTCTGTTCACATCCTAACCACTTATTTACCCATAAATCTGTATGATTTAATGCAAAATTATATTCTGTAGGCAAATTTCTCATTAATCCTAAAGGTGTAATTCCACTTTGTAATGCTTGTGCAATCATTTTCAGATTGATGGAATATTCAGTCTGAATTTCAAGACATGTTTTGGCTACTTGAGATTCCTGTTCATTTTCTATTAAAGCTAAAGTAGCATCTTGTAGATGTGATACAGAAGATCCCAGTACAGCAGCAGTGTCCAACACCATCTTTTCAAGAAGTTGATTCAAACTTTTCTGAATCTTCACCCCTTTACCTCCAATATACCCAATATTTTCTAGATCGGATTTAAGTGTATGAATGTCTATACTATTAATTTGACTTCCCATTGTTCCTAATCCCCCCCAAAATACCTTCTAACACTCCTCTCTTACTTCTAACCTGTGTTGAAGTTCTTTTCCCAAACCATTGTTCTATTCCCATTTCCATGTTAATGAGATGTGATTGACATTGGGGATATCTAGAAGAAATTTTCCAGTTAGACATGTTAAAAGTCCATATCATGGTCATAAACACTCCATCTCGTAATAGAGGTTTAGATTGGAATTGGTTGATTTGGAAAGGCGTAGATGGTTGAAATCTTGTCTGTGTGCATACATTATCTACTGCTGACCATATATTTACCTTTACATCTTTACATTGTTTGTAATTATTTTTTGTTAAAACGCAACATTGATACAATCCGGAATCCTTAGGAGATGGATTATCTAGAGAAAAAATAAAATTCTTATTTAACCATCTCACATTACCGGATTGACCTCTGTGTATAACATTTGTTGGACCATTCGAAAAACTTCCCAGAAATAATCTATCTTTGGTCCATGTTAACAGAGATTCTGAAGGTAATTCCAACCTTGTGTTGCATTTTAATAATAAAGGAGACATATATTCCTGACTATGTACCGCTTGTGGTGTAACCCTTACTTCTGGAGCTATAGTATTAGTTACTGTAAAAACTACAGACACCTGTACCTGTACTGATTCTCTGGTTATCTGGAAGTTCCAAGTTTTTACCCAATCTTCATCTCCTTCTGTAATGGAAAGTAATGAAGGATCCAAAATTTTTCCAAAAAGTTGTGTCCTTAACCAAATATCTGCTTTGGATCTTCCAACTCTCCCTTTTGAGATCATATCATTTGTTATATCACCTGACCACACAGCTTTTTCTCCCCCTCTTATCTCAATATTCCAGTATAACGTATCTGTAGGATTACATTCCCATGTGCCTGTCTTATTATTATGTATATAATCTCCTTGTAACTGTGTAAACCTAGTCTTAGGTCCTGTGATAGCACGTAATATGATATTAGTGTCGTGTATGAAGTGTAGCTCAATGCAGCATTTTACACCATAACCCATGCAAATGTTTCCGGTAATATCTACTGAATCGTCCGGTATGTCTTCATCTTTTAGGTTCTGTAGCTCAGATCCTCTTAATTTCAGTGAATGTAAAGTTCATTTGAAAGGTTCATTCACTTCACTAGTATTTGTTCCTTGATGTAAAATATCTTCTGCGTAAATCACAGTTGAAATAGTACCAAGTAGCAGAAATGTGATTCCCATCAGGTAAAAGCTTTTCCTGGGAAATGTCCTCTTCTCCTGAAGGATTGGTGTGGAATCCCTTCCATCAAGGGCACAGTGTTTCCTATTCCAGCTCTTATTGGAATCCATTTCTTCCTAAAAGAAATGCAGTATCATTATTTTGTAACATACAATTTGCATTGATCGACATGTACCCACACTTTTTGTTGTCTGCGGGTATTTTTGACCACATTAGATGCTGGTTGCACAAGAATCATAACTTGTCCCATGGTTTCAATAATCTCAAAGGGACCTTCCCAGTTACTTTCCAAGGTCCACTCTTCCTGAAAGTTTTAATCATCACTACAGCCCCTTTCTTGAATTTGGATTCGTATGGTGGCTCCATTCTCTGCATTCTTGATGCAGCATGTGCAAGAATCGTTTTCAAGTTCTCCTGTAACAATTGCAACCATTTGGACCTTGCAACAGCATCTTTTTGAGGTGTAGACAAAAATGGTTCATGTGGAAAAATCAATGGCATTTTTCTTCCTGTCATTAGTTCAAAAGGAGTAAATTGAGTTGTGGAAGAAGTTGTTCCTCTCACACTCAACAGTACAAAAGGTACGGCATCAACCCAAGTGTTACCTTTGTCCAATAACATCTTGGCAATTCTGGATTTTATTGTTCTATTCATCCTTTCCACAATACCAGCAGACTGTGGATGGTAAGGAACATGGAACTGTTGTTGTACCCCTAGAATAGTACAAACTGCTTGCATGATTTTTCCTGTAAAGTGACTTCGTCGATCAGAGGTGATCATTCTTGGGATCCCCCAAGTACAAAAGACATGATTAACTAATGCTCTAGCTGTAGACAAAGCATCATCTTTCCTGACAGGTAAAATTTCAACCCATTTAGAAAAAAACATCTACTACAACCAATGCATACCTGAGACCATTTTTACCTGATGGTAACGGTCCAATGTAGTCGATTTGTAATGTTGACCATGGACCATCTGCAGGTGCGGTTCGGAGTAGTGGCGGTTTCTGTCCTTTTGGTCTTGGATTAATTTGGGCACAAATGAGACATGATTGAACAACACTTTGTACTGTCTCTTCCATCTTTTCACAGTAAAATTTCTCTCTGAGAATGTCTAACAATTTCTGTTGGCCCAAATGACCCAAACTTTCATGATTGTATTTTGTGAACTCAACCTGTAGATGTTTTGGTACAACAGGATGCAACTCCCCGTTTAAGTCATGACACAAAACCCCATTTTCACAAACAAAGGGAGGTTTTGGATCAACCCGGGAATCAACAACAGATGTATCTTTTTCTTGTTCTTCCGCAAAAGAAGGGATATGCGTGTCTGTTCTTTGAACTGCTGAAACCTCAAGAGGTTCAGGTTCAAACACTTCTTCTCCTGTCAGGGCAGCCTCTTTGGCCAAAATATCTGCGGTTGCATTTCCAACAGATAATTCGTCATTTGATTTTTTATGGGCAGGGACCTTGACAATAGCAAAACCATTAGGGTTTTTTGATGCTATTTCAAAAATTGTTTTCAGCGTGTCACTATGTACTAGAGTCTTATTAGAAGAATCTACATAGCCTCTTTTTTCCCAGACTGGCAAATAATCTGTCAGTGATCTAACAACATAAGAGCTATCACTGTAGATTACCATGGGACACTGATCATCAGCTTCATTCAGCTGCAGTACCATTTTTACAGCTTCTAGTTCTGCTCTTTGGGCTGAAAAATGACTTGGTAATTTGTGTTTTACAATCTGTCCTCTTTTGGGGTAAAAAATGGCATATCCTGAATAATAGTGCCCATCTGAATAGAATCTGGAACCATCAACAAAAATTGGTTCGTCTGTTACCTCTGCCTTCCGTCTGAAAAGTGATGGACTAGGATCCTGAAAAGATTGTAAACAATCGTGAGTTTGCCCTTCATATTGCATCAACTGAGGAAGAACATATTTGGCCTTATAATCTACCTCAATTTGTTTGGGAGACAATGACAATAACCAATGAGCAAATCTCTGATGTGACACACCTGGGATATTGTTCTCAAAGAAAAGTTTTAATGTGGAATGAGGAGTTTGCAAAATGATTTTGCTGAACCCGATAATGTGTTCAGTTGCTTTGACTGCAAAGTGCACACCTACCAAGTGTCTTGCACAAGTCTCAAAACCTCTTTCAACAGGTGAGAGAAGTTTAGAAAAATAACCCAAAATTCTCCACTCTTCCCCCTGTAACTGTAACAGTACAGCAGACACAGATGTCTCTGATGTGTGTACTTGCAAAGCAAATGGAGCCGAAGGTTCTACTGTGGACAAAGCAGGTGCATTTTGTAAATTCATTTTCAATTATTCAAATGAGGTTTGTTGTTCCTCACCCCAAGGACCAAAGTAATCACTGTTTTCACTTTTCAAAAGATCATACAAAGGTTTGGCCTTTCCTGCAAAATTCTCAATGAAGTCCCTTGAATAGTTCATAAGACCCAAGAAATGTCGTACTGCCGTGTGTGATGTTGGGATTGGTAGAGAAGCAATTGCCTCTATTCTTTCCTGCAGTGGCTGTCTCTTTCCTGGACTCAACAACACTCCCAAAAATCTGACCTCAGTCTGCATCAATTTGACCTTCTTGGTGTTCAGTTTCAACCCTGCATCGTAAAAGAGCTCAAACAATTCTGTCAGAAGAGAAACGTGTTTCTTCATCCTCAGTAGACAGCAGAATATCATCCACATACTGCAAAATGCAATCAGGCCTAGAAAATCTGGATAATACCTTAGCCAATGCCTGATGAAAAACACTAGGTGACAAATGTGCTCCCTGAGGTAACCTGCAAAACAGATATTGCTCATCCAAGAAAGTAAATGCAAACTTGTACTGACAACTCTTTTCAAGAGGTATACTAAAAAAACCATTACTGATGTCCAGTACAGAGAAGTATTTTGCCTTTGCATTCAACCTTGACATCATGTCATGAGTATCTGCAACAATGGGTGCTACATTGGGAGTATGTTTGTTAAACATCCGTAAATCCAATATCATTCGATAAGAACCATCAGATTTCAAGACACACCACAAAGGATTGTTACATACAGAATTAGCCTTTCGGATAACACCTTGATCTAATAATTCTTGTACGATTTTTTACATAGACTCAATTGATTCTGGAGGCGGAGGATCTCTGCCTTCCACATTTACAACAACATCCTTCATTGTACCAACCTCATTCCTGAACTGAGCCCAAAGAGAAGGAAATCGCTGTACAATTTCTGTCAATACCTCATCACCACCAGTTTCAGGCCATAAATGATCTGATGACACTACATCATTTAAGCAAATACTTCCAACATGGCTATAATCACTAGGGTCAATGACAACAGGTTTACAACCATTAGAATCTTTCCAGATCACTTGATTTCCTAGATCGACTACCCATCCAAATTTATGCATAAAATCTGTGCCAAGTATATTTTCAGAATCGCGACAATACCAAATGTCAATTCCAGTTTTAAAAGAACTAGGTATCTCCAACGTCACATTAGAAACTAAAGGGTATGCCACACTAAACAGCGTCGCTAACGAGATCGCTAAAAAACGTCACTATTTAGCGATCTCGTTAGTGATGTTGTTGTGTGTGGCATGTACTAGCGACGTGGCCCCTGCTGAGATCCTGCTGTGATCTTGTTCATAGTTCTCATCGTTCCGGACCCTATTTTTATCGTTGGTGTCCCGCTGGTGAGCATATATCGCTGAGTGTGGCACCTGGTAGCACGGCGGCCGTCTGCTCCTGGGAGGGGCAGTAACATCTGCACCGGGGACGTCCTCCTCACAGCAGCTGTATGACGGAGAGAACCGGCCTGCGGAATATCCGGTGATTGTGCGCACTGAGCGCTGGGTGTCAGCCGTGCATCTCCCAGCGCTGCGAGCCGGAAGAGGAGGAGACCGACCACCCATCCCCCACATGAGCGCCAGGCCCGGAGCAGGGGGACAGCACCGGAACCCTCCCAGCACAGCAGACCACATCACGGAGCGGCCGCCGCCCGTAGCCGCTGTCACTGACTGCAAGGAGGATCTGTTGACGTGGAGGTAGTGTGATGTGCGGTGTCATTAAGGAGATCGCTAACTGTGTTAGCGTCCTTAACGACATCGCTAAATTAGGCAGCTACTAGCGATGTTAAAACAATCCCGCTAGCGATCTCATTAGTATGCGACGCTAACGAGATCACTAGCGGGATTGTTTAGTGTGGCAGTACCTTTAGGTTGCTTTAGTTCCACCTTTTCCACTAAAACCAACAATTGTACAGACTGGTGAATCTGGTTTTAGCTTCAAATCAAGATTTGTAACACTTAATTGAGCTCCTGTATCAATAAGAAAAACAGCACTTTGTCCTGCTAAATTCCCTTTGATAAATGGTCTTCCACAGTTATCTAATGTAACTCGAGTCACAAATTCCAATGGATGGGGTGTAGGGATAGTCTGTAATTGTCAGAAAGATGAAGGAGATGGGAGAAGACCAGTGTCCTTTTTAAAAGAGTTTGGAATTCTGCCCCTGGACTCTGTCTCCTTCACTGTCATTTCTCTGATCTGTCTGATTAATGGTGCATATGGTGACTGCTTTTGTCTGTTGTCAGTATGAGTGGGTGCAGAAGAATGTAATGGAGGTGCAGAAGGTTTGGTGGATGATTTTGGCATGAGTCCATTTTCCTTTCCAAGCTTTTCTGTTCCTTGTGTATCTGTCTCTGACTCTGCTCTCAAGAATTTTCTGCACTGCCATTTTAAGTGTCCAGGTATACCACAAAAATAACAATGGATATTGTTCCTTTGTGTAACATTTTTACCTTTGTTCTTGGATGTTACTGTGGGTCTAGGTTTTAGCTGACTATCTTCTTTCTATTGAACTACAGCTATTTTAGCCTTGACCTGATTTTGCCTCATGGGTCTTCTTACTCTATCGATAAATATTGTTGCTTCTTGCAATGATGGCTGAGCATTGGCTAAATGTACTGAGGCAGGATCTAAATATTTGAACTTTTTTACAAAACATCTGATCATAGATGTTGGCTCCTGATGAGGCCTAAGATCCATCACCATCCTATAGGCCTGTTCAAATTTTACTAAAAAAACAAATGGGTCATCCTGAATATTTGTTCGTAAATTTTCCAAAACATCAACTGTAGGAGTGTCTTCGCCAGTAGTAAACAATATCAATTGTCTAAGTTTATTTTCCTTAGTACTGTGTGTCATTTCAAGATTATCATCTAATCTGGGTGTAATCTGTAATCTTTTTCCCATATGTGAGGGTAACCATACTTTGAATATCTTGTTTTTTTGTTCATCATTAAGATTGAATTTATCTGTGTTTGATTCAAAAATGTCCGCATTATGAAAGGCATCCATCTTATCATTGTAATTTGGAATGTCTTTTACAATTTTCATTAACTGATCATGTATTTTCAGATTAATTCGTGCGGCTCTGTCATGCAATTTTTTCCGTTGTAATTCATCTGCCTGTAAATCTTCTACTGAAACATCTGGATCTTGTGTGTCTGGTATCAATGATGATGTGGCGGCATTGTCTTCATGTTTACCTGTTGATCTTGTAAGAACAGAAGCCTTTTTTATGTCTCTGTGCAATTTGGACAATAACTCTGTTCGAGTATCAATTTGATCTTCCAATTGTTTAATATGTTCTGACAATACCAAACAATTTGGGCAATCAAAGAAATCCCCGTCAGGCTCTTGTGTGTCAACCTGTGTGTCAGTATGAACAATGTCTTGTGTGATAATGCATGCTTTATGAGTTTCAGTTTTCTCAAAGACCAAATTATTATACACTCGGACCATGTGCATTACATTTTGAAGCTTTCTTTGTAACTTTTTTACTGAGAAAAACCTCTTATCAATTTTAAGATTTTCTGCTTCACATTGACTATACAAACTAGACCATAATTGTGAATCTGTATGGCTATGGACAAACTTAAAATCTATTTTACTTTTCTTAGAATAATCATAAATGAAATTCATTTTTCTCACCTATAGAATGTCTTGTCCTCTCCTGGATCGATTCAACCGTCAATGGATGGTCCTCTGTGTCTTTACTAAAATCCTCAGATCTCCGTCTGGATAGGACGCAGGCAGCTTCAAGAATCCTCACTCGTCTATAGATTCTGTCTGATCCTTGTGCCGTGAAATAGTGGAATTCTTGAGACTTGGACAACAGGTGTCTTCAGCAGTCTTCACCTCCCCCGTGTGCCAGGGAAAGAATCCACTCAAAATAGCACAGAAACGGCTCCTGGCTGGCTCGCCATTATGTTATAAAAAAATAACCCTTCTCACTTCTTTAAGTAAGAGCACGGTGAGGATAAAAAGTAGAATATTGACTTGTATGAATAAAACAAAACTTGTTTAATGTTCATTCAGAAAAAGTGATTACAAAAATGAAGAAAAGTAAGTTCATAGCACACAAAAAGAAGTACAAAATAAAACAAGCATTCAATGGTTCTTACATATGATCTTGAGGCATGATGTGGTCCGTGTTGGAGATTCTCAAGGTATGAGAGATCTGCCTGAACAGGAGTCGGATCGGTTTATATTCTATTTCGATCCATAGACTTACATTGGTTTCTATTTTCTCCTGTCTTATAACCACAAATGGTGATTTACTGCTAAGTTCGTTCTTCTACCATATTAGAACACCACTAGAAGAACTACTAAACTTATGGAATATACATTAGTTATTTATATGATACCTTATTTTGAAAAACTTAAGCCTATGGCCTATGACCTTTGGAACCATTTACTACCTCCAAATAGTCACAAATTGACAGTTCTGACTAGAGACTTACAATTCTGACGACCAGGGAACAGATGTCTCTACCAGCGTCCTCAGAATTAACTCATTCATTCACTAACCAGAGTCCTTGCTTGCTAATTGAACATATGTATATGTTTAATGATCTATATTTTATTATTGAAATACTAATATTTTACAATGCACTCATGCAGGCACAGGGAAATCACAGATCACAAGGTATAACCAATACTATAATGTATTACTAAGACAAAGACGATCATATACTAATATAGCACAGTATCAAGTTTTAGAAATATTTTAAAATAAGAATAGAAATCTGTACATTGTAAATTACTAAGGATAACTATTAGGCAAGTGCCAAAATACATGACACTGCTAATGGGGCAATTGTGTCATCTTTGTCAATAGGTATTGGAGTCATTGCTCTATGTTATATACAACGATAATTTTCTAGGCAGACGCCAAAATTAGTTCAAGTGTAAGAGGATGAACAGGAACAGTGTTGTCAGTTCGATGCGCTCTGGAGCCGGAACTATTGGGCCCATCACCAATGTTGCCGGGGGACGACTTGTCTGTATGGGAAGGGCCTGAACACCTGACAGAAGAGGGCGTGGGGGAGATAAAAGGGACTGAGCGCGGGAACACGGGACACTTGGCGGGAAGGCGACTACAGAGTAGGACGAAGGTTGACTCCCTCGCCTCTCCTCAGATTACTACCGCCACTGATGCCACCTCATTGCGGACTGACTCACCCTCTCAGCCATTACTGAGTGTCCCTCTACTGACCCGATCCATAACGTGCAATTTGGCAGATGCTTCTCATTTTCCCGAACTTTGTGAGTCAGTGCGAGGCCTTCCTTCTCCTGTGGCCTGCACGGCGGCTTGCTTCCGGTGTACAGTGTCACTCCCGAGGAACCAACAAGAGGAACTTCATCCACGCATCAACGGACCCAAGGCCCATAGACCCGGATACTTCGGCACGGTCAGGAGACAGTGCATCTCATTCCTACGCAGCAGAGCCAGAAACTTTGTTCACGGACTACGACACCGTCGAGAGGTGTTCCAACTATCCCCCGACAAGAACTCCAAACGATAAGTCATTTCTCTCCATCCTCCTCCCTCCTTTGGGATATTGTATATTTGTTTGTGCAAGTTTATTCTTCATATCGATTGTGTCGTTGTCTACTCCTCTCCCTGTGTGGAGACCTCCCTGAATTCTAAGATAACCTGTTAAAGTAAATTTTTGCTAACCCCTTCTCTGCCTCCTGCTCTTTACTGCATCCGACAAACCTTTACACATATATAGACTGACATGCATAAATATGACTCGCAATTTGGTAGTCCATTAGCTTGAATCCTCACGCAGAAATGCGGAGTAGCCATAAATAAAATTTCTGAGTCGCTGAAGGACACATACATCATAATATGCTTCCATATGTATGCGGCAATGGGTACGACCTAAATACAGTATAAAGAGATAATTAATAACATAACAATTCTAAAAACATAACTAAAATGCACAAGGATGTACTGTACATTAAACCACCAAACTTAACACAGCAGTTTCTGGAAAAAGCCAATGGAGTCAAGCTCATTACTATTTCCAAAATGGTGTCACTTGAGGGGATGTTCTGCTTTTCTAGCACTTAGGGGCTCTGTATATGGAGTTCGCAAACTATTCTAGGAAAATCTGTGCTACAGGAAGCAAATAGCCTGAATCTTACCGTGTGGCTAAGCAGTACTGAACAGCCATATATGGGGTTCTCCTGTATTCAGCATAAATTGTGGAAAAAAATTTTGTGCCATTTTACCCATTTCTCCTTGTGAAAATGTAAAATATCGGTTTAAAACAAAATTTTGGTGGTAAAAATGTAATTCTTTTTTCTTCACTGTCCAATGGTATAGAATTCTGTGACACACCTGTGGTGTCAATATCATCACTGTACCCCTAGACGAATTAATTGAGAGGTGTAGTTTGTCAAATCAGCAAACCATAACAGTAAAATCTGCACAATAATATGGCGCTCATTCCCTTCTGAGCTTTGCACTGTGTCTGAAAAGTACGGTATTTCCCAATTATATGTAGGCTATAGGCACACTCTGGAGAAATTTTTGCAACAAACTGAGGTCCATTTTTTCCTACTAGCCCTTAGAAAAATTAAAAACTTGTAATTAAAAAAAATAATAATTCATTATTCTTTCTTCACCAGTCAATCGTATAAAATTCTGTGAGGAATTTATGGTGTCAATATGATCACTACACCCCTAGATAAATTCATTGGGGAGTGCAGTTTGTAAAGTGAGGTCGCTTATGGGGGGGTTTCTGCTGTTCTAGCACCTGAGGGGCTCTGAAAATGTGACATGGCACACTCAAACCAGTCCAGCAAAATCTGATCTCCAATATCGCACTTCTTCCCTTCTGAGCGTTTCACTGTGCCTCAAAAGTAGTGGTGCCAAAACAACATTTTTGAGGGAAAAATATTTTTTTTCATTTTCACAGATCAATGTTGTAAAATTCTGTGAAGCATCTGTGGGTTCAAGGCGCTCACTACAAATCTAGATATAGTGGGTACGGAAAGTATTCAGACCCCTTTACATTTCTCACTCTTTGTTTCATTGCAGCCATTTGGTAAATTCAAAAAGTTCCTTTTTTTCTCATTAATGTACACTCTGCACCCCATCTTAACTGATAATAACCAGAAATGTAGAAATTTTTGCAAATTTATTAAAAAAGAAAAACTGAAATATCACATAGTCATAAGTATTCAGACCCTTTGCTCAGTATTGAGTAGAAGCACCCTTTTGAGCTAGTACAGCCATGAGTCTTCTTGGGAATGGTGCAACAAGCTTTTCACACCTGGATTTGGGATACTCCTGCCATTCTTCCTTGCAGATCCTCTCCAGTTCCGTCAGGTTGGATGGTTAACGTTGGTAGACAGCCATTTTCAGGTCTCTACAGAGATGCTCAATTGGGTTTAGGTCAGGGCTCTGGCTGGGCCAGTCAAGAATGGTCACAGAGTTGTTCTGAAGCCACTACTTTGTTATTTTAGCTGTGTGCTTAGGGTCATTGTCTTGTTGGAAGGTGAACATTCGGCCAAGACTGAGGTCCAGAGCACTCTGGAAGAGGTTTTCATCCAGGATATCTCTGTACTTGGCAGCATTCATGTTTCCTTCAAGGGCAACCAGTCGTCCTGTCCCTGCAGCTGAAAAACACCCCCATAGCATGATGCTACCACCACCATGTTTCACTGTTGGGATTATATTGGGCAGGGCCTGGCTTTCTCCACACATACCGTTTAGAATTATCACCAAAAAGGTCTATCTTCACTCATCAGACCAGAGAATCTTATTTCTCATAGTCTGATAGTCCTTCATGTGTTTTTTAGCAAACTCTGTGCGAGCTTTCATTTTTTCTTGCACTGAGGAGAGGCTGCTGTCGGGCCATTCTGCCATAAAGGCCAGACTGGTGTAGGGCTGCAGTGATAGTTGAACTTTCTCATATCTCCCTACTGCATCTCTGGAGCTCAGCCACAGTGATCTTGAGGTTCTTCTTTACCTCTCTCACCAAGGCTCTTCTCCCACAAATGCTCAGTTTGACTTCTTTCATTTAAGGATTGTGGAGGCCACTGTGCTCTTAGGAACCTTGAGTACTGCAGAAATTATTTTGTAACCTTGGTCTATGCCTTGCCACAATTCTGTCTCTGAGCTCCTTGGCAGTTCCTTTGACCTCATGATTCTCATTTGGCTGACATGCACTGTGAGCTGTGAGGTCTTATATACACAGGTGGGTGCCTTTACAAATCAAGTCCTATCAGTTTAATTAAATACAACTGAACTCCAATGGAGTAGAACCATCTCAAGGAGGAACACAAGGAAATGGACAGCATGTGACTTAAATATGAATGTCTGAGCAAAAGTCAAAGTCAATTCACATGTCCATGAAAAAAAATAGTTTTGTCAATTTTGTTGGAAAAATTGTGATGTACAATAATAAATTATATTGAGGTACCGTGTTAGCCAGAAAAAATCGATGTGAATACTTTTCCATCCAATGATGACAAAAGTATTCTCAGAGATAATATTTTCTGGTTAGCCAACAAAGGTATCACTCTGAGAATACTTTTGTCATCATTGGACGGAAAAGTATTCACATCGTTGGAAAAATTGGACATTTCTGGTCAACTTTTAACCCTTCTAACTTCCTAACAAAAAAAAAATGTTTCAAAAATTGTGCTGATGTAAAGTAGACATGTGCAAAATGTTATTTCTTAACTATTTTGTGTGACATAATGCTTTTGTTTCAGGGCATAAAAATTAAAATTTTGAAAATTGCAACATTTTGAAAATTTTCACCAAATTTCTGATTTTGTCAACGATGAGACATTATCAAACAAATTTTAACCACTATGAT
Source organism: Oophaga sylvatica (assembly GCA_033576555.1). NCBI lineage: Eukaryota > Metazoa > Chordata > Amphibia > Anura > Dendrobatidae > Oophaga > Oophaga sylvatica. The sequence goes on from JARQOD010000001.1 coordinate 402,653,741, forward strand.
GAAGCACAATATGTCATGAAACACAGTCTCAGAATCAGTGGGATCTGGTGAAGCGTTAGAGCTATTACCAAATAAAGTGACATGGGTCAGAATTGTAAAATTTGGCCTGGTCATGAAGATGAAAACAGCCTTGGGGTTTAAATGGGCAAAAGTTTTAAAAAAAAGTCCTCTGAAGAAACTTATGATAATTACCATTATTTTGTATCAGTTTGGGTTTTAAGTAAATTTGTTTTACATATTGTGGTTAGATAAAATACAACACCAAATGCCATCACATTCAAGCAATGTTCTGGAGTATGGGAAGGTATAGTGAAGAATTCTAGAGCACTGCAGTTGAGTCCAGCAGAAGGCAATAATCTTTATAATGCATAGACCAATGTGAATTTTTCAGGATCAGGCTTAAACGTCTTCTCTGGGCTTACAATATTGATGACTTCTCCTCAGGATAGGTCATAAATATCAGATCGGTGATGGTCTAAACTCAGTAACCAGACCGATCTGATGCTAGTGAGCCACCCGCCAGGGCCTTGGGGTACTCGGCACCGAGCCCGTTGATTTCTATGGGGATGTCACGGTAGCTGCAGCTCGGTCCGTGGCCCTGGGCGCTCACTGATAAAGGGGATATTTACAGGGGAGTTGAATATTGGTATGGGGATTTGTGACGCCACCTGTGGTACCTGGTCAGGGTGACCAGCGCTGCTATGCAGATCCACTGAAGGGTTGGTATTGTGCAGCAAGATGTTAGGCCTCCCACAGGTGAGGCTGAGTCCTTCAGGGCAGATGGATGTGTAGGTATGCAGGACAGACGGGGACCCGGCAGTTAGGGGTAATAAGGTAGACACACACACAAGTCACTTTGGTACCTTTACTGAAGATGTTGCAGGCACTCCCCGGAGCACTGTAGGGTGAAGGGTGCACATCCAGATTCCTCCACTGAGTAGGTGTGTGGCCTCCTGTTCCTTGCCCTTTTAGTAATGAAGTCCTGGCCTGCATGTAGCTGGGCCTAACTTAGTCTCCGTCCTGCACCTGGCTGACCTTGTGGTTGGACCCTTTCTTGGAATACATAGTCTCTATTTGCTGTGCACGGCTGGACTCCGTCCTCCTGGCCCGGTTATGTGTCAGCTCTGTGGTACTCCTGGGACTTGTAGTCCTCCAGGAACTCCGGTGTTCTCCTAATGGGTCGTGGAGATCCCTATAGGCTCGGACCACGGCGTCCGGTAAATACTTGCTGAGGTGAGCTATGAAGGCTCCTCTGCCTCATTCACTTTCCACTAGCCTTCGTCCTACCCGGGCCCTCACACGATCACACACTGGCAGTTGGTGGGCTGCCTCTTCGCCGCTCTCTAAGCGTCGGCACGCTTTCTCACTGAGCTGCACACACTCGTTTCAGCTCTGACTAAACTGGAGTGGTTTCAGTTCCACTTTACTAGCCTCCACTCTAATGAACTGAACTGCAGGATGCAGCCTTCAGACTGACTGAACTCAGAACTCAACTCTCAACTGAACTTTACTGCAGAATGCAGCCTTCAGACTGACTGCTCTTTCCTGTCTTCGCCCTCCTTTATATGTCTAAACAGCTCCCTCTGGTGGTCTTAGGGAAGGGTGAAGGTGTGTGAGTGCATATAATGACCTCTAGTGGTGTATTCCTTCAGTTCACCCTTCTGGGAGATATGAATCCAGTCGCAGCTGGGCTCCACACTAGCAGCCCCAGCAGTATATGGATGTAAACACTAAACAGCTGCAATTCACTGGTGCCTTAAGTGTGAACCACTGCAGATCTAATGATAGGTCCTCATTATCATTTGCCCAGGAAATTCCTCTAACCACTTAATGACCAAGCCTGAAATTACCATGATGAACTATCAGTTATTTACAATAGTCATTTTTCCTTCTCTGCTTTTCAGTAGCCTTATCTGGCAAGGCTGTAAAAGATTAAAGGCTCATGCAGATATCTGTGGATTTGGTCCGATATCGGACCACAATGCATAGACTGGCAGCGGGTTTCCCAACCTGAGCTGAAAGCCTCATAGAAATATATAAAGTTGCCATGCTCGGATCGGGAGAGCCGTGGCCAGTCCGAGCATTACCGTTCCATGCTCAAACTGTTTGGCACAGACGTCTGAATGAGCCTTAAGCTTTATGTAGGACAAAATACATACCTAATATGTGTAGGTTTTTTGCTTTGTCATAAGAAATATAATTTTTCAGTGGGGGCTTTTTATTTTTTTAGAACATGTGTATATAGGGAAAGACCTATGTGCATTTGTGCTCAAAAGTTTACATTCGCCACCATGATAGCACCAAATCTTTTTCTCCACTCATGGTTAGTGGTTGGGTGAAACCATTTATTGTTAAACTACTGTTTTTTCTATTTTTAAATCATAATGACAACCCAAAACATCCAAATGTCCCTGATCAAAAGTTCACATACCCTGGTGATTTTGGCCTGATAACATGCACAGACGTTGACACAAATGGGTTTGAATGGCTACTAAAGGTAACATCCTCACCTATGACCTGTTTGCTTGTAATCAGTGTGTGTGCATAAAAGCTGACTGAGTTTCTGGGATCCAGACAGACTCTTGCATCTTTCATGCAGCCACTGACGTTTCTGGATTGTGAGTAATGAAAAGCAAAAGAATTGTCAACGGATCTACGGGAAAAGGTAGTTGAACTGTGTAAAACAGGAAAAGTATACAAAAAGATATCAAAAGAATTGATAATGCCAGTCAGCAGCGTTCAAACTGTGATTAACAAATGGAAAATCAGGGGCCCTGTAAAAACAAAACCACGGTCAGGTAGACCAACAAAAATTTCGTCCACAACTGCCAGGAAACTTGTTCGGGATGCAAAGAAAAACCCTCAAATAACATCAGCTGAAATGCTGGACTCTCTGAAAACTAGCAGTGTGGCTGTTTCAAGTTGCACAATAAGGAGGCACTTGAAGAAAAATGGGCTTCATGGTCTAGTCGCCAGAAGAAAGCCATTACTCCACAAGTGCCACAAAGTATCTTGCCTACAATACGCAAAACAGCACAGAGACAAGCCTCAAAACTTCTGGAACAAGGTAATTTGGAGTGATGAGACCAAAATTGAACTTTTTGGCCACAACTATAAACGTTACATTTGGAGAAAGGTCAACAAGGCCTATGATGAAAGGAACACCATTCCTACTGTAAAGCACAGAGGTAGATCGCTGATGTTTTGAGGATGTGTGAGCTACAAAGGCACAGGAAACTTGGTCAAAGTTGAAAGAAAGATGAATGCAGCACGTTATAAACAAATTTTGGAGGCAAATTTGCAATCTTCAGCCTGGAAGCTGCACATGGGACGAACTTGGATGTTCCAACATGACAACGATCCAAAACACAAGGCCAAGTCGACCTGTCATTGGCAACAGTAGAACAAAGTGAAGGTTCTGGACAGGCCATCTCATTCTCCTGACCTCAATATCATTGAGACACTCTAGGGAGATCTCAAGCACGCAGTTCATGGTAGACAGCCCAGGAATTTACAGGAACTGGAGGCTTTTTGCCAAGAAGAGTGGGCAGCTTTATCATCTGAGAAAATAAAGAACCTCATCCACAACTACCACAAAAGACTTCAAGCTGTCATTGATGTTAGAGGGGGCAGTACACGCTATTAATGGGGTATGTAAACTTTTGATCAGGGTTATTTGGATGTTTTGGGTTGTCATTATGGTTTAAAAAGAGAATACAGTAGTTTGAAAATAAATAGCTTCACCCAACCACTAACCATGAGTGGAGAAAAAGTTTTGGTGTTACCAATCATATTCTGTGAAAAAAGGCCAAGAAAGCAAAAATTCTGATGGGTATGTAAACTTTTGAGCCCAACTGTACATAGTTGAATGGGGGACGGATAAGTCAGGAGGAGACCTTCCATCATGGCTTATCTGCTCAGTCACCTTGTTCTGGGCGTTGACTTTCAAACAAGTTGCAGCTTTCAGAATAAAACATAGACATTTCTAATGATGGTGTCTTTCTGATTCATGGTCCTCGTTGCTCACACAGCACTAATCACCTAACAGGTTCCCTTTAAATACAGTAGAAGGATAAAATCATAGCTAGTCTATTAGGGTTAAGTAGAAATGGGTTATGACTTTATAGACCATCTCCTTTTTATTGTATTATCATTAAATCTATATAAACCACAAAAATCTAGACCTTTTTTTATGTGAAAAGTTGAAAAACATAATTAAATCTGGTCAAAATAAAGAAAACATTTCCCAAAAAATATTTAGCACCTTCCATTGATGCAAACCATAAAAGAAATATAAATAAGTGGTGTATTTTTTATAGGGAATCCATCAGCAGGTTTTTGCTGTGCATTTTTCATAGAATACTTGTTTGTCTGATGTAGATGTAGAAGACTTAAGACTTCTTAGCTGTGTATAACCCCGCCCACACCTGATTGGCAACTTTCTGTGTCCATTGTCAGCAAGCAGCCAATCAGTCGTGAGGGCGGGTTCACACAGATTAGCTGGACTGGTCTGCACGTGAAATGTAGTCAGGCAGTGATAATCTCCTGCTGATAAAATACTGATTTTAGTGAAACTATAATACAGTCTAATAAGTGACACATCTCTGGAATCAGGGTCTTGTGCTCTATATTATGCTGCTCTCAGATTAAATAGTAAACACCTGCTCACAGATTCCAGTTAAATAGGTTTAAGAAGCAGCACTGAACCCTCAAATGCACTTCTTGTTGCGCATCTTTAATCCCAGACTTTTTAGTTCCCCAGTCGAATCTTCTGAGGTCAATCTATTTGTTGTCTAATATTTATAAAGTAATCACTGACCACAGAACAGCAATGATACAATAGATGTAGACAGGTGACAGGGCAAAGCTCTTTCTGCGCCCTCTGTTTGGCAGAAAACAGAGCATCTTGGCTATTTAAACAAGATGGAACTTTATGGCTGCAGAAAGTGCTCAAGTAATGAAGAAAGCAGCTGACACATGCATGTCATTGCTAGTTAACAAGGCAGAATGACCTCTGCTGATGGTGCCATTTTCGAATACCAAGGGAATACTGGAAGGGAATTGATGGAATTCTATATATAGAAATTATGGCACTTTCTGAAATTCTCTTTGACCTTTTTTTTTCTCCCTGAATCTATAGTTGCAATGGAATTAGTCATTAAAATGAAGATGTCTACACCTCTAAAATTATGACATTTATGATGTATTTGGATAGTTATAGAAGTCTTCCATTTTATTATTTTCCAGTACGTAAGTTTTGTCAGGAAAAATATACAGTGTGACAGGATCACTGGCACAGTGTATGAGGGGAGATATGTATCACTGCGCATTTTGGCATCAGTGGTATGAAACCAGGATATTTTTCCTCCAGCACACTAAGTGTTGGGAGGGTTAAAGTAAGCTGCTCACATGGGCTGGTTTTATGTGAGCACTCATAGAGTGGGAAGGAGAGTGCTCATCACATCTCTTCCTGCGGAGCCACTGGCATGTGTACTAGAAGGACCTGCGGTGATGTCACAATCATGTGTTTATCACATGTTCCTGGTTAAATACCTAGACATGAGAGACAGTCTGGGGGGTGTCTTGGGTGAGGAGGTACTCCCACTGAGCTCCAAGGAGGAGCCGAGGACATTGCCAGAAAAGGGCTTTGTTATACTTTATTTGTTTTGTTTTCTGTCAAACCAGAAAGGCTCTGCTTTTTTTTGTTTTCTGAACCCTTCCCTGGTGTATGCTGACTTCAATAAACCAGCAGGTGTTTCACCACCAAAGGGTATGTTTCAACTGTCCGGAATACATCCGGATTAGCTTCTGATTGAACGCTGCGTCCAGATGTTACAGCATAGTGGAGGGGATTTGAAGAAACCCCTATCTCCATTATGCGTACTAATACACGGGTGACACACCCACGAATCTGGACATGCGTCGCGTCTTTATAGACCGCAGCATGTCTGTTTATCTTGCAGAGACGATCCGTCTCCGCAAGATAAATAATACAGTGTATGGATATGATGCGGTGATTCCGCATTTGTTCAATGAACACTTGCGGAATCACTGCGCATAGAAAGGGGGGCAGCGCTTTGGGCGGAGCGGGCATGTGCTGCGTCTAAAGCATCAGCAATCCGGACCATGAAACATACCCAAATTGTTCCTGTGTCTACCTGAGGAAGCAGCTTAGCGTGGCAACCCCTCATAACAGATAATCTGAAGGCGAGTGTTAGGCCTTCTCACAGCCAATTGGGTTTATGTTATAAGTTTATTTAGTTGCAAAATCTTCCAAAAGCGGTGCAGCTGCCAAACAGGAGATGTTATTGAGCTCCTTTGATTTGGGTGTCTGTGAGAATTCCATTTCCCGACACCCCATCTAAATAAAACAGTTCTTTAAAGGGAAAACATCAGCTGCTTCATGTTGACCAAACCACTGGCCGCATGAATCAGAGGCTGGCTCCATGATTATTGCCATATATATTTCACTATGAAACATTGCAGCCTTGCCGAGGAAATACACTTTTCCACATTAGCCAGGGACATTGAGACCAGAATGCCTGGTATAAGAGGCAGGTCCCCGGAGGTTTCTCCCCACCACCCACAGACCTGACTACTCTCTCCAGTGGTGGACACGGACATAAAAGGGCCCCTGTGAAAGAACAGTATATGGACCTTCTGCAGCGCAATAGTTCTGCTTATGGCAGAAGTTGATCACTGCTTTGTAGATGAGAGTGAGGCCTCTTGCCTAACTGCTGCACAGGTTACACCCGTGATATGTCTGCTGCTGTTTCTCTCGTTATATGTGTCTATAAGGAGAGACATGTTAGTCAAGAGGAGCGGGACGGGGAGTAGCCATCAGAGACCGGCCTCGTGTACTCGTCGTGCTAGTCTTTTTGTCCTTGGTAGGCACTTTAATGGGAATCTGTCACCAGGTTTTGGCTACCTAATTTGAGAGCTGCATAATGTAGGGAAAGAGACCCTGATTCCAGCGATGTGTGACGTGTCACTTACTTTTCTGGGTGCAGCAGTTGTGCTGCACTGATGCAGATGTGTGGCCCAGCTGCGCTTGGTACACATGTTCCCTGGAGAATGCACAGAAAGGTAATCACAAATATCTGATAAGCACACAACACTTGACATTTTTCCTGGTTCCACCAGAGGGAGTCCTTGAGACAGCAGTGAGATAAAGACAATCTAGCTGAAAGTTAGGAGTCGTTGGTGTTACCTCAGGAGGAGCAGACACGACATCTCGGTACGGAGTTACCTCAGGAGAAGCTGTCATCTACTGCTGCCTGTGCTCATATTCAGGTGTGTGTAGGACGACAGGCGAGTGGAGAAAGGGAAAGAGTGACCGAGGTGATATAGCAACGATAGCTGCCTCCACTCTATATAACCGGACACCGGGTCCGAAGCTTGCTAGAACCTTCACGGCTAGTGGGAGAAAACCGGAATCCCTGCTGGACTTCAGGTCGCAGAGGGGCCCTTCAGTGCTGATACGTAACCGAGGTTAGGAAGACAGGGGTCTGGCAGGTATCGCCATAGAGACACTGTTCTGTCCACAAAAAGACCTCATCACAAGATCAGCCGGGCGTAGAAAGGAGAAGGAGTTAAACTTAGCTTCATGCAGGTTGGAAACTCACACATTAAGAAGTAAGGAGGCCTTAAACCTACTCAGTGATTACTGGATGTGCATCCTTCACCCTGAGCAGCTTCCCGGGACATACCTGCAAATACCACCAGTAAAGGTATGGAAAGAGACTGATTTGTGTGTGACTGCCTTATTGCTTGCACCCCTGCACCGCCATATACTTAGGGGGACTAGTCTTACCTGTGGAAGACTTAACATCTTGCTGCCCAGTAACAACCCCTCTGAGGATTCACCCTGCAGCGCTGGTCACCCTGATCAGAAACCTCAGGTGGCGTCACGAACAATTATTACAATCCCCTGTAAATATCCCCCTTTGAATGAGCGCCCAGGGCAACGGACCGAGCTGCGCTACCCGTGACCTATTTCCCATAGACTTCAACGGGCTCGGTGCCGAGTACCCCATAACCCTGGTGTTGTGCGACTCATCTACTTGGCGTCACGAACAGGATACGAAGCTTACTGGATGTGAGTCCTGTGTGCCTAGATTGGACTGTTTTGTGCATAAAGACTGTGCTGCTGTTTTGTGATTTTTGGCGCCAATTGTCCGCCATTGCCCGCCAAAGTACAGCGCTACAGCGCAAAGAGAAGGGGCGTACCTGCAGAAAGCGCGCGGATTCCCGGACACGCCCCCAACGCTGGCGGGTCCTGTGGAGAGCTTCAGAGTGCCGGCGACGCAGGTCCTTCCCCATCGCTGTGCCTGGCTGAGCTGCAGCCTTCAGGAGAAGGTAGGCCACACTTAACTAGGGGGGGAGCACAGACATGTCGCAGCCACAAGCTGACAGCGCGGCCCAGGGCGACCGCTCCGGTGACATACCCGCCGGCGCTGCAGCGCAGGATGGAAACGCTGGCCCCTCACCAGGTCCGGTGGCCCCGATAATACCGCTGACGCTCCCATACCTGCCTGGAGCAAAGTGGCTCCCTCAGTATAGCGGTAAGCCGGATACCCTGTCAGGGTTCAAGCGCAAAATATGCAGCATAATGGACATGTACCCTATGACAGAGAAGCAAAGAGCTGCAGTAGTATTAGGACAATTGACTGGGGCTGCAGAAAGAGAAGTAGAGACTTGGACAGCTGCAGACCAGGAATCAGTGCTTTCAATTTTCTTAAAGCTACAGACTATTTTTGAGGACCATACTGAAACAGATCTCCGGATGACGTTTTACCAATGCTCCCAGAGACCAGATGACAGTATTAGAGACAACGCCTGCCGACTACAGGGGGCCCTGCGAGCTCTCAAACAGGTTAACCCTATAAGTGCCGTTAATGAAAGAAAAATGTTGAAGGAACAATTTGTACGGGGACTGAGGTCCCAAGCTGAAAGCAGGACTGTGCACTGGTGGTCCTTGGATCATTATGACGCTACCTTTGATGCCTTAAAAGATATGGCTATAAAAGGACTGCGACCCCTGGAGGAGCCTGAAGTGGCAACCCAGTATCACCCGGGTGAAGCCACTCTAAAGCCAGCAGCATCCACCTTTTTCCCGCTGGTGGCGGAAGCCAAAACGCAGGTGGCGCCCCCTACTGAGTTGGACTGTCTGCGCTCAGAAGTGCGCCAGCTGACTAAAAACCTGGCCGCTGTAATGAGTGCCCTGCAACTGCGGAAGGAAGAAGGAGGAAAGATCCTGCTAGCCGACTGCCCAGAGGATGTCCCTTGGATGAACCGGAGGAAAAGGAGGATGTCGCCCCACCGGAGGAGGACAACGCCACCCCCAGGAGCGACCCCTGATCAGCACCATCCTCGCCGAGAGATCATCTGCTACCGTTGCAACGGAAAAGGTCATCTAGCCCAACAGTGTCCTTTAAACAAGCAGATCCTCGGTCCGAGGGCCAACACCCAGGAATAGACTCTTCAGGCCCCTCAGACTGGAACCGCAGGTTTGTGGGAGGAAGACCCTACCTGTCCATCATCCTGGACGGGATCGCAATCCCTGCCCTGCTGGACACTGGATCTCAGGTGACCATCATACCTGATGTCCTTTATAATAAGTTTTGGTCCATGGACAGTCTCCAGCCCCCGAGCCCTGACTTTGCTGTGTATGCCTCTAATGGTCTCCCTGTTGATATACTCGGAGCCAAAAACGTGGACGTAAAGGTGGGCAGAGTGGACCTGAAGGACCAGGGACTCTTAGTAGTAAAGACTGTAAATGAGGAAAATGGCTTAAATGTGGTTTTAGGTACAAACATTATTAGTAACTGTCTGGGAGAAGTTGTGTTTTTGCTCCAACAGCTCGCTGAAGTTGCCAAGCCAAAGCAAAAGGGAGTGATCCAGAGGGAGATCCGGGCCCTGATGTGCCAGCAGCAAGCGAAGCTGACAGATGGTGAAATTGGTAATGTACGGGTGACAGACCCGAACCCCATTGTGATATCCCCAATGAGTGAAATGCTTATATGGTGTAGAGCAGCAATAGGTCTGAGAGGACAGAACTACCAAGCAGTAGTAGAGCCCCATTGTTCAGAGCACAGACCTACACTCTTGACTGCTAGAAGGGTAGTAGAAGTACGAAATGGGAGAGTACCAGTACGTCTTCTAAACTGGGGAGAAGATGAAGAAAATTTACCACGTTATGCCACTGTTGCTAAATTACATACCGTAGATAACAACTCCATTCTCACGACAGAGTCCTTAGCCTCCCGCCAACCAGCGGAGGATAATGACCCAGCAACCCAGGTGGAGGATTGGTGTCAGCAGCTCCATGTCGGGACAGACACCACTCCAGCCCACCAGAAACAGGGAGTACTACGTGTGGTACAGGAGTACGCACAGGTATTTAGCAAACACCCACTTGACTTTGGGACCATTAAGGGAGTACAGCATCACATCCCTACAGGCAGCCATCCTCCTATCAAAGAGCGATACAGGCCTATACCTCCAGCACACTACCAGAAAGCTAAGGAAATGTTGCGTGACATGAAGGAAGCAGGGGTGATAAGGGATAGTTGTAGTCCCTGGGCAGCACCTCTAGTCCTAGTTAAGAAAAAGGATGGAAGCATGAGAATGTGTGTAGATTACAGACAAGTAAATCGCATAACACATAAAGATGCATACCCTTTACCACGCATTGAGGAATCCTTAGCTGCCTTGAAAACTGCTAACTGCTTTTCCACCCTCGACCTCACTAGTGGGTACTGGCAAGTAGCTGTGGCTGAGGAGGATCGGGAGAAGACGGCTTTCACCACCCCGATGGGACTCTGTGAGTTTGACAGGATGCCGTTTGGACTCAGCAGTGCCCCGGGAACATTCCAGAGAGTGATGGAGAGTTGCCTGGGACATCTCAACTTTGAAACCGTGTTGCTGTACCTGGACGACGTAATTGTGTACTCCAAGACGTATGAGGATCATCTGAAGCACCTGGCAGAGGTATTCGAGTCACTGTCCAAGTATGGGATGAAACTGAAGCCTTCAAAGTGCCATCTGCTCAAACAAAAGGTACAGTACTTGGGACATATTGTCAGCTCAGAAGGAGTAGCGCCGGACCCCGAGAAGGTCACTGCCATCCAGAAATAGCCAGAACCAAGGAATCTCAAGGAGGTGCGCCAGTTCCTGGGACTGACAGGTTACTACCGGAGGTTTGTAAAGGACTACACCAAGAAAGCAGCGCCTCTGCAGGACCTTCTGGTAGGACAGCCCCTCAAGAGCAGAAATCCTCCATTCCACTGGGGTAAAGAACAAGCTGAGGCATTTAAGGAGATGAAGGAGATCCTGACAGGCGATGAGATCTTAGCCTATCCTGACTACAGCCAGCCGTTCCTGCTGTACACTGATGCCAGCAACGAAGGATTGGGAGCTGTCCTCAGTCAGAAGCAAAATGGCCAAGAAAAAGTCATCGCATATGCAAGCAGGAAGCTCCGGCCGACCGAGAGAAACCCAGAGAACTATAGCAGCTTCAAGTTGGAGTTCCTGGCGCTGGTCTGGGCCATTACAGAAAGATTCAAGCATTACCTAGCCTCCAGCAAGTTCACTGCTTACACAGACAATAACCCCTTGACACATCTTGAAACAGCCAAGCTGGGAGCCATGGAGCAACGTTGGATGGCTCGGCTGTTGAATTATCAATTTACCATCAAGTACAGGGCGGGCCGTAAGAACGCCAACGCTGACGCCTTGTCCAGAATGCCGCATGAATCCGACACGGAAGAGGAATCGGATGATCTAGAAGAGATTGAGCTACCTGCATTCCACAGAAATGGGATGATCCACGAGCAACGGGCCTACAGGAGGCAGCATGGTAAGACGTTAAACCCTTTACCTCACCACAGCTGGAAGGAGACCCAGAACAGTGACCCGGTTGTCAGCCACATCAAGGAACTGATAACTCAGGAAGGTTCCTCCTTGGAGAAGGATGCGTCTCAACAAGCAAAGCAGCTGTGGAACGAGAGAAGCCGGCTGTTCATCTACCGAGAGAAGCTGTGCCGAAGGTACGTCAACCCCAGAACCCATGAGATGGTATGGCAGATAGTAGTGCCAAGAACAGACATCCAGATGGTGTTGGAAGCCTACCACGATCGAGCGGGGCACTTTGGCTGGAAGAAGCTGGAAACCCTGCTGAAGTGTCGTTTCTACTGGGTGGGAATGCGAAGTTCCATCGAGAAATGGTGCAAAAACTGTGCGTCCTGTAGCCTCCGAAGAAAAGACTACAGTAGCCAGAAAGCACACCTGCAGCCCATCAAGACGACTCGTCCCTTGGAGATCGTGGCCTTGGACCATGTCAAGTTGTCAGCCAGCAGGTCAGGATACTCATATGCCCTGACAATGGTGGATCACTACTCCAGGTTCCTGGTGGTCACCCCTGTCAAAGATCTGACAGCTGAAACAGCAGCAAAGACGTTTCAGGCGTATTTCTGCAGACCCCATGGATATCCAGAGCAAGTGTTAACTGATCAAGGTCCTGCCTTTGAAGCCGAACTGTTTAAGGAATTCTGTCACTTGTACGGGTGTAAGAAGATAAGAACCACACCGTACCACCCCCAAACCAATGGTCTCTGTGAGAAGATGAATCACATAGTTATTGATCTGCTGAAGACGGTACCACTTGAGGAGAGGAATCGGTGGCCAGACCTACTACCTGACCTGGTAGATCTGTACAATCACATACCGGTGAGTTCCACCAACTGCACTCCAGCCTACCTTATGCGAGCAAGACCAGGAAAGCTGCCCATGGATTTGGAACTTGGTGTTGTAGAACCAGAAGCTGATGTTACTACTGAAGATTGGGACACAAACAGACAGGAACAGTACAGGAGAGTACAAGCCTGCGTGGAAGATAGTCTCAATAAAGTAAGGGAAAAGCAAGAGGAGAACTACAACAAAAGTGCGCCAGCTAAGCCTTTTATGCCTGGAGAAATTGTGCTAAAAAGAAAAAAAGAATGCACAAATTGGATGATCAGTGGGAACAAGAGCCATATGTCGTGCAAAATTCCAAATTTGACAACAGGAAAACCTGTACCATTAGCAAAGATGGAGGAAAAACGACCACCACGGTATCCAGAGACCACCTTAAACTGTGTCCAGACATGTTAAAACTTCCCGAGGAAGAACTTGTTATGGAAAAAGAGAAATCAGGTGAAGTCATACACACGGACCTAGGAGATTTTTCTGCAGATTGGCCTTGTATCGGAGACGCTGTGATTATTCCAGTACTTCAATTTTACCAACCACAAGAAGCGCTTCAACGTCCAGTTGAGCCAGTTGCCGCAGCAGAAGAAATAGTTCAAGAAGAACCTGCTCCTGTAGCACCTCCAGAAGTAGTATCTCAAAGAATGGAATCTCAAAATGTGGAACCTTCAGATGTTGGGTCTCAGGTAGAAGAATCCCCTGGCGAAACAAAACTGCATCGCCCAGCCACAAGTATGCTTGCCAGATCCCTAGAGAGGTTAAGGCAGTATTACAGTTTGCCAGCACGCAGAACAGATAGGCCTAAAGTTACTATACCTGACACCACACCACGTAGGTCAGTACGTACAACGAAAGGAAGGTTACCTGTTAGGTACCAAGAGTAGTCCTAGCAAATTAATCTAGTATGACCCAGATAGGGTTTACTTAATTGTACAAAGTTATGAAGAAAATTGCATTTTATTGAGAATGTTATATGATAATGTTTATATGCTGAAGTGGTTATGATCGAAATGTGATTTTTCTAGAAATGTTCTTATGCCAAGGACTGCGTGCTGAGGACTCTTGCAGCACAGAACTTTAGTTGTAAATAGTTGGCACTCAGTGCCCCATCTTGGTTTTACGTAAAAGCCATTCTACCTCTGAAGAAAAACCCGTATGGTGTGGCCTTGAGTGAGGTCTGCAGCAAAGAAGTCCTGCAGCCCACCCAGGACCCACGTGGGAGGTTTTTGGTGCGGGTCCTCCACAAGAATATTGTATTTATTTGCACTGTGAAAATATTTTGATATTTTTCTATTTTGCAACTTGTACACAATGTAACGTTAAAGTGTCCTTACCTCCCGCAAGGGATGAGTTATGTTGTTAATGTTATTATAAAAATTGTTTTTCTTTTTCTATTTCAGCCCGGGAGTGCTGACGATAACTAGGGGGGGATGTGTGGCCCAGCTGCGCTTGGTACACATGTTCCCTGGAGAATGCACAGAAAGGTAATCACAAATATCTGATAAGCACACAACACTTGACATTTTTCCTGGTTCCACCAGAGGGAGCCCTTGAGAGAGCAGTGAGATAAAGACAATCTAGCTGAAAGTTAGGAGTCGTTGGTGTTACCTCAGGAGGAGCAGACACGACATCTCGGTACGGAGTTACCTCAGGAGAAGCTGTCATCTACTGCTGCCTGTGCTCATATTCAGGTGTGTGTAGGACGACAGGCGAGTGGAGAAAGGGAAAGAGTGACCGAGGTGATATAGCAACGATAGCTGCCTCCACTCTATACAACCGGACACCGGGTCCGAAGCTTGCTAGAACCTTCACGGCTAGTGGGAGAAAACCGGAATCCCTGCTGGACTTCAGGTCGCAGAGGGGCCCTTCAGTGCTGATACGTAACCGAGGTTAGGAAGACAGGGGTCTGGCAGGTACCGCCATAGAGACACTGTTCTGTCCACAAAAAGACCTCATCACAAGATCAGCCTGGCGTAGAAAGGAGAAGGAGTTAAACTTAGCTTCATGCAGGTTGGAAACTCACACATTAAGAAGTAAGGAGGCCTTAAACCTACTCAGTGATTACCTGGATGTGCATCCTCCACCCTGAGCAGCTTCCCGGGACATACCTGCAAATACCACCAGTAAAGGTATGGAAAGAGACTGATTTGTGTGTGACTGCCTTATTGCTTGCACCCCTGCACCGCCATATACTTAGAGGGACTAGTCTTACCTGTGGAAGACTTAACATCTTGCTGCCCAGTAACAACCCCTCTGAGGATTCACCCTGCAGCGCTGGTCACCCTGATCAGAAACCACAGGTGGCGTCACGAACAATTATTACAATCCCTGTAAATATCCCCCTTTGAATGAGCGCCCAGGGCAACGGACCGAGCTGCGCTACCCGTGACCTATTTGCCATAGACTTCAACGGGCTTGGTGCCGAGTACCCCATAACCCTGGTGTTGTGCGACTCACAGACTTCTGTGTTCATTGTATAATGACAGTAAGCTGCTAATCGAAGCAAGGGACATGATTGGACCAGGAGGCACATGTCAGCTAGTTTAGCAGTAATGATCTCCTGCTGATAAAACACTGATAATATTGAAACAACAGCACACAGCCTAATAAGTGACACATCACTGAAATCAGTGTCTCAGCCCTTACCTCATGGTGTTCTCAGATTACATAGCAAAAGCCTGCTGACAGATTCCCTTTAAAGTATATATTCTCTGAAATGCATCAGTGATTCAAAGTTGGAATTACAAAGCTGGTCTCTGATTCATGGATTCATTCTGCCTTTGGTTCAGGCAGCATGAATTAGCTGATGAGTTTTAATCATTTCTCGTTGGGTGTTTAATGCAATTTAATATTGTCAGGGAATTTATAGCTTTTTTAATAAACCCTTTTAATAATAATAGGCAGCACAGTGGCTCAGTGGTTAGCATTGCAGCGCTGGGGTCCTGGGTTCAAATCCCACCAAAGACAACATCTGGAAGGAGTTTGTATGTTCTCCCCGTATTTGTGTGGCTTTCCTCCAGATTCTCTCCAAAAGACATACTGATAGGGAATGTAGATTGTGAGCCCCGATGGGGACAGCGATGATGATGTCTATAAACGCTGCGGAACATGATGGCACTTTATGAGTAAGCATAAAAAATAATACAAAATAAAATCGTAGTTAAAAAGATGCTAATAAAGTGTCACTTTTTACATCTGGCCAAACAAAAATTGGAACCTCACCCAGTGCAAGAACAAGGGACTTTTGTCTCAACACATAACCGCCGCTGCCAATCACTGACTGCAGCGACGGTGTCAGTACGGTTATTATGTCAATGTTAAGCCAAAATTTTTCATTTATTCGGAAACACTTTGCATGTGCGACTTCATAACCGTAGAATACAAATTTGCATTCTCGTTCCTCACCTCTTTGTTTGCCTGTCGTGAAGCTGTGTTTTGATTGTTAGATTAACGCATGGTTTCTCAATGAAAAGCTCTACGAAAGATGTACAAAAGATGTTCTTCTGAAAACATAGACAATCACAAGATATCCATGATGTGATAGGTAGTAAAAATGTTTATGAATGGAGGACTACTTATTGTCTCCTAGTAACAAGGCTTTTGTTCCGTAAGAATGAACTTGGTAGCATCCACCATACCAACGTTAACTTAGATACCCGAGGATTTCTAAGAAATCTCTCACCACTTATTTGAATTTACATTTACATCTTGCTGGTTTTTGTTTTTGTTTTGCTCTGGAGGCCAAATTTTCAGTGTTCGGGATAATTCCTATGCTTTGTATTCTACATGTAAAATTTTTTTTTTTATGTTTTTTGGTTTGAAGACAAAGTAATTATAGACCTAATTTAAAATCATACTTTTTTTTGTTGAATTTTCATCCTTTTATCCACGTACTGTAGTACAGGTTTTCCCAGTATAGGTAACTCAGATGAACTCAAGGAGTTTTTTTCAGCAGAAGAAATTTTTTTTCCCTAAAGCCTCCTTTGTGTTATTTTTTATTTTTTTTCCTTAACATTTTTCCACTTTTTTTGGAGGGTTTTCCCGTAGTTTTTGTAACTTCTTTTTTTGCTGTAGTTTTTTTCCGCTCCATTGAATAATGAAGAAACCGATAATTTTTTTAAGCAAAACACTGGGAAAGACTTCCAGACGTTTTATGAGTTTTCCCATTCACTTGCATTGTAAAGTCCAGAGCGTCTTCTGAGCAGAAAACATCAAAAGATGTTGACGTTTTTAGAAACCCGAAGTGGTTAAAAAATGTTCAAAAGCCTGAACATGTGAATATCAAGTTGTTTTTCCATAAAAGTGCATGTAATTTTAGATATTTTCTGATAGGTTTTTCACATGGAATCCGCCTGAAAAAGACATTGTGTGCACATACCCTAAAAGTTATTTACTTCTGAATATAAAGATTCTTATAAACAATGGCATTCTGTTTTCGATACAACCCTAAAACAGAAATACGGAAGAGTTGATGGGATTGTCTGGTTTAGAAAAACCATTTTATCTACCAATTTTGAGTTATTAGAAGGGAATCCCCCATTTTGGACCTCCATAAATTAGTCGGAGTGGAAAGTTGCTGCACACAGCATCTCTGTCTCTCGAGGACCCAGCACATATGTGCATTGCACAAACAATTTGCTGATTTAAATAGTTGCCTTACAATTGCAATTTCCCCCGTGGCGGCCAGGAAGGGAAATTGAACACTTGGAGCAAGGTTACTTACAAATTACAAGCTGATTTTGGGGTGTCAGTGGCAGAACAATCTATGACCCTCTTATTTGACAATTCTAGAAAAAAAAATTGTGAACTATGAGACTATTTTGATTCATAAGCTAGCATTTTGATTATTCTTATTATTGCAGTTACTACTGCATCAAGAGTATTAATAGTAGAATTCCTGGTCCGAGGGGCGGCGGCAGTGCCGGGTGTTCATGCGAGAGATTCACACGAGAATCGTGCGAGTCTCTCGCTAGTGTGATCCCGGCCTAAGTGACATTAGAGACCTTTTACATGAGCCAATAATCGTCTAAGAACCATTGTTAGGAGCGTAGTTCTGTGTAAATATGCCAGCAGTCAGCCGACAAACAAGCACAACTCTCATTCTCTGGGCGATTGGATTTTTAGGCATGCATAAATATCAGGCACATCGCCCCATGTAAATAAAGGATTTCTGGAACAGTTGTATTAGCGATCATTCATTCCCCATCAATGGTAAGGCCTCTTTCACATTTCCGGCGGGCGCATGGCGGCGCCCCCGGCATTTTGCCGCAGCGCCGCATCTGAAAATCTGATGCGCCGCATGCGGCTTTTTTCGCATTGACATGCATTAGCGCCGGATGGCGCCGCATGTCAATGCGTTGCATGCGGTTTTGTCCGGATGCGGCGCAAATGTACATTGCGGCGTCCGGAAAAAACGCTGCATGTAACGTTTTTTGTTTTTGCCGGATGGTTTCTTATCTCTCCAAGCATCAGAAACCATCCGGCAAAAAACCGCATTTTGGCCGCCGGAAGTGTGAAAGGTTTTCACATGCGGCGCTGCGGCAAAATGCCGGGGGCGCCGCCAGGCGCCCGCCGGAAATGTGAAAGAGGCCTAACTGAACACTGAACGACTTGGATATGGCCCATAGATGATAAATTATATAAAATGTTGTGGTCTGTGTACAGTCTGGTCTTGGCCTTGTAGACTGCTGGTGATGTGTACCATTATCTTTAAGGTAATCCTGATAACACTTTGTTCACTTGGTGCCTGATTTCAATCATAGTTATCACCCTTTCCAATTTATCTGCAATCCATAGCTTAAGGCTGGGTCTCACATAGCGATACACCAGCGATCCCGACAACGATCAGGATCGCTGGTGTATCGCTACATTATCGCTGCTGTGCTGCCAAACAGGCAGCTCAGGCAGCGATCAGTACAAGCGACACTGCGGGTAACATCGCTTAGTTACCCGCAGTGTACCTTGGATACCAGCGCCCTGATGCAGGGAGCTGGTAACCAAGGTACACATCGGGTTTCCAGGCGCTGCGCTGTGCCTGGAAACCCGATGTGTACCTTGGTTACCAGCTCCCTGCTTTAGGGAGCTGGTATCTAAGGTACACAGCGGGTTTCTAGGCACAGCCCCGCGCCTGGAAACCCGCTGTGTACCTTGGTTACCAGCGGATCGCTGGTCTCCCCCTGTCACACGCAGCGATGCGTGCCTGTCAGCGGGAGATGAGCGATCAAAAAAATGTCCTGGCCTTTCAGCGACGATCAGCGATACCCAGCAGGGGGGCTGATCGTCGCTGAATGTCACACACAGCGATATCGCTGGTGAGCTCGCTGCTGCGTCACAAAACTAGTGACTCTCGAGCACGTTGTGTGAGACTGGGGCTTAAGGTACTGTCACACTAAGCGAGATCGCTAACGACATCGCTAATGCGTCACCGATTTTATGATGCAGTAGCGATCTCGTTAGCGACTTAGCTGTGTGTGACATGTAGCAGCGATGTGGCCCCTGCTGAGATGTCGCTGATCGCTTATGAACGTTCTGAGCCGTTTTTTGGTCGTTGGTGTCCCGCTGGTGAGCCTGAATCGCTGAGTGTGACACCCTTTATGAACGACTTCACCAGCGTCGCAGGCGGGACTAGGTTTTCCCAACGACCGCAGAGGTCGTTATACAGATCGCTGATCTCTGACGAGTTGTGTTGGAAGCTAACTAGTGACCACATAGCGATCGCACCAACGATCTCGTCAGGTCGTGTCGTTGTCGTGATCGCGGTGCGATCACTAAGTGTGGCAGTGCCTTTAGTTGGAGCATCTGTTTAACCAACCGAGTCCAGGACTGGGAGCTATTTTCAGTCATTGATTCTGGATAGAGATGATTATTGAGTTTGCATTGAATTTTCCGAAAATTTACAGTTTAACACAAAATTTTACATTTGAGATTTGATTGGCTGTTTGCAAAAAAAAAATAGAAAAACTTACCCGGCATCATTTCCCACACTTCTCAAGTATCAGAAATCCATCTAATGTCATTTTGCGTTGCCGCACGGTCCTCCCCATACTGTCCTGCAGCCAGTAGCGTAGCTACCGGGGTGGCAGAGGGGGAGGTCACCCAGGGTGACACGCTCTGAGGGGGCCCACCCGGAGCTACGCTACTGTAACTGTATGGGCGTGCACAGCTCGCCTATACAGTTACATTATGCGGTAGTGCAGGGAGAATCGATCTCTCTGCACTGCCGCCCGACCGCTATGGGCCCCTGAGCAGGTGGTGGGGACCCGGTGCCAGTAGTGGGCCCCGCCCGTCATCGCAGGGTCAGTTGTATCGGCATAAGCCGCTTCTAGAGGGGGATTCTGGCAGGTCTTTCTCCTTTCTCCATGTTCAAAACACATAGAAGCCCGTATGAGTGAGCATCTGCATAGGAGAGTTGGGAGAGATACCTACTGTATCTGTAGGATGAACGTCCAGCCAACAGTGATCTCACTTAATATCTTACAACATGGCCTGCTCTAGATTCCTGAATCCGGAAGGGATATCAATTAATTGACAAATGGAGATAGAGGACATCTACCCACAAGACAGATCTCTCTGAACCGGATACCCAGTGCTTGTAGCCCAATACACAAAGATCATGTTTTGATGACATGTAAAGGCGGAAATCTCCTTTAAACATTATTCTGTACCTCCATCCATTTGGATAACAAGTCTTCATGTTCCTATTTATTACCTGCAATATTGCCTGTAATTTATGTCAAACTGACCTTTTTTCACATCCTTGAGGTTGTATTACACTGGATTTCCATCATCTGTACATGTTTGGTAATTCATCATTAGGTTGTTGAACAGAATGTAGAACAGTGAAAATGTTTAGGTTTTTACTTTGTTATACTACACTCCATCTTAGCCCTCAATGTATCTTTGACAATTAGTTTTAGTAATGCATTTGTGCATGTTGTATGCATTCATGCTGGTTGATAATAGTTTGGAACATTGGATGAATCTCGTGTAATGCATGCTCACGTCCCTGTTGCAGAAGGATTGGTTGAAGACGTTAGTGATCCACTTTGAAGATTAGGACTGTGTAAAAACGTACATTTAGAAGTTATTGTTAAATGAATAAACTGGAAAGAAGGGAAATTAGGGAAGGTAATGGATAACAAAGTTGTAAGGGACTGTCAGAGGAAGTGAAAGAAAAAAAGGATGGAGAGCTTGAAAGAGAAGAATGGGGAGCAAAGGTTATTGGTAAAGGTACTGCCACACTAAACAATCCCGCTAGCGATCACGATAACGACGCATACTAATGCGATCGCTAGCGGGATTGTTTCTATATCGCTAAGTGCGGCCACATTTAGCGATATAGTTAACGACGCTATCGCCGTTAGCGATCTTCTTAACGACTTTAGCGGTACAAAAGTACCGCTAAATCGCTAAGAAAAGGTGCCACACAGCGATAAGATACTTACCCAGCGGGAGCGCCGACGAGAAAATAGGGTCCGGAGCGATTCCAGCGACGAGCGAGATCACAGCAGGAAGCTCGTCGCTGACAGATGCCGCACACAACAACATCGCTAACGGGATCGCTAAATAGTGACGTTTTTTTAGCGATCCGTTAGCGATATTGTTCAGTGTGGCAATACCCTTAACTCTTCCCAAGTCTAAACTCAAACAAATGAACACTAAGCAAATTAGCAAAATCTGAACTGATTATCTAACCCCAGATAAGGTGCTACTCACTTAAAGGCCATCTGTCAGTGAGATCTACCCTTCTAAGCCGTCTATATGAGTATGTACAAGTAAAAGAAAACTGACTGGCACATCCAAACCAGTGTGAACTAGGTGCAAACCAGGAGCAGCTACCTCCATAGACAATATACAAAAAAAGGTTGCACTCTATCGTGCCAAAGCAAGTCAATGCGAAATATGAAACATGAATAGCAATATGGCTTTTGAATATTAGAAAAAAATGAATGAGACGCTTTGCACAAAATTTGGCCAAATAATGCCTGCCCATACACCAATGTCAAGGTGGTCTCAGAACGTATGGGTCCCTGTCTATGTGAACATACCTCTATTAGGCTGATATCTGAATTCCTGGGTGAATGTGGACACCTCTGTCAGTAAAGCTTGCCTTTTCTGGGTGAGCAGGAACCTGCTATAATTAAAATCACCACATGGTGATGGGCGGAGTGCTCGGTCAGTAAGCTAACATAGAAGTAAAAGAAAAACTGACTGGCACATCCAAACCAGTGTGAACTAGGTGCAAACCAGGAGCAGCTACCTCCATAGACAATATACAAAAAAAGGTTGCACTCTATCGTGCCAAAGCAAGTCAATGTGAAATATGACATGATGCAATTAGGTTTTGAATATTAGAAAAAAATGTTGAGGTTTGCACAATTTGTCCAATAAATCTCTGCCCATTACACCAATTAAGTGTCTAGAATCGATGTCTGTCTATGTTGAACATCTCTATTGGTTGATATTGAGTTTGGTGAAATGTGGAGATCTGTCAGTAAGCTTGCCTTGTCTGTTGAGCAGGAACTGCTATAATTAATCACACATGGTGAAGATGGGCGGACGTGTCGGTCAGTAAAGCTACATTAGAAGTAAAATGAAAAACTGACTGGCACTCAAACAGTGTGAACTGTGCAAACCGGAGCAAGCTACTATGACAATAACAAATTAAGGTTGACTCTTGTCAAGCAGTCAATGCGAATATGAAAACAGGATAGCAAGCTTTTGAATTTAGAAAAATGAATGAGGCTGCACAAAGTTATTGGTCAAATATGCCTCATCCCAACGTCAAGGTGTCTCAAACGTATGGTACCTGTCAATGTGAAATACTCTGATACTGATATCTGAATCCCTGGGTGAATGTGGACACTCTGTCAGTAAAGCTGCCTTTTCTGTGAGCAGGAACTGCTATATTAAATCACCACATGGTGATGGCGAGTGCTCGGTCAGTAAGCAAACAAGAAGTAAAAAAAACTGACTGGCACATCCAAACCAGTGTGAACTAGGTGCAAACCAGGAGCAGCTACCTCCATAGACAATATACAAAAAAAGGTTGCACTCTATCGTGCCAAAGCAAGTCAATGCGAAATATGAAACATGAATAGCAATATGGCTTTTGAATATTAGAAAAGAGACCTTGCAAAATTATGTTATTCTTGACTTGTTGGCACGATAGAGTGCAACCTTTTTTTGTATATTGTCTATGGAGGTAGCTGCTCCTGGTTTGCACCTAGTTCACACTGGTTTGGATGTGCCAGTCAGTTTTCTTTTACTTCTATGTTAGCTTACTGACCGAGCACTCCGCCATCACCATGTGGTGATTTTAATTATAGCAGGTTCCTGCTCACCAGAAAAGGCAAGCTTTACTGACAGAGGTGTCCACATTCACCCAGGAATTCAGATATCAGCCTAATAGAGGTATGTTCACATAGACAGGGACCCATACGTTCTGAGACCACCTTGACGTTGGTGTATGGGCAGGCATTATTTGGCCAAATTTTGTGCAAAGCGTCTCATTCATTTTTTTTCTAATATTCAAAAGCCATATTGCTATTCATGTTTCATATTTCGCATTGACTTGCTTTGGCACGATAGAGTGCAACCTTTTTTTGTATATATGAGTATGTACGTCATAGAAAGTTGAATAAAATGATACTTTGATATCTGCAATCTGATGTATTATTCCGAGAAATCCATGCTGTTCTCAATATGTAAATGAGCTGTTAACCCCTCTCTGCCATCAGACGTACTATTCCGTCCATGTGACCCTGGACCTAATTCCCATGGACGGAATAGTATGTCAGGGCGATCAGCTGCGCTCCCGGAGGGAGCGTGCTGATCGTGGCCGGGTGTCAGCTGTATATCACAGCTGACACCCAGCACTATGTGTCAGGAGCGGTCACGGACCGCTCTCGGCACATTAACCCCTGGCACACTGCGATCAAACATGATCGCGGTGTACCCGGGGCACAGGGGAGGATCGCGCAGGGTGGGGGCTCCCTGCGCGCTCCCCTGTGACCCTCAGAGCAGCGCGATGTGTCGCGCTGTTCCGAGGGTCCGTCCTCCCTCCAGGTCCCTGGATCCAAGATGGCGCCGGGGTCCTGCAGGGAGGCGGCTTCCTCAGTGCCTGCTGAGAGCAGGCGCTGAGGAAGCCTGCAGCGATGCCAGAGCGATCGCTGGTGTGACAGAGTGCTGTGCACACTGTCACACCAGCGATCTGATAAAATACTGTGATGTCCCACCCTGGGACAAAGTAAAAAAGTAAAAAAAATAAAAATAAAAAGTGTTAAAAAAATCATAAAAAAAAAAATATTCCCCAATAAATTCATTTCTTCCTGTAAATAAAAAAACAAAACAATAAAAGTACACATATTTGGTATCGCCGCGTCCGTAACGACCCCCCCTATAAAACTGTCCCACTAGTTAACCCCTTTAGTGAACCCCTTAAAAAAAAAAAAAACTAAGCAAAAAATCAATGCTTTATCATCATACCTCCGAACAAAAAGTGGAATAACACGCGATCAAAAAGACCGATATAAATAACATGGTACCGCTGAAAACGTCATCTTGTCCCGCAAAAAACGAGCCATCATACAGCATCATCAGCGAAAAAAATAAAAAGTTATAGCTCGCAGAATAAAGCGATGCAAAAATAATGATTTTTTATATAAAAATTGTTTTTATTCTATAAAAGCACCAAAACATAAAAAAATGATATAAATGAGGTATCGCCGTAATCATACTGACCCGAAGAATAAAAATGCTTTATCAATTTTACCACACCGGAACGGTATAAACGCCTCCCCAAAAGAAATTCATGAATTGCTGATTTTTGTTCATTCTAACCTCCCAAAAATCAAAATAAAAAGCGATCAAAAAATGTCACTGCTCAAAAATGGATACCAATGAAAACGTCACCTCGTCCCACAAAAAATAAGACCTCACATGACTCTGTGGGCCAAAATATGCAAAAATTATAGCTCTCAAAATGTGGTGATGCAAAAAAACTACTTTTTGCAATAAAAAGCGTCTTTTAGCGTGACAGCTGCAATCACAAAAACCGCTATAAATAGTAAATAAAACCCCTTTATCACCCCCTTAGTTAGGGAAAAATAATAAAATTAAAAAAATGTATTTATTTCCATTTTCCCATTAGGGTTAGGGTTGCGGCTAAAGTTAGGGTTAGGGTTGGCGCTAAAGTTAGTATTAGGGTTATGGTTGGGATTAGGGTTAGGGGTGTGTTAGGGTTAGGTTTGTGGTTAGGGTTGGGACTAGGGTTAAGGGTGAGTTGGGGTTAGGGTTGGAGTTAGAATTGGGGGGTTTCCGCTGTTTAGGCACATCAGGGGCTCTCCAAATGTGACATGGCGTCTGATCTCAATTCCAGCCAATTCTGTGTTGAAAAAGTCAAACGGTGCTCCTTCACTTCTGAGCTCTGCCATGCGCCCAAACAGTAGTTTACCCTCGCATATGGGGTATCAGCGTACTCTGGACCACAAGAGTTATTGTGCAATTTGTCCTATTTCTTCTGTTACCCTTGGGAAAATAAAAAACTGGGGTCGACAAAATCATTTTTGTAAAAAAAAAATGATTTTTTTGTTTTTACGGCTGTATGTTATAAATTTTCTGTGAAGCTCTTGGGGCTTCATAGCGCTCACCACACTTCTAGATAAGTTCCTTGTGGGGTCTATTTTCCAAAATGGGGTCACTTGTGGGGGGTTTCCACTGTTTAGGCGCATCAGGGGCTCTCCAAATGCGACATGACGCCCCCACACCATTCCATCAAAGTCTGCAATCCAAAACGTCACTACTTCCCTTCCGAGCCCAGACGTGCACCCATACAGTCGTTTTCTCACACATGTTGGGTATCAGCGTACTCAGGACAAATTGGACAACAACTTTTGGGGTCCAATTTCTCCTGTTACCCTTGTGAAAATAAAATATTGGGGGCGAAAAAATCATTTTTGTAAAAAAAAAAAAGATTTTTTATTTTTTACAGCTGTACGTTATAAACTTCTGTGAAGCACTTCGGGGTTCAAAGTGCTCAACATACTTCTAGATAAGTTCCTGTGGGGTCTATTTTCCAAAATGGGGTCACTTGTGGGGGGTTTCCACTGTTTTGGCGCATCAGGGGCTCTCCAAATGCGACATGACGCCCCTAGACCATTCCATCAAAGTCTGCAATCCAAAACGTCACTACTTCCCTTCCGAGCCCAGACGTGCACCCATACAGTAGTTTTCTCCCATATATTGGGTATCAGCGTACTCAGGACAAATTGGACAACAAATTTTGGGGTCCAATTTCTCCTGTTACCCTTGTGAAAATAAAATATTGGGGGCGAAAAAAATCATTTTTGTAAAAAAAAAAAGGATTTTTTATTTTTACGGCTGTACGTTATAAACTTCTGTGAAGCACTTCGGGGTTCAAAGTGCTCACCACACATCTAGATAAGTTCCTTAGGGGGTCTAGTTTCCAAAATGGTGTCACTTGTGGGGGGTTTCCACTGTTTAGGCACATCAGGGGCTCTCCAAATGCGACATGACGCCTACAGACCATTCCATCAAAGTCTGCAATCCAAAACGTCACTACTTCCCTTCCGAGCCCCGACGTGCGCCCATACAGTAGTTTACTCCCACATATTGGGTATCAGCGTACTCAGGACAAATTGGACAACAACTTTTGGGGTCCAATTTCTCCTTTTACCCTTGTGAAAATAAAATATTGGGGGCGAAAAAAATCATTTTTGTAAAAAAAAAAAAAAGATTTTTTATTTTACGGCTGTACGTTATAAACTTCTGTGAAGCACTTTGGGGTTCAAAGTGCTCACCACACATCTAGATAAGTTCCTTGAGGGGTCTAGTTTCCAAAATGGTGTCATTTGTGGGGGGTTTCCACTGTTTAGGCAGATCAGGAGCTCTCCAAACACAACATGGCATCCAGCCAATTCTGCGTTGAAAAAGTCAAACGGCGCTCCTTCCCTTCCAAACTCTGCCATGCACCCAAACAGTGGTTTACCCCACATATGGGGTATCAGCATACTCAGGACAAATTGCACAATAACTTTTGGAGTCTTGTTACCCTTGGGAAAATAAAAATTGGGGTGAAAAGATCAATTTTGTGGAAAAAATATGATTTTTTAATTTTACGGCTCTACGTTATAAACTTGTGTGAAGCACTTGGGGGTTCAAATTGCTCACCAAAGATCTAGATAAGTTCCTTAGGGGGTCTAGTTTCCCAAATGGGGTCACTTGTGGGGGGTTTCCACTGTTTAGGCACATCAGGGACTCTCCAAATGCAACATGGCGTCCAATCTCAATTCCAGCCAATTTTGGTTGGAAAAAGTCAAATGGTGCTCCTTCCATTCCGAGCTCTGCCATGCGCCCAAACAGTGGTTCCCCCCACATATGGGGTATCAGCGTACTCAGGACAAATTGGACAACAACTTTTGAGGTCCAATTTCTCCTGTTACCTATGGGAAAAAAAAAATTAGTGACTAAGAAATAATTTTTGTGGGAAAAAATAGGATTTTTTATTTCATGCCCAGGCATTATAAACTTGTGTGAAGCACTTGGGGGTTCAAAGTGCTCACCAAAGATCTAGATAAGTTCCTTAGGGGGTATTGCTTCCAAAATGGGGTCACTTGTGGGGGGTTTCCACTGTTTAGGCTCATCTGGGGCACTACAAACTGAACATGACCCCCATCAATGTTTGCATTCCAAAACATTACTGCTTCCTTTCCAAGCCCTGCCGTGCGCCCAAACAGTTTCCCCCCCCCACATATGGGGTATCAGCGTACTCAGGACAAATTGGACAACAACTTTTGGGGTCCAATTTCCTTGGGAAAAATCAAAAATTTGGGACTAAAAAATCATTTTTGTGGAAAATTTTTTTTTTTTTTTTCACACCCAGGCATTATAAACTTTTGTGAAACACTTTGGGGTTCAAAGTGCTCACAACAGATCTAGATAAGTTCCTTAGGGGGTCTAGTTTCCAAAATGGTGTCACTTGTGGGGGGTTTCCACTGTTTAGGCGCATCAGGGGCTCTCCAAACACGACATGGCGTCCAATCTCAACTCCAGCCAATTTTAGTTTGAAAAAGTCAAACGGCGCTCCTTCCCTTACGAGCTCTGCCGTGTGCCCAAACAGTGGTTTTCCCCCACATTTAGGGTATTGGCGTACTCAGGAGAAATTGCACA
Organism: Oophaga sylvatica; assembly: GCA_033576555.1. Lineage (NCBI taxonomy): Eukaryota > Metazoa > Chordata > Amphibia > Anura > Dendrobatidae > Oophaga > Oophaga sylvatica. The sequence goes on from JARQOD010000001.1 coordinate 402,681,677, forward strand.
ACAACTTTATCTGCCCATTTTCTCCTTTTACCCTGGTCAAAATAAAAAAAAGTTTGTAAAAGATCATTTTTGTGGCTAAAAAGTTAAATATTAATTTTTTCCTTCCACGTTGCTTCAGCTCCTGTGAAGCACCTGAAGGGTTATTAAACTTCTTGAATGTGGTTTTGAGTATCTTGAGGGTGCAGTTTTTAGAATGGTGTCACTTTTGGGTATTTTCTGCTATATAGACCCGTCAAAGTGACTTCAAATGTGAGGTGGTCCCTAAAAAAATGGCTTTGTAAATTTTGTTGTAAAAATGAGAAATCACTGGTCAACTTTAAACCCTTATAATTTCCTAACAAAAAAAAATTTTGGTTCCAAAATTGTGCTGATGTAAAGTAGACATGTGGGAAATGTTATTTCTTAACTATTTTGTGTGACATATTTCTCTGTTTTAAGGGAAAAAAATTCAAAGTTTGAAAATTGCAAAATTTTTTAAAATTTTCACCATATTTGTGTTTTTTCAAAAATAAACGCAAGTTATACCGAAGAAATTATACTTCTAACGTGAAGTACAATATGTCACGAGAAAACAATCTCAGAATCGCGAAGATCCGTTGAAGCGTTCCAGAGTTATAACCTCATAAAGAGACAGTGGTCAGAATTGTAAAAATTGGCCCGGTCATTAACGTGCAAACCACCCTTGGGGGTGAAGGGGTTAAGATCTATGGTCCGGACATAAGTTTCCCAGAGAATCTGCCTCCAGAGATTATTTTAAATGAAAGAGGGCGTTACAAGTGTGAGACATGTAGATCAGGAGAGCAGACTGTCAGTCATTACATGTCTCACACTGGTAACGCCCCCTGATAAAAATAATCTATGGAGGCAGATTCTCAGGGAGATCTATGCCGGCCCATAAATCTTAACAGCTCATTTACATATTAAGAAAATATGGATATCTCAATAAAAAGACATCAGATCGCAGATATCAAGATTTAAATATTGAAATTCTCCCTTCCCATAGGTCTTTTATGACCCTACAGTGGTCCCAGTATGTGAAATACATGAAAAATAAATAGCAGTTAAAAAAATGAAGTAAAAAAGCAACTGCCAATTCAAATCTTTGTTGCTAGTCCTGCCCCGTCTAAAAATCTGTGTGCAATATTTAATAATAATTGTTACATAAAGAAGAGGGCAAATTTTAAAATGTATTTTAGTGATCTTCTTAAGAGTGTCATAAAAAAAAATTTGAAAAACAGACACATTTATTTTCTTTTTCCAGCGATATCGTCCGATATTGGCAAGAAAATTAAAAAAATAAAGCATATGAAAATAATATAAAAATGAAACCCATGTACCATAAAAAAAAATGCAAAAATTATTTGAATATCCGATGGAGAAAAATAATAATTTGCTCTACGTACCACATCTGCGAAAAAAAATGGAATATGTGCCTTGTCAGGAACGGGGTTAATGGCCCAGTCCTGAACTGGGTAATCAGCAGCACCAATCCATTGTGAGAACCAAAAAAAGATTCTTGAATATTAAAAGGGTCCTAAACTGGTATTTTCTGCTATTAATTATTTTTAAAACATTTAAACATGTTCAATTTCTTCTCTGTGGGTACATCAAAATAATTTTATATGTTTAGAACCATTCCTATAAATTGCTGTGTGCGCTGTTGAAATGAATGAATTTCCCAAGAATGCTCGACTCTAATAAACATCAGTTGTTCATCTTTTCGTACTGAGGCCACACAATTCCAATGTTGGCAGTGGTAGACAGCAGACTACCCAGAAACAGAAAACGTGGTGGTCTGCATGGATTGTCTTCCATATGGAAAAAAAGTTGGATACTGTATTTTATTAAAATTTGCCAAAGGCTTTGATGTTTTGGAGCAGTAATACTGACCCCTCTTTTGGACTAAAGAACCGATGATTTTCACCTTCACTTGGCAGATGATGCTAAATTCAAGGCCTGTGATCTAAGTCTTTCCCTCTCAATATCTTGTTGGAAACGGGAATGGAACCAACCTTCTACTACAGCTTTTTCTGCTGTCTGTACCTAGATCTGTGGATCTACTTTGGAACGCTCCTCTAAGCAGTTTTATGTCTTTATACGTGCTCGTTGGAATACACTAATAAGAATCTCTTGCCCCTAGTAATTTGGAATCACCTAATATTGTAAAATTATGCAAATTAAGAGATTCATTGCCGACTGTTCCGAGTAATGTGACCATTTCTGGAGCACTTGATCCAATTGGATTGCCTTTATAGTGGATCTTTGTCAGACTGTGGTGCACTATGTAAGGGCAGCATAATATGGTTATATGTCTGCTCTAGTATAATGGCACAAAGAAAAAATTTTGTATTCGTGAGGTGAGCAATCCTAACCTCTGCCAAATCGCGCCACCCCTGGCAGTGATGAATAATAGCTGGCTGCTGTACACCTGCATACACCGGTATACCTGAACTGTCAATATGAGTCTGGGGCATGCTTTGATCTCTCTCCTATTAGCCAAATGGTAAATTATTGTTTGTGCCTAACGGAAGAGCCAACTGTTGCAAACCTACATTGCCCTTACATAGGGAAAGTTAGTCTGATGATGGATCGGCTTTCATACCCCCAGTTGGTATTGCACTGCATCGCCTTCACTCTTCTTCTTACCCCTTTTACCTTATTTACGTTCTCCTTTCAATGCCTTTTTCCTTACTATTCAATAGTGAATATGGTTCTCTTGGTTAAATGGAGCCTGTTACCAAGTTTTTCCCATTTTCCCATAAACGTACGAACAGCACCTGTAAGCCCCCTGTTACAGCATTCTAGAATGCTTTATATATGTCCCCAATGAACTCTGCATAAAAATATCTCGTAATATACTCACCTACAGCATGGTCCAGTCTGATGGGCGTCGCTGGTCTTGAGCCGATGCCTCCTCTATTCATGTAATCGCCATCCTCCTTCTTGCTTCGTGTGGACGACACGTCCTGTGTCATCCACATAGTGACCTCTACATTGCGCTACTGTGCAGGTGTACTTCTCTCTGCCCTGCAAGGGCAGAACAAAGTACTGTAGTGCACATGCCCCGGCGTTCTTTGGCCTTCCCGTGCTTGCGCTTTACAGCATCTTGTTCTGCCTTGTCAGGGCAGGGAGCGTATACATGCACAGGAGCGTGAAGGAGAACAGTGTGTGGATGCGTTGGATGCGTCATCCAAACGAAGTAAGGAGGATGGCCATTGGTCGGATTAAGACCAGTGACGCCCACCAGACGGCAGAGTGTATTGGAGCCATATATAAAGCATTCTAGTATTCTGTAACAGATGGCAACAGGTGCTGGCCTATTTTATATGGGTAAAACCTGGTGGCAAGTTCCCTTTAAGTAGAGGTGCTTAAGTGGTAGGGAAATCTGTTCTAGCCAGTATTCATGAAAAAATATGGAACTCAAGGATGTAATTGGAAAGTCAAAAAATGGCAAAATTTCAGTTCTTCAAGGACGTTGATCACGGCTTGTATGATAAGGGGAGTGTATATATGAACCATCGGTAAGCATTTCTGTGCTGAATGGAGCATGCTATTCTGACACATCAATACATTTGCCTTCATTGCTTCTATTGCACACTTGAGTACCACGGTTTATTGTGAATGCTTATTATCATCTCTCCAATCATATCTCTTTCCTACCTGGTGTCTTATTCTGATACACTTGGACACCCCATGTTAGGGTCTGTGGAACGCACCTAATAGATATTGTTGAGAGGTGCGTTCACAGCCCGGGGTCCACCGTGCAGGCGAAGCCCGCTGCTAGTAAGATGGCGAAAGTAGCGAACTCTGTTATCCCGCAGAGTCGCTAAAATAAACGCCGTAGCGCGCTGTGGCAGTAAGTGCAGACTCTGTTAATTCCAGAGCCGCTAACGGGAATGCCACAGCGCTATATGGCGATAAGTACAAACTCAGTTAACTTCAGTGAGCCGCAAAGTAAAACGCTAGGGCGCTGAACCAGCGTTATAAAAGCGAACCCTGTTGCGTCACAGAGCCGCTGAGAAAAAGACTGTGTCCTGTTAGACTCACAGGGATACACAGATAACTGCTGTGCGGATAGCAGTCCGTGATCATGCAGACAGCAACGCAATCAAGCAATCTCCTCACCGAAGAAGCCGGTATTCTAGGGGCTTATTTCAGCCGAGCCCTAACCACTTGCATACATGATCACACTGGCACAAAGCACATAATGCAATTGGTACTAGCGCATGGCGGCCCAGCCATGCTACCCTTTTATAGTAACAGCTACAGGACCTGCCAGAAACAAGGACCAATGAGAAACTGTTCCAAAACACATGTAGTTTCAGGACCTTCCTGGCGGACCAATAGGAGCTGCTGCAGTACCTGAACATGTGACCCCTGATCTCCAATGAGAGATCTTACCCTGGGCATGCTCAGAAGGGGAAACGCATGACTTCGTCCCAAAGACGTCTGCTCCAGCACTGGCTATAATAGCAGATCCAGGAGAGGCAGCAGCAAGTCTCTGCACAGTATTGGAATGGGCAAGACGCTGGGACCGACGTCTCTGCTGAGCAGGCTCCACTGCGGACGGAGATGGATGGGAGACCGCAGCGGGACTGGTTCGAGACTCCCCTTGTGCAGCAGCGGGAACTCGAACCCTAACATTACCCCCTCCTAGGGCCCCCCTTCTTTTGGCCTCGCTGCGCTCAAAGGCAGCGATGAGCTGCGGAGCGTGAACATGCTCTGCAGGCTCCCAGGACCTATCCTCAGGCCCATAACCCCTCCAATCCACCAAATAAATTTTTTTTCCTCGTACCACCTTGCACCCAACAATGGCGTTCACCTCATGATCATCGGTAGATGAACCCGACGTCCCGGCAGATGACTCGGAAAACCGGGACATGGCCACGGGTTTCAGGAGGGACACGTGAAAGGTGTCGGTGATACCAAGGCGAGGCGGAAGGGCTAGGCGGTAAACCACCGGGTTCACCTGCTCAAGAACTTTAAAGGGACCCAAAAAGCGAGGTGCCAACTTAGTGGACTCTACACGTAGCCTGATGTTTCGGGCAGAGAGCCTCACTAGGTCACCAGGAGCAAATGTAGGAGCGGGCGCCGATGGGCATCGGCCGAAGATCTCATCCTCTCTTTGGAGGCCTGAATGGCATCCTGGGTGCAGTCCCAAATGTCACGTGCCTCCACAGCCCAGTCTGCCACCCTGGAATTGGCAGAAGACACGGGCATGGGCACTGGTACCCGCGGATGCTGACCGTAGTTCAGGAGGAATGGGGTCTGTCCGGTGGAGTCAGCCACAGCATTATTTAGAGCGAACTCAGCCCACGGTAGCAAGGATGCCCAGTCATCCTGCCTGGCAGAGACAAAATGTCGCAAGTATGTGACCAAGGTCTGGTTGGCCCTCTCTACCAACCCATTCGTCTCGGGATGGTATGCAGAGGAGAGATTCAACTCAATGCTGAGTAAACGACACAGCTCTCTCCAGAACTGAGACGCAAACTGGGGACCTCGATCACTGACAATTTTGTCTGGCATACCGTGTAGGCGGAAAATATGCCTAATGAATAATGCTGCCAAGGCCCGTGCAGACGGTAACCGTGGCAACGGCACCAAGTGCACCATTTTGGAGAAGTGGTCGGTTATCACCCAGATGATGGTGCAGCCCCGAGACTTGGGTAAGCCCACCACAAAATCCATCCCAACCATCTCCCAGGGCCTGTCTGCCACTGGCAAAGGGAAAAGTAAACCAGCTGGCCGTTGTCAAGGGGACTTATTCTTGGCGCAGGAGACGCACGCTTGAACGTATTCCCTGACGTCACGGACCATATGTGGCCACCAGTATGTCCTCGCCAGCAACTCAGATGTCCTCTTTGCCCCAAAATGTCCACCCATCCTGGACGAGTGTGCCTAAGAGAGTACCTCCGGTCGCAAATTGATGGGCACAAAAGTCTTGCCTGGAGGCACAGACTCGAGCGAAACCGGGGCCACAGTTCTTAGGCTCTCTGTGGGGACAATCAGCTGAGGCTCCTCCTCCACCTCCTCAGAGGACACCACGGAGCGAGACAGAGCATCGGCATGAATGGTCTTCTCCCCGGAGAGAAAATGGAGGGTGAAATGGAACCGGGAGAAGAACAGGGACCATATGGCCTGATGAGAATTTAGCCGCTGGGCTGTCTGTAAATAGACCAAATTTTTGTGGTCAGTGAACACTTGAAAGGGTAAGCGAGCCCCCTCCAGGAGATGTCTCCACTCAGAAAAGGCCAACTTCATGGCTAACAACTCCCTATCCCCAATGGAATAATTCCTCTCCGCTGGTGTGAAGGTCTTGGAGAAGAAGAAGCAAGGATGTTTACGACCTTGAGCATCCTTTTGGAAAAGGACTGCTCCAGCACCAACGGATGAGGCATCTACCTCCAATATAAAAGGTTTATCAACCTCGGGACGATGTAGGATAGGAGCGCTAGCAAAATGGGACTTGATTGAAGTAAAGGCCTTGGAGACCTCCTCTGACCACAATTTGGGATTGGCTCCCTTCTTGGTGAGGGCTACCAAGGGAGCAACCAACGTATAGAAGTGTGGAATGAATTGGTGATAGTAATTAATGAACCCCATAAAGCGCTGCACCGCTTTAACCCCTTCACCCCCAAGGGTGGTTTGCACGTTAATGACCGGGCCAATTTTTACAATTCTGACCACTGTCTCTTTATGAGGTTATAACTCTGGAACGCTTCAACGGATCTTCGCGATTCTGAGATTGTTTTCTCGTGACATATTGTACTTCACGTTAGTGTTAAAATTTCTTCCATATAACTTGCGTTTATTTTTGAAAAAAACGCAATTATGGTGAAAATTTTGAAAATTTAGCAATTTTCAAACTTTGAATTTTTATTCCCTTAAAACAGAGAAATATGTCACACAAAATAGTTAAGAAATAACATTTCCCACATGTCTACTTTACATCAGCACAATTTTGGGACAAAATTTTTTTTTTCTTAGGAAATTATAAGGGTTAAAAGTTGACCAGCGATTTCTCATTTTTACAACAAAATTTACAAAGCCATTTTTTTAGGGACCACCTCATATTTGAAGTCAATTTGAGGGGTCTATATAGCAGAAAATACCCAAAAGTGACACCATTCTAAAAACTGCACCCTCAAGGTACTCAAAACCACATTCAAGAAGTTTATTAACCCTTCAGGTGCTTTACAGGAGCTGAAGCAACGTGGAAGGAAAAAATAAATATTTAACTTTTTAGCCACAAAAATGATCCATTACAAACTTTGTTTTTATTTTCACAAGGGTAAAAGAAGCAAATGGACAGATAAAGTTGTTGTGCAATTTCTCCTGAGTACGCCAATAGCCAATATGTGGAGGAAAACCACTGTTTGGGCACACGGCAGAGCTCGTAAGGGAAGGAGCGCCGTTTGACTTTTTCAAGCTAAAATTGGCTGGAATTGAGATTGGATGCCATGTCGTGTTTGGAGAGCCCCTGATGTGCTTAAACAGTGGAAACCCCCCACAAGTGACACCATTTTGGAAACTAGACCCCCTAAGGAACTTATCTAGATCTGTTGTGAGCACATTGAACCCCCAAGTGTTTTACAAAAGTTTATAATGCCTGGGTCTGAAAAATAAAAAAAACAATTTTCCACAAAAATGATTTTTTAGTCCCAAAATTTTGATTTCTCCCAAGGAAATTGGACCCCAAAAGTTGTTGTCCAATTTGTCCTGAGTACGCTGATACCCCATATGTGGGGGGGGGAAACTGTTTGGGCGCACGACAGGGCTTGGAAATGAAGTAGTAACGTTTTGGAATGCAGACGTTGATGGGGTCATGTTCTGTTTGCAGTGCCCCAGATGTGCCTAAACAGTGGAAACCCCCCACAAGTGACCCCATTTTGGAAACTAGACCCCCTAAGGAGCTTATCTAGATCTTTGGTGAGCACTTTGAACCCCAAGTGCTTCACACAAGTTTATAATGCCCGAGCATGAAAATAAAAAATCCTATTTTTTTTCCCACAAAAATTATCTTTTAGTCACTAATTTTTTATTTTCCCAAGAGTAACAGGAGAAATTGGACCACAAAAGTTGATGTCCAATTTGTCCTCAGTACGCTGATACCCCATATGTGGGGGGGAACCACTGTTTGGGCGCACAGCAGAGCTCGGAATGGAAGGAGCACCATTTGACTTTATCCAAACAAAATTGGCTGGAATTGAGATTGGACGCCATGTTGCATTTGGAGAGCCCTGATGTGCCTAAACAGTGGAAACCCCCCACAAGTGACCCCATTTGGAAACTAGACCCCCTAAGGAACTTATCTAGATCTTTGGTGAGCAATTTGAACCCCAAAGTGCTTCACACAAGTTTATAACGTAGAGCCGTAAAATTAAAAAAATCATATTTTTTCCACAAAAATGATCTTTTCACCCCAATTATTATTTTCCCAAGGGTAACAAGACTCCAAAAGTTATTGTGCAATTTGTCCTCAGTACGTTGATACCCCATATGTGGGGGTAAGCCACTGTTTAGGTGCATGGCAGAGTTTGGAAGGGAAGGAGCGCCGTTCGACTTTTTCAACACAGAATTGGCTGGATGCCATGTCGTGTTTGGAGAGCTCCTGATCTGCCTAAACAGTGGAAACCCCAACAAATGACACCATTTTGGAAACTAGACCCCTCAAGGAACTTATCTAGATGTGTGGTGAGCACTTTAAACCCGAAGTGCTTCACAGAAGTTTATAACGTACAGCTGTAAAATAAAAATCTTTTTTTTTTTTACAAAAATGATTTTTTCGTCCCCAATATTTTATTTTCACAAGGGTAACAGGAGAAATTGGACCCCAAAAGTTGTTGTCCAATTTGTCCTGAGTACACTGATACCCAATATGTGGGAGTAAACTACTGTATGGGTCCATGTCGGGGATCGGAAGGGAAGTAGTGACGTTTTGGATTGCAGACTTTGATGGAATGGTCTGGGGGCGTCATGTCGCATTTGGAGAGACCCTGATGCGCCTAAACAGTGGAAACCCCCACAAGTGACCCCATTTTGGAAAATAGACCCCACAAGGAACTTATCTAGATGTGTGGTGAGCACTT
>JARQOD010000001.1:402690865-402706725 GCA_033576555.1 Oophaga sylvatica
CATCAGTTGTTCATCTTTTCCGTACTGAGGCCACACAATTCCAATGTTGGCAGTGGTAGACAGCAGACTACCCAGAAACAGAAAACGTGGTGGTCTGCATGGATTGTCTTCCATATGGAAAAAAAGTTGGATACTGTATTTTATTAAAATTTGCCAAAGGCTTTGATGTTTTGGAGCAGTAATACTGACCCCTCTTTTGGACTAAAGAACCAATGATTTTCACCTTCACTTGGCAGATGATGCTAAATTCAAGGAATGTGATCTAAGTCTTTCCCTCTCAATATCTTGTTGGAAATGGGAATGGAACCAACCTTCTACTACAGCTTTTTCTGCTGTCTGTACCTAGATCTGTGGATCTACTTTGGAACGCTCCTCTAAGCAGTTTTATGTCTTTATACGTGCTCGTTGGAATACACTAATAAGAATCTCTTGCCCCTAGTAATTTGGAATCACCTAATATTGTAAAATTATGCAAATTAAGAGATTCATTGCCGACTGTTCCGAGTAATGTGACCATTTCTGGAGCCCTTGATCCAATTGGATTGCCTTTATAGTGGATCTTTGTCAGACTGTGGTGCACTATGTAAGGGCAGCATAATATGGTTATATGTCTGCTCTAGTATAATGGCACAAAGAAAAAATTTTGTATTCGTGAGGTGAGCAATCCTAACCTCTGCCAAATCGCGCCACCCCTGGCAGTGATGAATAATAGCTGGCTGCTGTACACCTGCATACACCGGTATACCTGAACTGTCAATATGAGTCTGGGGCATGCTTTGATCTCTCTCCTATTAGCCAAATGGTAAATTATTGTTTGTGCCTAACGGAAGAGCCAACTGTTGCAAACCTACATTGCCCTTACATAGGGAAAGTTAGTCTGATGATGGATCGGCTTTCATACCCCCAGTTGGTATTGCACTGCATCGCCTTCACTCTTCTTCTTACCCCTTTTACCTTATTTACGCTCTCCTTTCAATGCCTTTTTCCTTACTATTCAATAGTGAATATGGTTCTCTTGGTTAAAGGGAGCCTGTTACCAAGTTTTTCCCATTTTCCCATATAACGTACGGCCAGCACCTGTAAGCCCCCTGTTACAGCATTCTAGAATGCTTTATATATGTCCCCAATGAACTCTGCATAAAAATATCTCGTAATATACTCACCTACAGCATGGTCCATCTGATGGGCGTCGCTGGTCTTGAGCCGATGCCTCCTCTATTCATGTAATCGCCATCCTCCTTCTTGCTTCGTGTGGACGACACGTCCTGTGTCATCCACATAGTGACCTCTACATTGCGCTACTGTGCAGGTGTACTTCTCTCTGCCCTGCCAAGGGCAGAACAAAGTGCTGTAGTGCACATGCCCTGGCGTTCTTTGGCCTTCCCCGTGCTTGCGCTTTACAGCATCTTGTTCTGCCCTTGTCAGGGCAGGGAGACGTATACATGCACAGGAGCGTGAAGGAGAACAGTGTGTGGATGACGTTGGATGCGTCATCCAAACGAAGTAAGGAGGATGGCCATTGGTCGGATTAAGACCAGTGACGCCCACCAGACGGCAGAGTGTATTGGAGCCATATATAAAGCATTCTAGTATTCTGTAACAGATGGCAACAGGTGCTGGCCCTATTTTATATGGAAAACTAGATCTGAACTGAAAAAGTAAGTTAATGTGTATGCAAAATGTAAATGCATATTAACACATGACCATTACACAGAAAAACAGGCACAAAAAAACAAATATCCAAAAATGAAATAAAAAATCTTTTTGCAAAAATGCATGAAGGTAGTAATAATAATAAGGGTATTTAGTAAACATAATTTTGATCAAAATAATGTACAAGCCATCCCGCCACGTCAAGGCAACCCTCTGTGGGACAGTCCTACTCTAATATTGAAAACCTTTCCACTTGTCAAGTGACTTAAATGTGAACAAGGGCAGAGGGACTGAACCCACCAGTTGAAGCTCTGGCCAGACAGGATGGATTTTCTCAACTCAGAAAACAGGGCGGTCACACCCTTATATGCACGGAATGCACTATGAACTACATAGAAAACTAGATCTGAACTGAAAAAGTAAGTTAATGTGTATGCAAAATGTAAATGCATATTAACACATGACCATTACACAGAAAAACAGGCACAAAAAAACAAATATCCAAAAATGAAATAAAAAATCTTTTTGCAAAAATGCATGAAGGTAGTAATAATAATAAGGGTATTTAGTAAACATAATTTTGATCAAAATAATGTACAAGCCATCCCGCCACGTCAAGGCAACCCTCTGTGGGACAGTCCTACTCTAATATTGAAAACCTTTCCACTTGTCAAGTGACTTAAATGTGAACAAGGGCAGAGGGACTGAACCCACCAGTTGAAGCTCTGGCCAGACAGGATGGATTTTCTCAACTCAGAAAACAGGGCGGTCACACCCTTATATGCACGGAATGCACTATGAACTACATAGAAAACTAGATCTGAACTGAAAAAGTAAGTTAATGTGTATGCAAAATGTAAATGCATATTAACACATGACCATTACACAGAAAAACAGGCACAAAAAAACAAATATCCAAAAATGAAATAAAAAATCTTTTTGCAAAAATGCATGAAGGTAGTAATAATAATAAGGGTATTTAGTAAACATAATTTTGATCAAAATAATGTACAAGCCATCCCGCCACGTCAAGGCAACCCTCTGTGGGACAGTCCTACTCTAATATTGAAAACCTTTCCACTTGTCAAGTGACTTAAATGTGAACAAGGGCAGAGGGACTGAACCCACCAGTTGAAGCTCTGGCCAGACAGGATGGATTTTCTCAACTCAGAAAACAGGGCGGTCACACCCTTATATGCACGGAATGCACTATGAACTACATAGAAAACTAGATCTGAACTGAAAAAGTAAGTTAATGTGTATGCAAAATGTAAATGCATATTAACACATGACCATTACACAGAAAAACAGGCACAAAAAAACAAATATCCAAAAATGAAATAAAAAATCTTTTTGCAAAAATGCATGAAGGTAGTAATAATAATAAGGGTATTTAGTAAACATAATTTTGATCAAAATAATGTACAAGCCATCCCGCCACGTCAAGGCAACCCTCTGTGGGACAGTCCTACTCTAATATTGAAAACCTTTCCACTTGTCAAGTGACTTAAATGTGAAAAAGATTTTTTATTTCATTTTTGGATATTTGTTTTTTTGTGCCTGTTTTTCTGTGTAATGGTCATGTGTTAATATGCATTTACATTTTGCATACACATTAACTTACTTTTTCAGTTCAGATCTAGTTTTCTATGTAGTTCATAGTGCATTCCGTGCATATAAGGGTGTGACCGCCCTGTTTTCTGAGTTGAGAAAATCCATCCTGTCTGGCCAGAGCTTCAACTGGTGGGTTCAGTCCCTCTGCCCTTGTTCACATTTAAGTCACTTGACAAGTGGAAAGGTTTTCAATATTAGAGTAGGACTGTCCCACAGAGGGTTGCCTTGACGTGGCGGGATGGCTTGTACATTATTTTGATCAAAATTATGTTTACTAAATACCCTTATTATTATTACTACCTTCATGCATTTTTGCAAAAAGATTTTTTATTTCATTTTTGGATATTTGTTTTTTTTGTGCCTGTTTTTCTGTGTAATGGTCATGTGTTAATATGCATTTACATTTTGCATACACATTAACTTACTTTTTCAGTTCAGATCTAGTTTTCTATGTAGTTCATAGTGCATTCCGTGCATATAAGGGTGTGACCGCCCTGTTTTCTGAGTTGAGAAAATCCATCCTGTCTGGCCAGAGCTTCAACTGGTGGGTTCAGTCCCTCTGCCCTTGTTCACATTTAAGTCACTTGACAAGTGGAAAGGTTTTCAATATTAGAGTAGGACTGTCCCACAGAGGGTTGCCTTGACGTGGCGGGATGGCTTGTACATTATTTTGATCAAAATTATGTTTACTAAATACCCTTATTATTATTACTACCTTCATGCATTTTTGCAAAAAGATTTTTTATTTCATTTTTGGATATTTGTTTTTTTGTGCCTGTTTTTCTGTGTAATGGTCATGTGTTAATATGCATTTACATTTTGCATACACATTAACTTACTTTTTCAGTTCAGATCTAGTTTTCTATGTAGTTCATAGTGCATTCCGTGCATATAAGGGTGTGACCGCCCTGTTTTCTGAGTTGAGAAAATCCATCCTGTCTGGCCAGAGCTTCAACTGGTGGGTTCAGTCCCTCTGCCCTTGTTCACATTTAAGTCACTTGACAAGTGGAAAGGTTTTCAATATTAGAGTAGGACTGTCCCACAGAGGGTTGCCTTGACGTGGCGGGATGGCTTGTACATTATTTTGATCAAAATTATGTTTACTAAATACCCTTATTATTATTATTACTACCTTCATGCATTTTTGCAAAAAGATTTTTATTTCATTTTTGGATATTTGTTTTTTTGTGCCTGTTTTTCTGTGTAATGGTCATGTGTTAATATGCATTTACATTTTGCATACACATTAACTTACTTTTTCAGTTCAGATCTAGTTTTCTATGTAGTTCATAGTGCATTCCGTGCATATAAGGGTGTGACCGCCCTGTTTTCTGAGTTGAGAAAATCCATCCTGTCTGGCCAGAGCTTCAACTGGTGGGTTCAGTCCCTCTGCCCTTGTTCACATTTAAGTCACTTGACAAGTGGAAAGGTTTTCAATATTAGAGTAGGACTGTCCCACAGAGGGTTGCCTTGACGTGGCGGGATGGCTTGTACATTATTTTGATCAAAATTATGTTTACTAAATACCCTTATTATTATTACTACCTTCATGCATTTTTGCAAAAAGATTTTTTATTTCATTTTTGGATATTTGTTTTTTTGTGCCTGTTTTTCTGTGTAATGGTCATGTGTTAATATGCATTTACATTTTGCATACACATTAACTTACTTTTTCAGTTCAGATCTAGTTTTCTATGTAGTTCATAGTGCATTCCGTGCATATAAGGGTGTGACCGCCCTGTTTTCTGAGTTGAGAAAATCCATCCTGTCTGGCCAGAGCTTCAACTGGTGGGTTCAGTCCCTCTGCCCTTGTTCACATTTAAGTCACTTGACAAGTGGAAAGGTTTTCAATATTAGAGTAGGACTGTCCCACAGAGGGTTGCCTTGACGTGGCGGGATGGCTTGTACATTATTTTGATCAAAATTATGTTTACTAAATACCCTTATTATTATTACTACCTTCATGCATTTTTGCAAAAAGATTTTTTATTTCATTTTTGGATATTTGTTTTTTTGTGCCTGTTTTTCTGTGTAATGGTCATGTGTTAATATGCATTTACATTTTGCATACACATTAACTTACTTTTTCAGTTCAGATCTAGTTTTCTATGTAGTTCATAGTGCATTCCGTGCATATAAGGGTGTGACCGCCCTGTTTTCTGAGTTGAGAAAATCCATCCTGTCTGGCCAGAGCTTCAACTGGTGGGTTCAGTCCCTCTGCCCTTGTTCACATTTAAGTCACTTGACAAGTGGAAAGGTTTTCAATATTAGAGTAGGACTGTCCCACAGAGGGTTGCCTTGACGTGGCGGGATGGCTTGTACATTATTTTGATCAAAATTATGTTTACTAAATACCCTTATTATTATTACTACCTTCATGCATTTTTGCAAAAAGATTTTTTATTTCATTTTTGGATATTTGTTTTTTTGTGCCTGTTTTTCTGTGTAATGGTCATGTGTTAATATGCATTTACATTTTGCATACACATTAACTTACTTTTTCAGTTCAGATCTAGTTTTCTATGTAGTTCATAGTGCATTCCGTGCATATAAGGGTGTGACCGCCCTGTTTTCTGAGTTGAGAAAATCCATCCTGTCTGGCCAGAGCTTCAACTGGTGGGTTCAGTCCCTCTGCCCTTGTTCACATTTAAGTCACTTGACAAGTGGAAAGGTTTTCAATATTAGAGTAGGACTGTCCCACAGAGGGTTGCCTTGACGTGGCGGGATGGCTTGTACATTATTTTGATCAAAATTATGTTTACTAAATACCCTTATTATTATTACTACCTTCATGCATTTTTGCAAAAAGATTTTTTATTTCATTTTTGGATATTTGTTTTTTTGTGCCTGTTTTTCTGTGTAATGGTCATGTGTTAATATGCATTTACATTTTGCATACACATTAACTTACTTTTTCAGTTCAGATCTAGTTTTCTATGTAGTTCATAGTGCATTCCGTGCATATAAGGGTGTGACCGCCCTGTTTTCTGAGTTGAGAAAATCCATCCTGTCTGGCCAGAGCTTCAACTGGTGGGTTCAGTCCCTCTGCCCTTGTTCACATTTAAGTCACTTGACAAGTGGAAAGGTTTTCAATATTAGAGTAGGACTGTCCCACAGAGGGTTGCCTTGACGTGGCGGGATGGCTTGTACATTATTTTGATCAAAATTATGTTTACTAAATACCCTTATTATTATTACTACCTTCATGCATTTTTGCAAAAAGATTTTTTATTTCATTTTTGGATATTTGTTTTTTTTGTGCCTGTTTTTCCTATTTTATATGGGTAAAACCTGGTGGCAAGTTCCCTTTAAGTAGAGGTGCTTAAGTGGTAGGGAAATCTGTTCTAGCCAGTATTCATGAAAAAATATGGAACTCAAGGATGTAATTGGAAAGTCAAAAAATGGCAAAATTTCAGTTCTTCAAGGACGTTGATCACGGCTTGTATGATAAGGGGAGTGTATATATGAACCATCGGTAAGCATTTCTGTGCTGAATGGAGCATGCTATTCTGACACATCAATACATTTGCCTTCATTGCTTCTATTGCACACTTGAGTACCACGGTTTATTGTGAATGCTTATTATCATCTCTCCAATCATATCTCTTTCCTACCTGGTGTCTTATTCTGATACACTTGGACACCCCATGTTAGGGTCTGTGGAACGCACCTAATAGATATTGTTGAGAGGTGCGTTCACAGCCCGGGGTCCACCGTGCAGGCGAAGCCCGCTGCTAGTAAGATGGCGAAAGTAGCGAACTCTGTTATCCCGCAGAGTCGCTAAAATAAACGCCGTAGCGCACTGTGGCAGTTAGTGCGAACTCTGTTAATCCCCAGAGCCGCTAACGGGAATGCCACAGCGCTATATGGCGATAAGTACAAACTCAGTTAACTTCAGTGAGCCGCAAAGTAAAACGCTAGGGCGCTGAACCAGCGTTATAAAAGTGAACCCTGTTGCATCACAGAGCCGCTGAGAAAAAGACTGTGTCCTGTTAGACTCACAGGGATACACAGATAACTGCTGTGCGGATAGCAGTCCGTGATCATGCAGACAGCAACGCAATCAAGCAATCTCCTCACCGGAGAAGCCGGTATTCTAGGGGCTTATTTCAGCCGAGCCCTAACCACTTGCGTACATGATCACACTGGCACAAAGCACATAATGCAATTGGTACTAGCGCATGGCGGCCCAGCCATGCCACCCTTTTATAGTAACAGCTACAGGACCTGCCAGAAACAAGGACCAATGAGAAACTGTTCCAAAACACATGTAGTTTCAGGACCTTCCTGGCGGACCAATAGGAGCTGCTGCAGTACCTGAACATGTGACCCCTGATCTCCAATGAGAGATCTTACCCTGGGCATGCTCAGAAGGGGAAACGCATGACTTCATCCCAAAGACGTCTGCTCCAGCACTGGCTATAATAGCAGATCCAGGAGAGGCAGCAGCAAGTCTCTGCACAGTATTGGAATGGGCAAGACGCTGGGACCGACGTCTCTGCTGAGCAGGCTCCACTGCGGACGGAGATGGATGGGAGACCGCAGCGGGACTGGTTCGAGACTCCCCTTGTGCAGCAGCGGGAACTCGAACCCTAACATTACCCCCCTCCTAGGGCCCCCCTTCTTTTGGCCTCGCTGCGCTCAAAGGCAGCGATGAGCTGCGGAGCGTGAACATGCACTGCAGGCTCCCAGGACCTATCCTCAGCCCCATAACCCCTCCAATCCACCAAATAAATTTTTTTTTCCTCGTACCACCTTGCACCCAACAATGGCGTTCACCTCATGATCATCGGTAGATGAACCCGACGTCCCGGCAGATGACTCGGAAAACCGGGACATGGCCACGGGTTTCAGGAGGGACACGTGAAAGGTGTCCGTGATACCAAGGCGAGGCGGAAGGGCTAGGCGGTAAACCACCGGGTTCACCTGCTCAAGAACTTTAAAGGGACCCAAAAAGCGAGGTGCCAACTTAGTGGACTCTACACGTAGCCTGATGTTTCGGGCAGAGAGCCTCACTAGGTCACCAGGAGCAAATGTAGGAGCGGGGCGCCGATGGGCATCGGCCGAAGATCTCATCCTCTCTTTGGAGGCCTGAATGGCATCCTGGGTGCAGTCCCAAATATCCCGTGCCTCCACAGCCCAGTCTGCCACCCTGGAATTGGCAGAAGACACGGGCATGGGCACTGGTACCCGCGGATGCTGACCGTAGTTCAGGAGGAATGGGGTCTGTCCGGTGGAGTCAGCCACAGCATTATTTAGAGCGAACTCAGCCCACGGTAGCAAGGATGCCCAGTCATCCTGCCTGGCAGAGACAAAAAAGTATGTGACCAAGGTCTGGTTGGCCCTCTCTACCAACCCATTCGTCTCGGGATGGTATGCAGAGGAGAGATTCAACTCAATGCTGAGTAAACGACACAGCTCTCTCCAGAACCGAGACGCAAACTGGGGACCTCGATCACTGACAATTTTGTCTGGCATACCGTGTAGGCGGAAAATATGCCTAATGAATAATGCTGCCAAGGCCCGTGCAGACGGTAACCGTGGCAACGGCACCAAGTGCACCATTTTGGAGAAGTGGTCGGTTATCACCCAGATGATGGTGCAGCCCCGAGACTTGGGTAAGCCCACCACAAAATCCATCCCAACCATCTCCCAGGGCCTGTCTGCCACTGGCAAAGGGAAAAGTAAACCAGCTGGCCGTTGTCAAGGGGACTTATTCTTGGCGCAGGAGACGCACGCTTGAACGTATTCCCTGACGTCACGGACCATATGTGGCCACCAGTATGTCCTCGCCAGCAACTCAGATGTCCTCTTTGCCCCAAAATGTCCACCCATCCTGGACGAGTGTGCCTAAGAGAGTACCTCCGGTCGCAAATTGATGGGCACAAAAGTCTTGCCTGGAGGCACAGACTCGAGCGAAACCGGGGCCACAGTTCTTAGGCTCTCTGTGGGGACAATCAGCTGAGGCTCCTCCTCCACCTCCTCAGAGGACACCACGGAGCGAGACAGAGCATCGGCATGAATGGTCTTCTCCCCGGAGAGAAAATGGAGGGTGAAATGGAACCGGGAGAAGAACAGGGACCATATGGCCTGATGAGAATTTAGCCGCTGGCTGTCTGTAAATAGACCAAATTTTTGTGGTCAGTGAACACTTGAAAGGGTAAGCAAGCCCCCTCCAGGAGATGTCTCCACTCAGAAAAGGCCAACTTCATGGCTAGCAACTCCCTATCCCCAATGGAATAATTCCTCTCCGCTGGTGTGAAGGTCTTGGAGAAGAAGAAGCAAGGATGTTTACGACCTTGAGCATCCTTTGGAAAAGGACTGCTCCAGCACCAACGGATGAGGCATCTACCTCCAATATAAAAGGTTTATCAACCTCGGGACGATGTAGGATAGGAGCGCTAGCAAAATGGGACTTGATTGAAGTAAAGGCCTTGGAGACCTCCTCTGACCACAATTTGGGATTGGCTCCCTTCTTGGTGAGGGCTACCAAGGGAGCAACCAACGTATAGAAGTGTGGAATGAATTGGTGATAGTAATTAATGAACCCCATAAAGCGCTGCACCGCTTTAACCCCTTCACCCCCAAGGGTGGTTTGCACGTTAATGACCGGGCCAATTTTTACAATTCTGACCACTGTCTCTTTATGAGGTTATAACTCTGGAACGCTTCAACGGATCTTCGCGATTCTGAGATTGTTTTCTCGTGACATATTGTACTTCACGTTAGTGTTAAAATTTCTTCCATATAACTTGCGTTTATTTTTGAAAAAAACGCAAATATGGTGAAAATTTTGAAAATTTAGCAATTTTCAAACTTTGAATTTTTATTCCCTTAAAATGGTGTACAATAATAAATTATATTGTGGTACCGTGTTAGCCAGAAAAATCGATGTGAATACTTTTCCATCCAATTATGACAAGAGCATTCTTAAGGTGATACCTTTATTGGCTAACCAGAAAATTATATGTTCGCTAGCTTTCAGAGCTCAAGGCTCCTTCTTCAGGCAAGATTACATTTGGAATAATAAGAAAGACACATTAGATGCTTACTATAGTAGGAAATTTGTTCAAGACCTGGGAGGTGTGATGCCTTCAAAAGATAAGCAAAGGAAATCAAATTAGCATTTTCTTACAAATGGAGAGCTAGTGGGGATGTGTTATTAGCTATCTGGAGTCCTTCTGGTAAAGGTGTGAACTGTGTCTATGTAATGAGTCATAAAACCGGGTGTTAAGTTGAGTCCTAGTTCAAAGTATTGAACATCCTAATAAGTTTGAATTCCCATATTTTTCTCTCCCTGTCATCCTTAAAATGACCTTTTAGTATTAAGACTTTTAAGTCTGTCATACAATGTCCAGTTCCAGAGAAATGTTTTCCCACAGGCGTGTCCATTTCATTCCTGATCGTATGTCTGTGTAGATTCATCCTTGTTTGTAGTTTTTGCATGGTTTCCCCAATATAGATAGCTCCAGGGCACCTTGTACATTGTATCATGTACACCACATTGGAGGATGTACATGAAAAGGAACCCATGACCTTATAGTCCTGATTTGTGTTTGGTACACGGACTGTATTTGTTGGTAATATGTGGGTACAAGTTTTGCATTTTTTGTTGTTACATGGGAATGTGCCAGTCACTGATGGTGACGAAAGGACACTTCTGACAAGGAGATTCCTTAAGTTAGGGGGCTGTTTGTAGGAGAGGAGTGGTAGTTCTGGGAATATGTCTTTCAATTTGTGGTCCCTGTGGAATATGGGTTGGAGATCAGCACCAATTTTCCTTAGGATGCTCATGTGGGGTTGTATGTGACCACAAGAGGTACCCTGTTGTTGTCCTCTCTCAGTTTGTAATCCAGGAGGTTGCTTCTTGGGATTCTTGTAGCCCTGTGGATCTGTTCATCTATTACCAGTGGATGGTATCCTTGTTGTAGGAATGTATTCCTCAGAGATAGCAGCTGTAGTTCCCTGTCTTTACTGTCTGAACAGATCCGAATATATCTCAGAGCTTGACTGTAGATGATGGATTTTTTTGTGTGTCCTGGATGAAAGCTGTTCCATCTAAGGTATGCTGGACGTCCTGTGGGCTTATGGTAAATTGATGTTTGTATGGCGTTGTCCTTGATGTATATGGTCAAGTCCAGAAAATGTATTTGAGACTTTGAAAAGTTGAGGGTGAGCTTGATGGTTGGGTGGTATTTGTTGAAGTTATTGTGGAAGGTGAGCAGATCATCTTTTGAGCCTGTCCAGATTATTAGCAGATCATCAATGTAGCGGAAGTATGCAAGAGGTTTAATAGGGCAAGATGACAAAAACTCCTCCTCCAGTTTCGCCATAAATAGGTTGGCATATTGTGGGGACATTTTGCTTCCCATGGCGCTGCCCATGCACTGTTGGTATAAATTGTTCCCAAAAGAAAAATAGTTGTGATGAAGCACAAACCTGATGAATTGCAGTGTTGGTTCTGTGGCCAGATTGTTCTTTTGAAGGAAATATTTACATGTACTTTCCTTCAAAAGAACAATCTGGCCACAGAACCAACACTGCAATTCATCAGGTTTGTGCTTCATCACAACTATTTTTCTTTTGGGAACAATTTATACCAACAGTGCATGGGCAGCGCCATGGGAAGCAAAATGTCCCCACAATATGCCAACCTATTTATGGCGAAACTGGAGGAGGAGTTTTTGTCATCTTGCCCTATTAAACCTCTTGCATACTTCCGCTACATTGATGATCTGCTAATAATCTGGACAGGCTCAAAAGATGATCTGCTCACCTTCCACAATAACTTCAACAAATACCACCCAACCATCAAGCTCACCCTCAACTTTTCAAAGTCTCAAATACATTTTCTGGACTTGACCATATACATCAAGGACAACGCCATACAAACATCAATTTACCATAAGCCCACAGGACGTCCAGCATACCTTAGATGGAACAGCTTTCATCCAGGACACACAAAAAAATCCATCATCTACAGTCAAGCTCTGAGATATATTCGGATCTGTTCAGACAGTAAAGACAGGGAACTACAGCTGCTATCTCTGAGGAATACATTCCTACAACAAGGATACCATCCACTGGTAATAGATGAACAGATCCACAGGGCTACAAGAATCCCAAGAAGCAACCTCCTGGATTACAAACTGAGAGAGGACAACAACAGGGTACCTCTTGTGGTCACATACAACCCCCACATGAGCATCCTAAGGAAAATTGGTGCTGATCTCCAACCCATATTCCACAGGGACCACAAATTGAAAGACATATTCCCAGAACTACCACTCCTCTCCTACAAACAGCCCCCTAACTTAAGGAATCTCCTTGTCAGAAGTGTCCTTTCGTCACCATCAGTGACTGGCACATTCCCATGTAACAACAAAAAATGCAAAACTTGTACCCACATATTACCAACAAATACAGTCCGTGTACCAAACACAAATCAGGACTATAAGGTCATGGGTTCCTTTTCATGTACATCCTCCAATGTGGTGTACATGATACAATGTACAAGGTGCCCTGGAGCTATCTATATTGGGGAAACCATGCAAAAACTACAAACAAGGATGAATCTACACAGACATACGATCAGGAATGAAATGGACACGCCTGTGGGAAAACATTTCTCTGGAACTGGACATTGTATGACAGACTTAAAAGTCTTAATACTAAAAGGTCATTTTAAGGATGACAGGGAGAGAAAAATATGGGAATTCAAACTTATTAGGATGTTCAATACTTTGACACTAGGACTCAACTTAACACCCGGTTTTATGACTCATTACATAGACACAGTTCACACCTTTACCAGAAGGACTCCAGATAGCTAATAACACATCCCCACTAGCTCTCCATTTGTAAGAAAATGCTAATTTGATTTCCTTTGCTTATCTTTTGAAGGCATCACACCTCCCAGGTCTTGAACAAATTTCCTACTATAGTAAGCATCTAATGTGTCTTTCTTATTATTCCAAATGTAATCTTGCCTGAAGAAGGAGCCTTGAGCTCTGAAAGCTAGCGAACATATAATTTTCTGGTTAGCCAATAAAGGTATCACCTTAAGAATGCTCTTGTCATAATTGGATGGAAAAGTATTCACATCGATATTCCCTTAAAACAGAGAAATATGTCACACAAAATAGTTAAGAAATAACATTACATTACAAACTTTTTTTTTATTTTCACAATTGTTGTGCAATTTCTCCTGAGTACGCCAATAGCCAATATGTGGAGGAAAACCACTGTTTGGGCACACGGCAGAGCTCGTAAGGGAAGGAGCGCCGTTTGACTTTTTCAAGCTAAAATTGGCTGGAATGAGATTGGATGCCATGTCGTATTTGGAGAGCCCCTGATGTGCTTAAACAGTGGAAACCCCCCACAAGTGACACCATTTTGGAAACTAGACCCCCTAAGGAACTTATCTAGATCTGTTGTGAGCACATTGAACCCCCAAGTGTTTTACAAAAGTTTATAATGCCTGGGTCTGAAAAATAAAAAAAACAATTTTCCACAAAAATGATTTTTTAGTCCCAAATTTTTGATTTCTCCCAAGGAAATTGGACCCCAAAAGTTGTTGTCCAATTTGTCCTGAGTACGCTGATACCCCATATGTGGGGGGGTAAACTGTTTGGACGCACGACAGGGCTTGGAAATGAAGTAGTAACGTTTTGGAATGCAGACGTTGATGGGGTCATGTTCCGTTTGCAGTGCCCCAGATGTGCCTAAACAGTGGAAATCCCCACAAGTGACCCCATTTTGGAAACTAGACCCCCTAAGGAGCTTATCTAGATCTTTGGTGAGCACTTTGAACCCCCAAGTGCTTCACACAAGTTTATAATGCCCGAGCATGAAAATAAAAAATCCTATATTTTTTTCCCACAAAAATTATCTCTTAGTCACTAATTTTTTATTTTCCCAAGAGTAACAGGAGAAATTGGACCACAATAGTTGATGTCCAATTTGTCCTGAGTACGCTGATACCCCATATGTGGGGGGGAACCACTGTTTGGGCGCACAGCAGAGCTCGGAATGGAAGGAGCACCATTTGACTTTATCCAAACAAAATTGGCTGGAATTGAGATTGGACGCCATGTTGCATTTGGAGAGCCCCTGATGTGCCTAAACAGTGGAAACCCCCCACAAGTGACCCCATTTGGGAAACTAGACCCCATAAGGAACTTATCTAGATCTTTGGTGAGCAATTTGAACCCCAAAGTGCTTCACACAAGTTTATAACGTAGAGCCGTAAAATTAAAAAATCATAATTTTTCCACAAAAATGATCTTTTCACCCCAATTATTATTTTCCCAAGGGTAACAAGACTCCAAAAGTTATTGTGCAATTTGTCCTCAGTACGTTGATACCCCATATGTGGGGGTAAACCACTGTTTAGGTGCATGGCAGAGTTTGGAAGGGAAGGAGCGCCGTTCGACTTTTTCAACACAGAATTGGCTGGATGCCATGTCGTGTTTGGAGAGCTCCTGATCTGCCTAAACAGTGGAAACCCCAACAAATGACACCATTTTGGAAACTAGACCCCTCAAGGAACTTATCTAGATGTGTGGTGAGCACTTTAAACCCCGAAGTGCTTCACAGAAGTTTATAACGTACAGCTGTAAAATAAAAATCTTTTTTTTTTTTTACAAAAATGATTTTTTCGTCCCCAATATTTTATTTTCACAAGGGTAACAGGAGAAATTGGACCCCAAAAGTTGTTGTCCAATTTGTCCTGAGTACACTGATACCCAATATGTGGGAGTAAACTACTGTATGGGTCCATGTCGGGATCGGAAGGGAAGTAGTGACGTTTTGGATTGCAGACTTTGAGGAATGGTCTGGGGGCGTCATGTCGCATTTGGAGAGACCCTGATGCGCCTAAACAGTGGAAACCCCCCACAAGTGACCCCCTTTTGGAAATAGACCCCACAAGGAAATTATCTAGATTGTGGTGAGCACTTTGAACCCCGAAGTGCTTCACAGAAGTTTTTTAACGTACAGCCGTAAAAATAAAAAATCCTTTTTTTTTTACAAAAATGATTTTTTTCGACCCCAATATTTTATTTTCCCCAAAGGGGAACAGGAGAAATTGGACCCCAAAAGTTGTTGTCCAATTTGTCCTGAGTACGCTGATACCCAATATGTGGAGAAAACTTCTTTATGGGAACACGTCGGGGGGCTCGGAAGGGAAGTAGTGACGTTTTGGATTGCAGACTTTGATGGAAGGTCTGGGGGTGTCATGTCGCATTTGGAGAGCCCCTGGGGCACCTAAACAGTGGGAAAACCCCCCCCAAGTGACCCCAATTTTGGAAAATAGACCCCATAAGGAACTTATCTAAATGTGTGGGAGCACTTTGAACCCTGAAGTGCTTCACAGAATTTTATAACGTACAGCCGTAAAAATAAAAAATCTTTTTTTTTACAAAAATGAATTTTTTTTCCCCCCCAATATTTTATTTTCACAAGGTAACAGGAGAAATTGGACCCCAAAAGTTTGGTTGTCCCCAAATTTTCATAGTAACGCTGATACCCAATATGTGGGAGAAAACTACTGTATGGGTACACATTGGGGCTCGAGGGAAGTAGTGACGGGG
>JARQOD010000001.1:402706825-402769251 GCA_033576555.1 Oophaga sylvatica
AATGGAGTGCAATCTCAAAGGACCGCCATATATAGTTTAATGTGATCTTTGTCATAAAATATAACCAACTCCAAATAGGGCACTAAAGTTCCCTTAGGATATTGCACCATATGAGCAGATTGAAAGATATAACCAATAAATACATATCAGACCATGGGAAACCATGAAAGTCTTTACCTGGATCCTAGCAGTGTTGTGAACACGTAAAATGGGGAATCCGTCCCTCTGCCCCGACGTGCACATTTCGTCCTGCTTCTTCGGGCATTCCTTGTGTTCTTTAGCACAAACAAGTCTCTTCTGCTTGTTGCCAGTCCTTAGCAGTGGTTTCCTAGCAGGTATTTTACCTTAAAGGCCTGCTGCACAAAGTCTCCTCTTAACAGTTGTTGTAGAGATGTGTCTGCTGCTAGAACTCTGTGTGGCATTGACCTGGTCTCTAATCTGAGCTGCTGTAAACCTGTGATTTCTGAGGCTGGTGACTCGCATAAACTTATACTCAGAAGCAGAGGTGACTCTTGGTCTTCCTTTCCTGGGGCGGTCCTCATGTGAGCCAATTTCTTTGTAGCGCTGATGGTTTTTGCAACTGCACTTGGGGACACTTTCAAAGTTTTCCCAATTTTTCAGACTGACTGACCTTCATTTCTTAACCCCTTCCCGACTCATGACGCCTACGTTGGCGTCATGAAAACCGGTGGCATCCCGACCCATGACGCCTACGTTGGCGTCATGGTATAAATCATGTTCCTGTGGGTCGGGTGACCGGGGTCACTGAAAGGTCACCCGACCCGCAGGCACATGACCCTTTGTGCATCACCACAGTGGGGGTGGCTTAACACCCACGTGGCTACAATCGCTCTGATTGGCTGTTAATAGTGAAAAGCTTATCAGAGCAATCTGTAATATTTCACCAATGAAATTTGGTGAAATATTACAATCCAGCCAAGGCCGATGCTGCAATGGCACCTGCCATGGCTGGACACCGAGTTCCCACCCTCCCCACACCGAGTGACCGCGGTGATCGGCCGCCGCCAAAGGATTCATGGTGGCGATCGGTCACTGCCGTTACTTTCTGCTGCCCTGTGCTCCGATCCTCTCCCCTCCGCTTTGGTCCGCTCCCCCCCGCCTTCCGATCACCCCCCTCCGCTCTTCTCACCTATCCCGGTCTTCTGGCGCCCATGGATCCGTCCCGGCATTCGTCCGGGACTCTTCATGGGCGCCGCCATCTTGGAAGATGGGGGGAAAGCATGCGCAATGCGCCCACCGGCTGGCGCATGCGCAGTGTGCCCTCTAGTGTAAAAAAATTTATTTTGATCACTGTGATACTCTCTCACAGTGATAAAAATAAAAAAACAGTAAATAAACGCCCCCTTTATCACCCCATAGGTAGAGACAAATAATAAAATAAAGAATTTGTTTTTTTTTCCTGTGCACACGTTGTGAATTTTGCTGCGGATTTGCAGCGGATTTGGCTCTGCAGATCCACAGCAGATCCGGAAACTATGTACAGTACAATGTAAATAAATGTTAAAAAAAAAACGCTGTGCACATGCTGCGGATTTTTCCGCGCAGATTTGGTGTGGTTTTAAATCCGCAGCATGTCAATTCTTTGTGCGGATTCCGCAGCGTTTTTACACCTATTCCATTATAGGTGTAAAACTGCAGGGCAAATCCGCACAAAAACCACAGCAAAACCGCAGTAAATCCGCAACGTGTGCACAGGCCCTTAATCCGCGCTAAATCCGCAGGTAAAACGCAGGCAATTTCACCTACGGATTTAGCAAAATCCGCACGGAAAAATCGGCAAGTGAATCCGCAATGTGTGCACGGGGCCTTAGGGTTAGGGTTAGGCTGGGTTCATATTGCGTTATGGCAGTCCGTTTTAAAGCTGCCCTATACCCCCATTGTCGGGCGCATCGCGACGCATGCCGTAAACGGTATGCGTTCGCGAAGTGCCGTCATTCAGTGATGGAGCCTCGGACGCGGGCAGCAGCGTCTGGGCTCCGTCACCGCTAGCACAGATGAATCATCTGCGCTAGCGGGTATATGCATAACGCGATCGCGTTATGCTATACCGTTACCAGCCCGTCAACGCTATGTGTTGAACAGGCTGGTAAAATGCAATATGAACCTAGCCTTAGGGTTAGAGTTAGAACTAAGGTTAGGGTTAGGCTTAGGGTTAGCATTAGGGTTAGAATTAGGGTTACGGTTAGAATTTGGGTTAGGGTTAGAATTAGGGTTAGGGTTAGAATTAGGGTTGGAATTAGGGTTAGGGTTGGAATTAGGGTTAGGGTTGGAATTAGGGTTGGGATTAGGGTTAGGTTTGTGGTTAGGGTTAGAGTTAGGATAAGTGTTAGGGTGTTTTGGGGTTAGGGTTGGGATTAGGGTTAGGCTTGTGGTTAGGTTTATGGTTAGAGTTGGGATTAGGGTTTAGGGGTGTGTTGGGGTTAGGGTTATGGTTAGGGTTTGGATTAGAGTTAGGGGTGTGTAGGGGTTAGGGTTGGGGTTAGAGGTGTGTTGGGTTAGGGTTGGAGTTAGAATTGAGGGATTTCCACTATTTAGGCACATCAGGGGGGTCTCCATACGCGACATGGCACCACCATTGATTGCTGCAAATTTTGCGTTCAAAAAGTCAAACAGTGCTCCCTTTATTCCGAGGCACGACGTGTGCCCAAACAGTGGTTTACCCCCACATATGGGGTATCAGAATACTCAGCAAAAATTGCACGACAACTCTGGGGGTCTAATTTCTCCTGTTACCCTTGGAAAAATAAAAAAATTGGGGACTAAAAGATCATGTTTGTGGAAAAAATATGATTTTTTTTATTTTCATGCCCGGGCGTTATTAACTTCTGTGTAGCCCTTGGGGGTTCAAAGTGCTCACCACACATCTAGATAAGTTCCTTGCAGGGTCTAGTTTCCAAAATGGGGCCACTTGTGGGGAGTTTCTACTGTTTAGGCACATCAGGAGCTCTGCAAACGTAACATGACGCCCGCAGACCGTTCCATCAAAGTCGGCATTTCAAAACGTCACTACTTCCCTTCCGAGCCCCGAAGTGCGCCCATACAGTAGTTTTCTCCCACATATGGGATATCAGTGTACTCAGGACAAATTGGACAACAACTTTTGGGGTCTAATTTCTCCTGTTACCCTTGTGAAAAAAAAAATTGCGGGTTAAAAAAATCAGTTTTTGAGAAAAAAAATGATTTTTTATTTTCACGGCTCTGCATTATAAACTTCTGTGAAGCACGTGGGGGTTCACGGTGCTCACCACACATTT
Source organism: Oophaga sylvatica (assembly GCA_033576555.1). NCBI lineage: Eukaryota > Metazoa > Chordata > Amphibia > Anura > Dendrobatidae > Oophaga > Oophaga sylvatica. The sequence goes on from JARQOD010000001.1 coordinate 402,710,101, forward strand.
GGATAAGTTACTTGCGGGGTCTAGTTTACAAAATGGGGTCACTTGTGGGGGTTTCTACTGTTTAGGCACATCAGGGGCTCTGCAAACGCAACATGACGCCCGCAGAGCATTCCATCAAGTTTGCATTCCAAAATGGCGCTCCTTCCCTTCTGAGCTCTCCCATGCGCCAAAACAGTGGTTTCCCCCCACATATGGGGTATTGGTGTACTCAGGACAAATTGCACAACTTTTGTGGTCCAATTTCTCCTGTTAACCTTGTGAAAATAAAAAATAGAGGGCTAAAAAATCATTTTTGAGGAAAAAAATGATTTTTTTTATTTTCACTGCTCTGCGTTATAAACTTCTGTGAAGCACTTGGGGGTTCAGAGTGCTCACAACACATCTAGATAAGTTCCCATAAGGGGTCTAGTTTCCAAAATGGTGTCACATGTGGGGTTTTTTTCACTGTTTAGGCACACAGGGGCTCTCCAAACGCGCCATGGTGTCCGCTAACGATTGGAGCTAGTTTTCCATTCAAAAAGTCAAATGACGCTCCTTCCCTTCTGGGCCCTTCCGTGCGCCCAAACAATGGTTTATGACCACATATGAGATATCTGTGTACTCAGGAGAAATTGCCCAACAAATTTTAGGATCCATTTTATCCTGTTGCCCATGTGAAAATGAAAAAAGTGAGGCTAAAAGAAATTTTTTGTGACAAAAAAAAGTACTTTCTTTTTTTTACGGATCAATTTGTGAAGCACCTGGGGGTTCAAAGTGCTCACTATGCATCTTGAGAAGTTCCTTGGGGGGGTCTAGTTTCCAAAATGGGGTCACTTGTGGGGGAGCTCCAATGTTTAGGCACACAGGGACTCTCCAAATGCGACATGGCAACCGCTAAATATTCCAGCATATTTTCCATTCAAAAAGTCAAATGGCGCTCCTTCCCTTCTGAGCCCTGTCATGCGCCCAAACAGTGGTTTATGACCACATATGAGGTATCTGTGTACTCAGGAGAAATTGCCCAACAAATTTTAGGATCCATTTTATCCTGTTGCCCATGTGAAAATGAAAAAAGTGAGGCTAAAAGAAATTTTTTTGTGAAAAAAAGTACTTTCTTTTTTTTACGGATCAATTTGTGAAGCACCTGGGGGTTCAAAGTGCTCACTATGCATCTAGATAAGTTCCGTGGGGGGTCTAGTTTCCAAAATGGGGTCACGTGTGGAGGAGCTCCAATATTTAGGCACACAGTGACTCTCCAAATGCGACATGGCAACCGCTAAATATTCCAGCATATTTTCCATTCAAAAAGTCAAATGGCGCTCCTTCCCTTCTGAGCCCTGCGCCAAAACAGTGGTTTATGACCACATATGAGGTATCTGTGTACTCAGGAGAAATTGCCCAACAAATGTTAGGATCCATTTTATCCTGTTGCCCATGTAAAAATGAAAAAATTGATGCTAAAAGAAATTTTTTTTGGGAAAAATTAAAATGTCCATTTTTTCCTTCCACATTGCTTTAGTTCCTGTGAAGCACCTGAAGGGTTAATAATCTTCTTGAATGTAGTTTTGAGTAGCTTGAGGGGTGCAGTTTTTATAATGGTGTCACTTTTGGGTATTTTCTGCCATATAGACCCCTCAAAGTGACTTCAAATGTGAGGTGGTCCCTAAAAAAATTGTTTTGTAAATTTTGCTGTAAAAATGAGATATCACTGGTCAACTTTTAACCCTTATAACTTCCTGACAAAAAAAAATTTTGTTTCCAAAATTGTGCTGATGTAAAGTAGACATGTGGGAAATGTTATTTATTAACTATTTTGTGTCACATATGTTAGGGTTCGATTTCCCGATGCTGCACAAGGGGAGTCTCGAACCCGTCCCGCTGCGGTCTCCCATTCATCTCCGGGCGCAGTGGAGCCTGCTCAGCAGAGGCGTCGGTCCAGGCGTCTTGCCCACTCCACTACTGGGCAGTGACTTGTTGTTGCCTTTCCTGGATCTGCTATTATAGCCAATGCTGGAGCAGACGTCTTTGGGACAAAGTACTGCATTTTCCCTTCTGAGCATGCCCAGAGTGAGATCTCTCATTGGAGATCAGGGGTCACATGCTCAGGTACTGCAGCAGCTCCTATTGGCCCGCCAGGTAGGCCCTGTTACTACTAGTCTTCTGGAACAGGTTTCTCATTGGTCCTTGTTCCTGGAAGGTCCTGTTGCTGTTACTATAAAAGGGTAGCATGGCTGGGCCGCCATGCGCTAATATCAACCATTGTATGCTATGCGCCAGTGTGGTCATGCGTGTGTGTGGTTAGGGACCCGGCTGAAATAAGCCACTAGAATACCGACTTAATCGGTGAGGAGTTTGGTGTGCTAGCTGGTCAGGGTCGGTGTCCTAGATGCCCTAGATTACCGGCATAACCGGTGAGGAGTTTGATTGCCGTATTCAGGGTCTGGCGTTCAGACGCCATAGATTGCGGGTGACTCCCGCGAGGACATTAGCGCATGACCACGTATTATGCTCGCTTAGCAATTAACCGTGTACCTGAGAGCCTGACAGGACACGGTACTTTTTCTCAGCGACTCTGTGACGTAACAGGGTTCGCTTTAGACGCTAGACAGCGCCCTAGCGTTTTACTTTGCGGCTCACTGAAGTTAAGTGAGTTCGCACCTATCGCCATATAGCGCTGTGGCATCCCGTTAGCGGCTCTGGGATTAACAGAGTTCGCACTTACTGCCACAACGGGCTACGGCGTTTATTTTTGCGACTCTGCGGGATAACAGAGTTCGCTACTTTCGCCATCTTATTAGCAGCGGGCTTCGCCTGCACGGTGGACCCCGGGCTGCGAACGCACCTCTCTATTATATCTATTAGGTGCGTTCCGCAGACCTTAACATAATATTAGCGCCAGGGTCTGGCTAGTAAAATGGCGGATAACAAGTGTCTAAGGCAGTACATCCAGCAGCTGGAGGGTAGGTTGGCGGCTCTTGAGCGCACAACCTCAGCTGTGGATATTACCGCAGTCGCTGTTCAGGCTGCTAGCGTGGCTGCAGCCAGTTTGTCCTCTGCTACCTCTGTCCCTACATTATCCCACCTCCCGCTTCCTGACAAGTTTGCTGGTGACAGCAAGCAATGTCGGGATTCGTGAGTCAGTGCTCTATACAGCTCGAGCTTCTGGCTGCACGTTTCCCCACGGATCGGGCACAAGTGGGTTTTGTACTGTCTCTACTCTCGGGCAGAGCGTTGGAGTGGGCAACACCGCTGTGGGAGCGTGATGATCGTGTGGTGCGGAGTGCTCCTCGGTTTTTGGAGGCTCTGAAAAAGGTCTTTTTAGGACCTCAGGTCACGCACGATACGGCACTCCAACTGCTGACAATGTCACAGGGCTTGTCCATGGTCAGCCAGTTCTCAGTCCAATTTCGGACTTTGGCCTCTGAATTAGAGTGGCCAGATAAAGTTCTTATTCCAGTGTTCTGGAGAGGACAGGCAGACCATGTAAAGGACGCTTTGGATACCAGGGAGATTCCTGCCACACTGGAGAAACTCATTTCTATATCTACCCGCATCGACCTCCGATTTCACGAGCGGAGGTTAGAGCGGACCCAGTGTAGGCAGAGGTTTCGGCTGGCACCCACCTTTGCCAAACCTTTGGAATTTCCCGTTCGGGCGTCTGACTCCCCAGAGACCGTGGAGAATACTCGAGTGGGATCTAAGTCTCGGACCACTCGAGTATCCATGGTCTGTAGAGTGTGTCAGCAGCCAGGACATTATGCCAACCGATGTCCCCAGCGAATAAGTAAACGGTCATGTTCCGTGACCATGGGTGCAGGTTCATTAGACGCGAGGGATTTTGCTCCGAAGATGCTCCTTAAAGGGTTAATCTCTCTAGGTTCATCCACCCTTCCCGCCAAGCTTTGTGTGGACTCTGGGGCAGAGGGGAATTTTATGTCCTCCTCCTTTGCCTCTCGCCATTCCATACCGCTGGTGACGCTCGCCGAGCCAATATCGGTGAGAGTGTTGAATGGAGCAATCCTGCCCTCACAAATCACCCACCAGACTGTCACTCTACCTCTGTCTATGTCTCCTTCACATCAGGAGAATATATCCCTTTTTGTTCTTCCTGAGGGAATAGATGAGGTTTTGTTGGGATAACCCTGGCTTCGCCACCACTCTCCCCATATTGAGTGGTCCTCTGGGAGAATACTGGGTTGGGGTGATCATTGCAGAGACAAATGTCTCAGAGAGGACGTTCAGGTTTCCACAATGGAGATACCCATAGATCTTGATTCCCTTCCCAAGGTTTATCGGTAATACTCAGACGTATTCTCCAAAAAGGCAGCGGAGACTCTGCCGCCTCATCGCCCTTATGACTGTCCTATAGACCTCTTGCCTGGAACGGAGCCCCCTCGGGGAAGAGTATATCCTCTCTCTCTTCCTGAGACGGAGGCCATGTCACAATACATCCAGGAAAATCTGGCCAGAGGGTTTATTAGGAAGTCAGTGTCACCAGCAGGGGCAGGATTTTTCTTTGTGCAGAAGAAGAATGGAGAATTATGACCGTGTATAGACTATAGGGGTCTTAACGCCATTACCGTTAAGAACAAATATCCTTTGCCCCTAATATCTGAGCTCTTTGATAGGCTCCAGGGAGCAAGGGTATTTACTAAGCTGGATCTTCGTGGTGCCTATAACCTGATCCGCATCCATGAGGGGGACGAATGGAAGACGGCGTTCAATACCAGAGATGGACATTACGAATATCTTGTGATGCCCTTCGGGCTCTGTAATGCTCCAGCCGTCTTCCAAGATTTCGTAAATGACATCTTCCGGGACATGCTTGCCACCTCTGTGGTAGTCTATCTGGATGACATTCTCATCTTTTCTCCAGATATGGACACCCACCGGAGAGATGTTTGCAGGGTCTTCGACCTCTTGCGGGCAAATTTCTTATATGCGAAGTTGGAGAAGTGTGTGTTTGAGCAGGAGTCTTTGCCATTCCTGGGCTATATCATCTCCACTCAGGGATTGGCTATGGATCCTGCCAAACTACAGGCTGTAATGGATTGGCAAGAACCCCACTCTCTTAAAGCGGTGCAGCGCTTTATGGGGTTCATTAATTACTATCGCCAATTCATTCCCCACTTCTCTACTTTGGTTGCTCCCTTGGTAGCCCTCACCAAGAAAGGAGCCAATCCCAAATTGTCGTCAGAGGAGGTCTCCAAGGCCTTTACTTCAATCAAGTCCCATTTTGCTAGCGCTCCTATCCTACATCGTCCCGAGGTTGATAAGCCTTTTATATTGGAGGTAGATGCTCGTCCGTTGGTGCTGGAGCAGTCCTTTTTCAAAAGGATGCTCAAGGTCGTAAACATCCTTGCTTCTTCTTCTCCAAGACCTTCACACCTGCGGAGAGGAATTATTCCATTGGGGATAGGGAGTTGCTAGCCATGAAGTTGGCCTTTTCTGAGTGGAGACATCTCCTGGAGGGGGCTCGCTTTCCCTTCCAAGTGTTCACTGACCACAAAAATTTGGTCTATTTACAGACCGCCCAGCGGCTAAATTCCCATCAGGCCAGATGGTCCCTGTTCTTCTCCCGATTCCATTTCACCCTCCATTTTCTCTCAGGGAGAGAGACATTCGTGCTGATGCTCTGTCTCGCTCCATGGTGTCCTCTGAGGAGGTGGAGGAGGAGCCTCGGCTGATTGTCCCCACAGAGAGCCTAAGAACTGTGGCCCCGGTTTCGCTTGAGTCTGTGCCTCCGGGCAAGACTTTTGTGCCCATCAATTTGCGACCGGAGGTTCTCTCTTGGGCACACTCGTCCAGGGTGGGTGGACATTTTGGGGCAAAGAGGACATCTGAGTTGCTGGCGAGGACATACTGGTGGCCACATATGGTCCGTGACGTCAGGGAATACGTTCAGGCATGCGTCTCCTGCGCAAAGAATAAGTCCCCTCGACAACGGCCAGCTGGGTTACTCTTTCCTTTACCGGTGGCAGACAGGCCCTGGGAGATGGTCGGGATGGATTTTGTGGTTGGCTTACCCAAGTCTCGGGGCTGCACCATCATCTGGGTGATAACCGACCACTTCTCCAAAATGGTGCACTTGGTGCCGTTACCACGGTTACCGTCTGCACGGGCCTTGGCAGCATTATTCATTAGGCATATTTTCCGCCTACACGGTATGCCAGACAAAATTGTCAGTGATCGAGGTCCCCAGTTTGCGTCTCGGTTCTGGAGAGAGCTGTGTCGTTTACTCAGCATTGAGTTGAATCTCTCCTCTGCATACCATCCCGAGACGAATGGGTTGGTAGAGAGGGCCAACCAGACCTTGGTCACATACTTGCGACATTTTGTCTCTGCCAGGCAGGATGACTGGGCATCCTTGCTACCGTGGGCTGAGTTTGCTCTAAATAATGCTGTGGCTCACTCCACCGGACAGACCCCATTCCTCCTGAACTACGGTCAGCATCCGCGGGTACCAGTGCCTATGCCCGTGTCTTCCGCCGATTCCAGGGTGGCAGACTGGGCTGTGGAGGCACGGGACATTTGGGACCGCACTCAGGATGCCATTCAGGCCTCCAAAGAGAGGATGAGGTCTTCGGCCGATGCCCATCGGCGCCCCGCTCCTACGTTTGCTCCGGGTGACCTAGTGTGGCTTTCTGCCCGAAACATCAGGCTACGGGTAGAGTCCACCAAGTTGGCACCTCGCTTTTTGGGCCCCTTTAAAGTTCTTGAGCAGGTGAACCCGGTAGTTTACCGCCTAGCCCTTCCGCCTCGCCTTGGTATCACTGACACCTTTCACGTATCCCTCTTGAAACCCGTGGCCATTTCCCGGTTTTCCGAGTCATCTGCTGGGACGTCGGGTTCATCTACCGACGATCATGAGGTGAACGCCATTGTTGGGTGCAAGGTGGTACGAGGCAAAAAATTTTATTTGGTGGATTGGAGGGGTTATGGGCCTGAGGATAGATCCTGGGAGCCTGCCGAGCACGTTCACGCTCCGCGGCTCGTCGCTGCCTTTGAGCGCAGCGAGGCCCAGAGAAGGGGGGGCCCTAGGAGGGGGGGTAATGTTAGGGTTTGATTTCCCGCTGCTGCACAAGGGGAGTCTCGAACCCGTCCCACTGCGGTCTCCCATTCATCTCCGGCCGCAGTGGAGCCTGCTCAGCAGAGGCGTCGGTCCAGGCGTCTTGCCCACTCCACTACTGGGCAGTGACTTGTTGCTGCCTTTCCTGGATCTGCTATTATAGCCAATGCTGGAGCAGACGTCTTTGGGACAAAGTACTGCATTTTCCCTTCTGAGCATGCCCAGAGTGAGATCTCTCATTGGAGATCAGGGGTCACATGCTCAGGTACTGCAGCAGCTCCTATTGGCCCGCCAGGTAGGCCCTGTTACTACTAGTCTTCTGGAACAGGTTTCTCATTGGTCCTTATTCCTGGAAGGTCCTGTTGCTGTTACTATAAAAGGGTAGCATGGCTGGGCCGCCATGCGCTAATATCAACCATTGTATGCTATGCGCCAGTGTGGTCATGCGTGTGTGTGGTTAGGGACCCGGCTGAAATAAGCCACTAGAATACCGACTTAATCGGTGAGGAGTTTGGTGTGCTAGCTGGTCAGGGTCGGTGTCCTAGATGCCCTAGATTACCAGCATAACCGGTGAGGAGTTTGATTGCCATATTCAGGGTCTGGCGTTCAGACGCCATAGATTGCGGGTGACTCCCGCGAGGACATTAGCGCATGACCACGTATTATGCTCGCTTAGCAATTAACCGTGTACCTGAGAGCCTGACAGGACACGGTACTTTTTCTCAGCGACTCTGTGACGTAACAGGGTTCGCTTTAGACGCTAGACAGCGCCCTAGCGTTTTACTTTGCGGCTCACTGAAGTTAAGTGAGTTCGCACCTATCGCCATATAGCGCTGTGGCATCCCGTTAGCGGCTCTGGGATTAACAGAGTTCGCACTTACTGCCACAACGCGCTACGGCGTTTATTTTTGCGACTCTGCGGGATAACAGAGTTCGCTACTTTCGCCATCTTATTAGCAGCGGGCTTCGCCTGCACGGTGGACCCCGGGCTGCGAACGCACCTCTCTATTATATCTATTAGGTGCGTTCCGCAGACCTTAACAACATAGCTCTCTGGTTTAACAGAATAAAAATTAAAAATTTGAAAATTGCAAAATTTTCAAAATTTTTGCCAAATTTCCTTTTTTTTCCACAAATAAACGCAAAAATTATCGACCTAAATTTACCACTAACATGAAGCCCAATATGTCACGAAAAAAACAGTCTCAGAATCGCTAGGATCCGTTGAAGCATTCCTGAGTTATTACTTCATAAAGGGACACTGGTCAGAATTGCAAAAAATGGCAAGGTCTTTAAGGTCAAAATAGGCTGGATCATGAAGGGGTTAAAGTAATGATGTCCATTCGTTTTTCTTTACTTATCTGCTTTTTTCTTGCCATAATACAAATTCTAACAGTCTATTCAGTAGGACTATCAGCTGTGTATCCACCAGACTTTTGCACAACACAACTGATGGTCCCAACCCCATTTATAAGGCCAGAAATCCCACTTATTAAACCTGACAGGGCACACCTGTGAAATGAAAACCATTGCCGGTGACTACCTCTTGAAGCTCATCAAGAGAATGCCAAGAGTGTGTAAAGCAGTCATCAAAGCAAAAGGTGGCTACTTTGAAGAACCTAGAATATAAGACATAATTTCAGTTGTTACACACTTTTTTGTTAAGTATATAATTCCACATGTGTTAATTCATAGTTTTGATGCCTTCAGTGTGAATTTACAATTTTCATGAAAATACAGAAAAATCTTTAAATGAGAAGGTGTGTCCAAACTTTTGGTCTGTACTGTATATGCATATGAACCCTCCCGGGAAGAAAATAGCTCTTTTGCTAGTGCCAACTATTAAAGGTACCTACTTTGTAAGTCAATGTATGGCACGTTAAGAACCAAGACAACTAGGAGTAATAGGCAAACCATACAACCAAAGTTGCACAAAGGGCACATCATTTAACCAAGCAAACCTTGCAATGCACTGATGTCATTGTCAATAACACCCAATTTCCCTACTCTAGACCAGTGATGGCGAACTTTTCTGAGACTGAGTGCCCAAACTGCAACCTAAAACCTAATTATTTATGACAAAGTGCCAACAGGGCAAGCGCTGCACAGGAGGAGAGTCAGCAGGTGACAACTTTCTTCCCTGTACAGCGCTTGCCGTCCCTAAACCCTGAGGATCAATTCTATTATGTAAACAATTCGTTGATTTTAAACTTAAGCCTGGGTCTCACATAGCGATACACCAGCGATCCCGACAACGATCAGGATCGCTGGTGTGTCACTACATGATCGCTGCTGAGCTGCCACACAGGCAGCTCAGGCAGCGATCAGCACAGCGACACTGCGGGTAACTAAGCGACGTTACCTGCAGTGTATGTTGGATAACAGCGCCCTGATGCAGGGAGCTGGTAACCAAGGTACACGTCGGGTTTCCAGGTGCTGCGCGGTGCCTGGAAACCCGCTGTGTACCTTGGTTATTAGCTCCCTGCATCAGGGCGCTGGTATCCAAGGTACACATCGGGTTTCCAGGCACAGCCCCGCGCCTAGAAACCCGCTGTGTACCTTGGTTACCAGCGGATCGCTGGTCTCCCGCCTGTCACACGCATCGATGCGTGCCTGCCAGCGGGAAACCAGCGATCAAAAAAAATGTCCAGGACATTCAGCGACGCTCAGCGATACCCAGCAGGGGGGCTGATCATCGCTGAATGTCACACACAGCGATCTTGCAGGGGAGATCGCTGTTGCGGCACAAAACTAGTGACTCAGCAGCGATCTCGCTAGCGAGATCGCTGTGTGAGACGGGGGCTTTACCTTTACAGTCTTCTCTTCTGTTCAGCAGGGGGGCGTCAAGCTCATGCGTGCCTATCACACACTGACACTGAGTCACTCACACTGCCCTTTCCAGACACTTTAAGGAAAAAAATGCAGAAATCCACTTCTACATTTCAAAGTATGAATATCTCTAATCTCTAGCCACAGTCACACAAATGTGATAACACTTACTGTATCTGGCTGCTGCAGACTTCTGAATCCTGGGCTGGCTTGGAGATGGCTGGCTTGGGAAGCTGGCTAGCTTGTGGACAGCACCTGGCATAAATGGCAGGCTAGGAGGCTTGACCGTGAACTGAAAAAGTTTAAATATTTGCTGCAGCTCCATATTTGACAAAAAAAAAAAATCACTCGTGGTTCAGGTGCTGAGATTGCTAACAACTGCCAAACTAGTAACAGGTGCACACTCCCATCATTGCCCTCTCCCCATCACTCCCATCATTGCCTTCTCCATCACTCACATCATTGCCTTTTCCATCACTCCCATCATTCCCATCATTGCCCTCTCCCCATCACTCCCATAATTGCCTTTTCCATCACTCCCATCATCCCCATCATTGTCTTCTCCATCACATCCATCATTGCCTTCTCCATCACTCCCATCATTGCCCTATCCCCATCACTCCCATCATTGCCTTTTCCATCACTCCCATTATCCCCATCATTGTCTTCTCCATCACTCCCATCATCCCCATCATTGTCTTCTCCATCACTCTCATCATTGCCATCTCCATCTCTCCATCATCCCCATCATTGCCCTCTCCCCATCACTCCCATCATTGCCTTTTTCATCACTCCCATCATCCCCATCATTGTCTTCTCCATCACACCCATCATTGCCTTCTCCATCACTCCCATCATCCCATCATTGCCCTCTCTCCATCACTCCCATCATTGCCTTTTCCATCACTCCCATCATCCCATTATTGTCTTCTCCATCACTCCCATCATTGCCTTCTCCATCAATCCCATCATCCCCATCACTCCCATCATTGCTTTCTCCATCACTCCCATTATCGCCTTCTCCATCACTCCCATCATTGCCTTCTTCATCACTCCCATCATCTCCATCATTGCCTTTTCCATCACTCCTATCATTGCCTTTTCCATCACTCCCATCATTGCCTTTTCCATCACTCCCATCATTCCCATCATTGCCCTCCCCATCACTCCCATAATTGCCCTCTCCCCATCACTCCCATCATTGCCCTCTCTCCATCACTCTCATCATTGCCTTCTCCATCAATCCCATCAATGCCTTTACATCACTCCCATTATTGCCTTTTCCATCACTCCCATCATCCCCATCATTGCCTTTTCCATCACTCCCATCATCCCCATCATTGCCTTCTCCATTACTCCCATCATCCCATCATTGCCCTCTCCCCATCACTCTCATCATTGCCCTCCCCATCACTCCCATCATTGCCTTCTCCATCAATCCCATCATCCCCATAACTCCATCATTGCCTTCTCCATCACTCCCATCATCCCCATCATTGCCTTCTCCATCATTCCCATCATTGCCTTCTTCATCACTCCCATCATCCCTATCATTGCCTTTTCCATCACTCCTATCATTGCCTTTTCCATCACTCCCATCATTGCCTTTTCCATCACTTCCATCATCCCCATAATTGCCCTCCCCATCACTCCCATCATTGCCCTCTCCCATCGCTTTCATCATTGCCTTCTCCATCACTCTCATCATTGCCTTCTCCATCACTCCCATCATTGCCTTCTCCATCACTCAAAAATACCTTTTATTTCAATATTTATTACAAAATGGGAATAAAGTCATAGGGGTCCCAAATATATCTTGTGAATACAGAAGAAAAACTTTTTTTTTAAATATATACACAGGGAGAAATTCTGCTCACCCTAGTGCACCCTAGTATGCCCCTTCCTGACCGCGGAGGTTGGCACCCTAATTGTTGATGATGTGGCGCCCTCGCTCAACGTCGGTAGCCCTAGGCAGCCCTAGAAACCCCTATAGCTAAAAAGGGATACACAGAAAAACAGCACACATACAAAAACACCCAAAAAACAACACAAACCCCTAATGGGGAGACATATGGTCTCTAGATATAAATATATCTCGTAGCAAGTAAATAAATATCTTGTAGCAAAAAAGACTTTCACAATGCTTATGCAGCCAAAGTGCTTATCTCGTAGTCAAAAAGACTGCAGGCTGTCATAACGCAAGAAAAAATGAAAAAAAAGGGGGGTAGCCCTGTTCAGGAGAAAAATACCTCCAAAAAGCGATTACTGGTATGTGATATTTTAAATAATGGATTAAACCAGAATGACAAAAAAGGCTCTTTCCTTTATACAATACATGTCAATAAGTCCCCAGTTTAGAGATCATATGTCCATATTAAATATAGGTCCTCTGTATATATCACTTCAGGATGGTATCAGCAAAAAGCCATATGAGGTCAATACAATTTAACACTCACAAAAATCATCTCAGAGCATAATATGCATAGGAAATGGCAATAAATTGTGGATATTCAAGAAAAAAAAGGCTGATACTTATCGGCCACTAGTAGTCAGAGGACCCATAATCGCAGGACCCATAGATCCAGACCCAGACCGGACGCGTTTCCCCCTCTATGGATATCGAGGGTTCATCAGGGGTCACTAGAGGGGGTCCAATCTCCCCCAGAGCCGAGAGTACAATGTAATGTGCGGCATGCTCCACAAGATACAGGCGCCGGAATTTAAAAGTTTTCGACTATACCTGCTGATCGTCACATCCGATGTGGCAGCGAGGCGGTGAACCGCACGCGTGCGTTTCAAAAACCAGAAGTGACGTCAAATGCGCCCTCCAGGGAAGGCCGAGATTCAGACACATTTCCTGTGCTCCGTAATGGAACGCAGTATGCGTTTCAAATGCCGGAAATGACGTCAAATGCACACTCCAGGAGAGGCCGGGATTCAGGCACATTTCCTGTGCTACGTACTGGAACGCAGTGTGCGTGTCAGAGAAAAAAATCGCTCTGACATGGTCCCAGGAGCGGACATGCGCACCAGAAGAAACAATATGAGCGCAGAATAATATAAATTAATTGCTTAAACAAACAAAATTCTATAAATATACACTCAAAAGAATAATTTTGGAGCAAAAAATGTGTATCAAAAGCAATAGATATATAATGGTGTATTAAATAATACATAATAATAATATCTCAAAGCATGAGAAAAAAGTATGCCGGATATGTCAGGAAACAAATTATAGATAGCTAGCAAAGTTCAATTGTTCATTTAAGCCTTTAGGCTTTTGAGAATCAAGCCAGAAGATCCAGCGTGTTTCACGCTGTAGGATCCTCTTATCCCAATCTCCCTGTCTCGCTGCAGGCTCCACCTTCTCAATAACACGAAAAGAGATTTGTTTCTCATCACCTCCATGTATTGAATTAACATGTCGGGCAATCGGTGTGTCTCTATTATGTCTAATGTCCCCCAAGTGTTCACCAATTCGGGTACGTAATTCACGTTTTGTCTTGCCCACATAGTCCAAAGGACAGGAGCACAAATAGACAACCCCTTTTGTCCTACAGTTAGCAAAACATTTGATGTTATATACCCGTTTCGTCTGTGCACTAGACAAAAACTTGGATGGGCATACAAATTTACAAAAGCTGCAGTGTCCACACCTATAAGTGCCCAGAGCTCTATTCTGTAACCAAGTGCCTTCCGGTTTCAGAGGTTCAAGATGGCTTTTAACCACTTGATCCTTAATTGATTTACCTCTTCTGTACGTAACTGACGCTTCGGGAGCAATAAGATTACTAATATCTTGGTCAGTCTTCGAAATTGCCCAATGTCTCCTTAGAATATCCAAAATTTTATCAGATTGATCATCGAAGGTACCTATCAATCTAGTAATCATGTTAGGATCTTCTTTTTCCCTTAGGACAAGTAAAGAGGCTCTTCTTCTTTTGTTTAGCCTGTTTATAGGCGGGTTCAATGACATTAACGGGATATCCTCTATCTCTGAATCTACCCCATAAATTCTTAGATTGTTTTTCAAAGTCTCCCCACTCAGAACAGTTCCTTCTAATTCGAAGGAATGTCCCCTAGGGATGCCACGTTTGAGAGGAAGGGTGTTATGTTTTGGTAGCTGAGGAGAGCAGGCAAAAACGGCAATATACCAGAGAGGTTGGAATCTATTGGATTGCAGTACCCTGACTAACCACCACAACTAAAGGCAGCCGTGGAGCGTTCCTACGTTGGTCCTAGACGCCTCTTCACAGCCTGAGAGATTAACTACACCTAAAGATAGAAAGAGGAAAGCTATCTGCCCCGGAGCAGATCCCCAAAGAACATAGGAAGCCCCCAAACATGTAATGGCGGTTAGACAAGAGGAAATACAGACACAGACAGAAAATAGTATGAGCAAACGCTGGGGCCCAATCTGCCTAGACATAAAAGGCTAGAAAGGATACTCACTGCAATCCAAAAAAACCCTAAAAAATGCTAACGCTACTGATTGCAAAAACACCTGAGATCACACGACCTCTACCACCTAAATCAGTTCTCTGGTGTAACAAAACTAAGCCGCAGCCACTGAAAAAACTGGAAAAGGCAAATGAACAAATAACAATGGCTCCAGCGGAACTGAGAGGAGCCCAAGCCCCCAGGGGGGGAACCTGGCTAACCTCACAGAAATGCAGAGAAATATGCAAAAGGTAAGCACAAAAACAAAAACAGAAAATATCTTATCTGAAAGCAGAAGAAGAGGCAAGACTCAGCAAGCTTCCAAGTGAACCAGGAACCACAGTTGAGACAAGAACAATTGATCACCGGCAACCATGATGGGAGGGAACCTCCCTTATATCAAGCCAGTCTGGGACTCCTGATTGCCAATCCTCATTGAATGGTTCAGTGCTGTTTGTAACCTCCAGAGGGAGCTTCTGCTCAGAATTCATTTCCAAAACATTCATAACAGTACCCCCCCCTTGAGGAGGGGTCACCGAACCCTCATTTGCGCAACCAGGTCGGTCAGGATGAGCTCGGTGATAGGCACGGATCAGTCTCCTAGCATGGATATCCAAAGCAAACACCCAAGAATTGTCCTCCTGACCATAACCTCTCCACTTAACCAAATACTGGAGTTTCCGTCTAGAAAAGCAAGAATCCAATATTTTCTCAACCACATACTCCAGATTGCCCTCAACCAAAACAGGGTCAGGAGGCACAGCCATAGGAACCACTGGCTCGACAAACCTCTTCAATAAGGACTTGTGGAACACGTTATGGATCTTAAATGTCCCTGGAAGAAGTAAACGAAAGGAAACAGGATTAAGAATCTCCATGATCTTATAAGGTCCAATGAACCTAGGCTTAAACTTAGGAGATGCAACTCTCATAGGGATATTTCTTGAGGACAACCAGACCAAGTCCCCCACTTTAAACCGAGGACCATCAGTCCTATGCCGGTTGGCAAACCGCTGGGCCTTCTCCTGAGAGAGGGACAACCTCTCCACTACCTGGTCCCAAATCTGCTGCATATATACGCTCCACAACAGAGTCAACACCCGACAGACAGAAGCCTCCGTCTGTCCCGAAGAAAATCGAGGGTGAAACCCAAAATTGCAGAAAAATGGAGACATCAAAGTGGCAGAGCTAGCCCTATTATTAAGAGCAAACTCAGCCAAAGGCAAAAAAGAGACCCAGTCATCTTGATCAGCAGACACAAAGCATCTCAGATAAGTCTCCAATGTCTGGTTTGTTCTCTCAGTTTGTCCATTGGTCTGAGGATGAAAAGCAGAGGAGAAAGACAATTGAACACCAAGTTTAGAACAAAAAATCCTCCAAAATCTGGAAACAAACTGGACTCCTCTGTCAGACACAATGTTCTCAGGAATGCCGTGTAACCGAACCACGTGCTGAAGGAACAAAGGCACCAATTCGGAGGAGGAAGGCAACTTAGGTAATGGCACAAGATGTATCATCTTGGAAAACCTATCACAAATCACCCAGATAACGGTCATTCTATGAGAAACAGGGAGGTCGGAAATAAAATCCATAGAGATATGGGTCCATGGTCTCTTGGGCACAGGCAATGGCATCAACAAACCACTAGAGCGAGAGCAAGGCTTGGAGCGAGAGCAAGTCCCACAGGACTGCACAAATTCCCTGACGTCACGAGACAAAGTAGGCCACCAAAAGGACCGACTCACCAAGTCTCTGGTACCAAAAATCCCAGGATGACCAGCCAACGCGGAACAATGAATCTCAGACATCACACTCTTTTTCCACCGGTCTGGGACAAACAATTTCCCAATAGGGCAGTGCTCGGGTTTATCCTCCTGACACCCTTCCAGAGCCAGTCTCAAATTGGGTGAGATGGCCGAAAGAACTACACCCTCTTTCAAAATAACAGCAGGATCAGATAACTCAGGAGAGTCCGCAAGGAAACTCCTCGAGAGGGCATCCGCCTTAACATTCTTAGTGCCAGGAAGAAAGGAAACCACAAAATTAAAACGTGTGAAAAACAAGGCCCACCTGGCCTGTCTAGGATTAAGTCGCTTGGCTGATTCCAGATAAACTAAAGATTCTTATGGTCCGTGAGGACCACCACCTGATGTTTGGCTCCCTCCAGCCAATGTCTCCACTCTTCAAAAGCCCACTTCATGGCCAATAACTCCCGATTACCCACGTCATAATTACGTTCAGTTGGAGAAAATTTTCGAGAGAAAAAGGCACAAGGGTTACATTTAGAGGTCTCAGGTAGTGTTGAGCGATAGTGCTCGATATCTAAAAATATCGTATCGAAATTGTATCGCCGATAGCACTAAATATCGTCGATAATCGATTTCGATAGCGGAAGTCCCATGTAAGTCTATGGGAACAAAATATCGCAACAAAAAAAACCCTTTCTTACGTTGTAAACACAAAATATACACACATAGAATACATATATATATATATATATATATATATACATGTCATTGTGACATATATATACATATATTTATAGTTAATACACTTCTACATAGTAAAATAGACTCTGATTCAATTGCCGGGTAAAGCCGTGACATACCCCATAGAAGTCGACGGGCTCGGTGCCGAGTACCCCCAAAACCTCTGGCTCTGTGCGACTCAACTTTGGCGTCACGAACAGGATTCTGTAGCTCGCTATAAGCGAGTCCTGTGTGCCTGAATTGAACTGGTTTTGTGCTTGAGAATTGCTAAAATCATCAGAGAATGTATTTGCCATTTTTCCGCCATATCTGCGTCACGACGAGGCACTGGTGAAGAAGAAGGGCGTGCTCTTCATGGTGTACTGTACACTCACTCAGTGACGCGAAAACGATGGCTCTAAATGGTACTGCAATGTAAGATCGTGCCCCACAGCTCTTCAGTTCCGCCTCCTCATCCTCCTCAGTGTGTGGAAACTAACACGAAGGTCCCGCCTCCCTACAAAAGAGGGGCCCTCTCCAGATGCTAATGACACATGTGACTTGGCAGAGATGGCTAATGGACACGAGCAGAAGTGTGAAGGGATGGAGCAGTCAGAGCTGTCCCCCCACGGAAGCGACCCGATCGCCACGGAACCACCGTTGGGCACCCGGCCTGGAAACCCTCCTACGCTGCAAGAAGCAGAGGATACCCTAAGAGGCCTGGCCCGGCACCGGGAGGAGGTCGCCAGGATGGAAACGAGCTGGCGTGCCCTAAAACTAAACTTGGAGCGGCGCCAATCCCTCTTACCTGAAGTGTCTGTACCGGAAGGTGAGGCACCCGTTCTAGTAGAGGAGTCCTTGCAATGTGATCCGGTTGACGTTGTCGCAGTGGAGGCACCCGTTCCTGCAAAAACCGCAGCACCGTCAGCACCCCAGATCCCGCTGTCTGCCCCCGTCGCTGAGACAGAAGAAGCGACACCCGTCCTCATGGAGGAGGCCGCGCAGGCACCAGAGCACTACCTGCCTGTACCGGAGCCCCGACTGTCATCTGATTTAGAGCCGTCTGCTTCCTCCGCAGGGGAGCGCCGCCAGGACTGGGGGGCGACAGGAGAGCTGCCGCAAACCGGACACTGTAAGCTGCAGTGGAGTGGTGGAGACATGGAGCAGCTGGTGGAGGAGAATTTCAACCGGCGTCAGGAGGAAGAGTGGAGACGTTGGGAGCGGGAAGCAGAGCGACAAAGGGAGCAGCGAGAATCCCAAAAACTTTGGCAACGTAACCTGGAGAAGGACCGGGCAGATAAGGACTGGATGAGAAAGGATAAAGGAACCCTGTGTGAGCCGCGGCGTAAGGGTGCAGTACGGAGCTTTAAATTGAAAGGTGGGTGGGGCTTCATCAAGGAGCCTGGACTTTATTTAGAAGTCTTTGTGAACCGGCGGGACGTGGAGGCTCACCTCCCAGAAGAACACCCGGGGAGGGACCTGTTGCCAGGAGACTTGGTGACTTACACCCGACACTGGGTTACAATGGATGGTACGCCCTAAATGTTACCAGGTGCGACCCCTACTCCCCAGTGTGTCAGGAACCTGTGAGACCCTCGGAGCCTTCAGCCTCCCACATCCAGGCCTCTGCAAAAGTGCCCACCCCACGCCGTAAATCTCCCAAGCCTCCCTCAGTGGTCTCCTCAGCAGCCCCAGCTATGGACATGATAAGTATAGCTGGCCCGTACCCGGCGCCTGTTAGGCCCCCTGGGGTTCGTTCAGTCCGGGACATAGGGTTCCAGACCCGGAGGGAGATGAAAGAGGTGGCCACACAGACCCAGATAGCGGGTCACGACTTGACTGTACAGGCCACACGACGTCATCAGGTCCTGGTGGTCCTTGGTGCCTCGGATGTTTGGCAAGCATCAGAAGAGTACCAGGTGGTACCTGGAACACCCCTGCCAAAGAAGTATAAATAACCCGGACAGGGTCCCTGTATGTAAATAGTTAAATTGTTGATAAATAGTTAAATTGTTTATGTACCCGGACGGGTGAATGTTTATAAAAAAGTTTTTTAATTTAATAAAAAAAAAAAAAACACAGTTTTCATTACTTTTATTACAGTCTCATCCTGCGACGCCATCGATCTCCTGTAAAAAAATGAAAAAAAAAACCAGCAGTATACCACCTGTCCGACGCAGTCCATAGTAACGAGTGTCCCACGACGATCCAGCTCTGCTACATCAGAATCCCGGAGCAGCACAGCTGATTACCTGCTTCCCCGGCGGTGACGTCATCGGACTGGTTTACGGCCGGGATTACCCTGCAGTCACTGCAGTTATCGCGAAAAACTGCATGTGACCGCCAGGGAGAAGATAATGGCGGCCATCAAGCAGTCCAGGACGTGACCACTGGAGATCTTCTGCCAGGTAAGTGCCACTGACTCCTGACAGACCCGACCGACGGACACTCACAGTGACAAATCCGATTACGGTATTCGATAAGACGAAAATATCGAAACGAATTATCGAAAGGCCGATAGAGCTAATATCGGCCGATAGCCGATATTTGCATTATCGTATCGCTCAACACTAGTCTCAGGATCTCTTTGGGACAAAACGGCACCTGCCCCAATTTCAGAGGCATCAACCTCCACCTGAAATCGCAGAGAAACATCAGGCTGCCGTAGAACAGGAGCAGAAGTGAATCTCTGCTTAAGTTCCTGAAATGCAGAGACTGCCTCAGGAGGCCAATTCACCACATCAGAACCCTTTTTGGTTTAATCAGTCAATGGTTTAAAAATAACAGAGAAATTACCAATAAATTTACGATAAAAATTGGCAAAACCCAAGAATCTCTGAAGAGCCTTTAATGAAGTAAGTTGGACCCAATCACAGATGGCCTGAACCTTGACCGGGTCCATTTCAATAACAGATGGAGACAAAATGAATCCCAGAAATGAGATCCTCTGTACGCCAAAAAGACACTTTGATCCCTTCACATACAGTGCATTCTCTCTCAAAATCTGGAACACAGTCCGAACATGTTTCACATGAGAGTCCCAGTCATTGGAAAAAATCAAGATATCATCCAAATAAACAATCAGAAATGTATCCACAAAATCCCTGAAAATGTCATTCATAAAGGACTGGAAGACGGAAGGAGCAATAGTGAGCCCAAAGGGCATCACTAGGTGCTCAAAATGCCCCTCTGGGGTATTAAACGCCGTCTTCCATTCATCCCCGTGCTTAATGCGAATAAGGTTATACGCCCCCCTGAGGTCAAGCTTGGTAAACCAAGTTGCACTTTTCACCCTGGAAAACAGGTCAGAAATCAAGGGTAACGGATATTGATATTTCACAGTGATCTTGTTCAAGAGACGATAATCAATACACGGCCTTAATGAACCATCCTTTTTGGCCACAAAGAAAAAACAGGCACCCAAGGGTGAAGAGGATGGTCTGATATGACCCTTCTCCAATGACTCCTTGATATAAGACCGCATAGCGTCATGTTCAGGTACAGACAAGTTAAAAAGGCGACCTTTAGGGAATTTACTACCAGGCACTAATTCAATAGCGCAGTCATAGCTCCTGTGAGGGGGCAAGGATGCAGATTTACTTTCGCTAAACACATCAGAAAAATCAGTCAAAAAGTCAGGAACATCCTGAGACTGGGGAGAGCAGAAAAAACAGGAGTGTTGGCATTAACACATTGGCAGCCCCAACTGGTTACAGACACAGATTTCCAATCCAAAACAGGATTATGAGACTGTAACCAAGGGAAACCTAGTACAATAATGTCATGCATATTATACAGTACCAAAAATTTGCAACTCTCCTGATGATCTGGTTCAACCCTCATTATCACCTGAGTAGAAAACTGGGGTTTATTCTCCGCCAAAGGGGTAGAATCAATCCCCAGTAGGGGAATAGACTTCCGTAGGGGTATCAAGGGAAACCCACAACGTTTGTCAAAATGAAAATCCATCAGGTTAATAGCTGCTCCCGAATCAACAAAAGTCTGAGAAGAAAATGTGGACAGGGAGCAAATCAGGGTAACAGTCAACAGAAATTTAGTCTGAACACTACCCAAGACAACTGAGCGTGCAAAACGTCTTCCCCGCTTAGGGCAGACAGAAATAGCATGAGAGGCGTCACCACAATAGAAACATAACCCATTGCGTTTTCGAAACTCATGACGCTGTGCCCCAGAAGTCACTCTATCACACTGCATGGGTTCAGAAGCTGGCTCACAAGGCAACACTATTCCACGCATTCTTCTGCGCTCACGCAAACGTCTGTCAATTTGAATCGCTAATGACATAGAATCATTGAGACCAGAGGGAGCAGGGAAACCCACCATAACATCTTTTACATTCTCTGACCGCCCCTTCCGAAAAAGGGCTGCCAAAGCATCATCATTCCATTTGGTTAGGACTGCCCATTTTCGGAATTTCTGACAGTACAACTCAGCGTCCTCAAGCCCCTGATTTAATGCCAACAAGGCTTTTTCAGCTTGATCAGTGACATTAGGCTCATCGTACAATAACCCCAGAGCCAGAAAAAATGCATCAACATCACTCAAAACAGTGTCCCCAGGTGTCAGGGAAAAAGCCCAATCCTGAGGATCGCCGCGCAGGAGAGAGATGACAATTTGAACCTGCTGTGCTGCGTTCCCTGAGGACTTAGGTTTTAAGTCAAAAAACAACTTACAGTTATTTTGAAATTCAAAAATTTGGCCCGATCTCCCAAAAACAAATCTGGCATGGGAATCCTAGGTTCCACAACCGGCAACACAGCAAGATAGACAGCAATACTCCGAACCTCAGTGGCAAGCTGATCCACACGGCCAGACAGCTGTGCTAGCTCCATTGAGAGAAAAAAAATCCTCCTCAGCACCCAGAGAATGAGAGGGAAAAAATGCAAGAAACAGAAAAAAAAAAAAATCTCTGACAACTTTTTTCTTTCCACACTATTTTGCCCTTCTGTGAGTACCATACAATTTTCAGTTAGGCATGTGATACTGTTATGTTTTGGTAGCTGAGGAGAGCAGGCAAAAACGGCAATACACCAGAGAGGTTGGAATCTATTGGATTGCAGTACCCTGACTAACCACCACAACTAAAGGCAGCCGTGGAGCGTTCCTACGTTGGTCCTAGACGCCTCGTCACAGCCTGAGAGGCTAACTACACCTAAAGATAGAAAGAGGAAAGCTATCTGCCCCGGAGCAGATCCCCAAAGAACATAGGAAGCCCCCAAACATGTAATGGCGGTTAGACAAGAGGAAATACAGACACAGACAGAAAATAGTATGAGCAAACGCTGGGGCCCAATCTGCCTAGACAGAAAAGGATAGAAAGGATACTCACTGCAATCCAAAAAAACCCTAAAAAATGCCAACGCTACTAATTGCAAAAACACCTGAGATCACACGACCTCTACCACCTAAATCAGTTCTCTGGTGTAACAAAACTAAGCCGCAGCCACTGAAAAAACTGGAAAAGGCAAATGAACAAATAACAATGGCTCCAGCGGAACTGAGAGGAGCCCAAGCCCCCCAGGGGGGGAACCTGGCTAACCTCACAGAAATGCAGAGAAATATGCAAAAGATAAGCACAAAAACAAAAACAGAAAATATCTTATCTGAAAGCAGAAGAAGAGGCAAGACTCAGCAAGCTTCCGAGTGAACCAGGAGCCACAGTTGAGACAAGAACAATTGATCACCGGCAACCATGATGGGAGGGAACCTCCCTTATATCAAGCCAGTCTGGGACTCCTGATTGCCAATCCTCATTGAATGGTTCAGTACTGTTTGTAATCACCAGAGGGAGCTTCTGCTCAGAATTCATTTCCAAAACATTCATAACAGAAGGGGATGATGACTTTCCCATCTCAATAGGCTGTTTGTTGAAGTTGGTTTACGATAGAGTGAAGTACTAAGTGAGCCATCATTAAGGATATGGATGTTGACGTCCAGGAAAGTAATGTGATCACCTCCTACTTCATGTGTGAAGAAGAGACCCATATCGTTGTGATTAAGAAATCAACAAACTGTCCAAAAGAGTCCGCATTACCGGCCCATAAAATGAGGATGTCGTCTATGTATCGACCCCAGAATAGAATATTGGGGGACCAGACGACATCTTCCTCATTGAAAACTATTCTATCTTCCCACCAACCCAGGAGCAAGTTTGCATACGTGGGGGCACACGGGCTCCCCATCGCAGTGCCCCTGAGTTGGTGATAGTATTTGCTATTGAATAGAAACTAATTGTGACTTAACACAAATTGTAATAATTCCATCAAAAAATTATTATGAGCATTCAGATGTACCCCTCTCCCTTTTAAGAAATGATCCACCGATTTAAGGCCTTCCGTATGTTTAATACTGCTATAGAGTGCTTCCACGTCTAGAGAAGCAAGAATGGTGCCTGGCTCTACGGTGATGCCTTCAAGTTTGTTCAGGAGGTCCATAGTATCCCTAAGGTATGAGGGAAGGGTTAGTACAAAAGGTCTCAGTAATTTGTCAAGCTAAACACTCGAATTTTGACAGAGAGCATCTATCCCGGATACAATTGGTCGACCTTTCAAAGGGTAAATACCCTTATGTATCTTCGGGAGTGCATAGAATGTTGCCACCATTGGCCATTTGGGAAGTAGAAAATTGAATTCATTCTTAGATATGAGTCTAGACTTCAGCGCTTCATTCAAAATTAATGATAGTTTACGGATGTAATCCTTAGTTGGGTCACACTTAAGAATCTCATACGTGGATCGATCAGGCAGGATGTCACAACACATATCAATATACTTATCCCTGTCAAGAATTACAGTATTACCAACCTTATCCGAGGGTTTCAAGACAATCTGGCTGTTGTTTTTCAGGGATTCAAGAGCTTTCCTCTCGATAAATGGGAGATTAGGTACCGTTAGATCACACTTGGGGTTAATCTTTTTGATCTCATCAGAAACCAGTTGTAGAAAAACATCAATACTACTATTATCCCCCATCGGAGGCATTTTTTGACTTTTTTGGTTTGAGATCTGAAAAAGGGCCCACCCCTAGTTCCTGCTGTCCTTCCTCCACCATTTCTGCCAGAATAAGCATGCTCGGAAGATCTTCTATAGAAATACCAAGTTGGGCACACTTTTTTCTATCATTTAGAGCAAAAAATGTTTTCCACTTCAATTTACGAGTGAACAGATTGATATCTTTTATCCACTCAAAAGGATCAAATCTAGTTGTGGTTACAAATGAAAGTCCCCTATTCAACGTTCTAATCTCTACCTCCGTAAGATTATAAGATGAGAGGTTGATTATCTGGTTGTCCTGTCCCCTTGAAGTCCCCTTAGTTATAAAGGTACTTATTTGTAGTTTGTTTGATTCATCCTTTCTCGTAGTTTGTATGGGGCCAGTCCCCTTGTCTCTAAAAAAGAGGATGAAGAACAAGCCGAAGAGGAGGGTTGATTTGATGTAGTAGGAGCAGTAGTTTCTTTTGATTTCATATTTGTTCTTGCATAGAAATGATCTTGCTCCTGCCATCTTCTATGCCCACCCCTACGACCCCGTCCTCTATTCCTAGGATATGGCCTTTGATTTGAGTACCTAGATAAACCTTCTGTATCGGAGGACTCAATATCGGAGGAGGAAATGTCTGTTGGAATTTTACCTTTTGGAGCCAATGCTGGATAAGCTCTTTTCTCCTTGAATTCAGTTGTATCCCTCACAAATCGTTTATGTTTTCTCTCTTTAATATACAGTTGATATTTTTCAACTGCAGTTTTTAGATTTTCCTCTCTTATCGAGAAATCAGATTCCGTTTTAAACTTCAGGGTACTTTCAGTTAACTCCTTTACTTTCAAGGATGTTACTTCTAACATTTTTTCTAATCCTCAAGAAGTACTTGCATCAAACGTAAAGATGATGCAATGAGGAAGATGTCGTCTGGTCCCCCAATATTCTATTCTGGGGTCGATACATAGACGACATCCTCATTTTATGGGCCGGTAATGCGGACTCTTTTGGACAGTTTGTTGATTTTCTTAATCACAACGATATGGGTCTCTTCTTCACACATGAAGTAGGAGGTGATCACATTACTTTCCTGGACGTCAACATCCTTATCCTTAATGATGGCTCACTTAGTACTTCACTCTATCGTAAACCAACTTCAACAAACAGCCTATTGAGATGGGAAAGTCATCATCCCCTTCCTCTCAAACGTAGCATCCCTAGGGGACAGTTCCTTCGAATTAGAAGGAACTGTTCTGAGTGGGGAGACTTTGAAAAACAATCTAAGAATTTATGGGGTAGATTCAGAGATAGAGGATATCCCGTTAATGTCATTGAACCCGCCTATAAACAGGCTAAACAAAGAAGAAGAGCCTCTTTACTTGTCCCAAGGGAAAAAGAAGATCCTAACATGATTACTAGATTGATAGGCACCTTCGATGATCAATCTGATAAAATTTTGGATATTCTAAGGAGACATTGGGCAATTTTGAAGACTGACCAAGATATTGGTAATCTTATTGCTCCCGAAGTGTCAGTTACGTACAGAAGAGGTAAATCAATTAAGGATCAAGTGGTTAAAAGCCATCTTGAACCTCTGAAACAGGAAGGCACTTGGTTACAGAATAGAGCTCTGGGCACTTATAGGTGTGGACACGGCAGCTTTTGTAAATTTGTATGCCCATCCAAGTTTTTCTCTAGTGCACTGACGAAACGGGTATATAACATCAAATGTTTTGCTAACTGTAGGACAAAAGGGGTTGTCTATTTGTGCACATGCTCCTGTCCTTTGGACTATGTAGGCAAGACAAAACGTGAATTACGTACCCGAATTGGTGAACACTTGGGGGACATTAGACATAATAGAGACACACCGATTGCCCGACATGTTAATTCAATACATGGAGGTGATGAGAAACAAATCTCTTTTCGTGTTATTGAGAAGGTGGAGCCTGCAGCGAGACAAGGAGATTGGGATAAGAGGATCCTACAGCGTGAAACACGCTGGATCTTCTGGCTTGATTCTCAAAAGCCTAAAGGCTTAAATGAACAATTGAACTTTGCTAGCTATCTATAATTTGTTTCCTGACATATCCGGCATACTTTTTTCTCATGCTTTGAGATATTATTATTATGTATTATTTAATACACCATTATATATCAATTGCTTTTGATACACATTTTTTGCTCCAAAATTATTCTTTTGAGTGTATATTTATAGAATTTTGTTTGTTTAAGCAATTAATTTATATTATTCTGCGCTCATATTGTTTCTTCTGGTGCGCATGTCCGCTCCTGGGACCATGTCAGAGCGATTTTATCTCTGACACGCACACTGCGTTCCAGTACGTAGCACAGGAAATGTGCCTGAATCCCGGCCTCTCCTGGAGTGTGCATTTGACGTCATTTCCGGCATTTGAAACGCATACTGCGTTCCATTACGGAGCACAGGAAATGTGCCTGAATCTCGGCCTACCCTGGAGTGCGCATTTGACGTCACTTCCGTTTTTTTAAACGCACGCGTGTGGTTCACCGCCTCGCTGCCACATCGGATGTGACGATCAGCAGGTATAGTCAAAAACTTTTAAATTCCGGCGCCTGTATCTTGTGGAGCATGCCGCACATTACATTGTACTCTCGGCTCTGGGGGAGATTGGACCCCCTCTAGTGACCCCTGATGAACCCTCGATATCCATAGAGGGGGAAACGCGTCCGGTCTGGGTCTGGATCTACGGGTCCTGCGATTATGGGTCCTCTGACTACTAGTGGCCGATATGATCAGCCTATTTTTTCTTGAATATCCACAATTTATTGCCATTTCCTATGCATATTATGCTCTGAGATGATTTTTGTGAGTGTTAAATTGTATTGACCTCATATGGCTTTTTGCTGATACCATCCTGAAGTGATATATACAGAGGACCTATATTTAATTTGGACATATGATCTCTAAACTGGGGACTTATTGACATGTATTGTATAAAGGAAAGAGCCTTTTTTGTCATTCTGGTTTAATCCATTATTTAAAATATCACATACCAGTAATCGCTTTTTGGAGGTATTTTTCTCCTGAACAGGGCTACCCCCTTTTTTTCATTTTTTCTTGCGTTATGACAGCCTGCAGTCTTTTTGACTACGAGATAAGCACTTTGGCTGCATAAGCATTGTGAAAGTCTTTTTTGCTACGAGATATTTATTTACTTGCTACGAGATATATTTATATCTAGAGACCATATGTCTCCCCATTAGGGGTTTGTGTTGTTTTTCGGGTATTTTTGTATGTGTGCTGTTTTTCTGTGTATCCCTTTTTAGCTATAGGGGTTTCTAGGGCTGCCTAGGGCTACCGACGTTGAGTGGGGGCGCCACATCGTCAACAATTAGGTTGCCAACCTCCGCGGTCAGGAAGGGTCATACTAGGGCGCACTAGGGTGAGCAGAGTCTCTCCCTGTGTATATATTTTAAAAAAAGTTTTTCTTTTGTATTCACAAGATATATTTGGGACCCCTATGACTTTATTCCCATTTTTAATAAATATTGAAATAAAAGGTATTTTTTAGGGATGTTTTCTTTTTCTGGTGTTTAACTCAATATATATCCCTTCCATTTATTAATGAGGTTTTTTCTTCTCCATCACTCCCATCATCCCCATCACTCCCATCATTGCCCTCTTCCCATCGCTCTCATCATTGCCTTCTCCATCACTCTCATCATTGCCTTCTCCATCACTCCCATCAATGCCTTTCCATCACTCCCATTATTGCCTTTTCCATCACTCCCATCATCTCCATCATTGCCCTCCCCATCACTCCCATCATTGACTTCTCCATCACTCCCATCATCCCCATCATTGCACTCTCCCCATCACTCCCATCATTACCCTCTCCCCATCACTCCCATCATTGACTTCTCCATCACTCCCATCATCCCCATCATTGCACTCTCCCCATCACTCCCATCATTGCCCTCTCCCCATCACTCCCATCATTGCCTTCTTCATCACTCCCATCATCCCCATCATTGCCTTCTCCATCACTCCCATCACCCCATCATTGCCCTCTACCCATCACTCCCATCATTGCCTTCTCCATCACTCCCATCATCTCCATCATTGTCTTTTCCATCACTCCCATCATTGCCTTTTTCATCACTCCCATCATTGCCCTCTACCTATCACTCACATCATTGCCTTCTCCATCACTCCCATCATCTCCATCATTTCCTTTTCCATCACTCCCATCATTGCCTTTTTCATCAATCCCATCATCCCCATCATTGCCCTCCCCATCACTCCCTTCATTGCCTTCTCCCCATCGCTCCCATCATTGCCTTAACCATCACTCCCATCATTGCCTTCTCCATCACTCCCATCATCCCCATCATTGCTTTTTCCATCACTCCATCATCCCCATCATTGCCTTTTCCATCACTCCCATCATCCCCATCATTGCCTTTTCCATCACTCCCATCATCCCAATCATTGCCCTCTACGCATCACTCCATTCATTGCCTTTTCCATCACTCCCATCATCCCTAGCATTGTTGTCATGGGTGCATCGCCACGAAGATCGTCGCGATTGCACATTCTGACTTCTCACAGCTGAGCTGCTGTTTCTTTGTGTTTGGTAATGAGAGAGTTAATTTTACCTAGCTCTTTGCTAAGACTAGGTCCAGCCTCGGCCGGCTGCTTTTGATTATGTTCTAATTAGTTTCCTTTATATTCCTGCCAGTCTGGGTGTTAGACGCCGGTGAAAGCCTTCATGTAGTCTAGCAGACTGGATCGGTTCTGAGAATACTTAAGCTAAGAGCTCCTTAGTTGTTTTTACTCTTATAGCTTATAGTTTATCTCTGAGACCTTAGGTGTTCCTACTGTGTGTGAGTGTTGTATGTAAGACTTTATTTACTTTATTTCTTGTCTTTCTTGTATGTCTTTCTGTTCATTAACCGTTACCTGTTCATTCCCTTTGGTGGTAATCAGGGTCCTTCTTAGGACTAGATTACAGTTGGCAGGGATTGATAGGAGACAGGGTTTACGCTGGTGGCCTGGACCTCTGTACCTTTAACAGTACCTCCAGGTAGAGGGATTAGTTAGGACCCCAGTTTAGGGTCAGCATAGACCCCGGTCACCCTCTAGCCAGAGACAGCGTATAACGGATTCGGTATTGACCCACTGGACATTCTGTCAGGTAATTCTATGTTATCATCTATCTATGCGCATGTTATATAGTATGTTGCCCTTTTGATATAGATTACTGTCATCACATATATATATCTGCTATACAGCGTGACAATTGTCTTCTCCATCACTCCCATCATCCCCATCATTGCCCTCTCCCCATCACTGCCCTCCCCATCACTCCCATCATTGCCTTCTCCATCACTCCCATCATCTGCATCATTGCCTTCTCCATCACTCCCATCATTGCCTTTTTCATCACTCGCATCATCCCCATCATTGCCCTCTACCCATCACTCACATCATTGCCTTCTCCATCACTCCCATCATCTCCATCGTTACCTTTTCCATCACTCCCATCATTGCCTTTTTCATCACTCCCATCATTGCCCTCCCCATCACTCCCTTCATTGCCTTCTCCCCATTGCTCCCATCATTGCCTTCACCATCACTCCCATCATTGCCTTCTCCATCACTCCCATCATCTCCATCATTGTCTTTTCCATCACTCCCATCATTGCCTTTTTCATCACTCCCATCATTGCCCTCTACCTATCACTCACATCATTGCCTTCTCCATCACTCCCATCATCTCCATCATTTCCTTTTCCATCACTCCCATCATTGCCTTTTTCATCAATCCCATCATCCCCATCATTGCCCTCCCCATCACTCCCTTCATTGCCTTCTCCCCATCGCTCCCATCATTGCCTTCACCATCACTCCCATCATTGCCTTCTCCATCACTCCCATCATCCCCATCATTGCTTTTTCCATCACTCCCATCATCCCCATCATTGCCTTTTCCATCACTCCCATCATCCCCATCATTGCCTTTTCCATCACTCCCATCATCCCAATCATTGCCCTCTACGCATCACTCCATTCATTGCCTTTTCCATCACTCCATCATCCCTAGCATTGTCTTCTCCATCACTCCCATCATCCCCATCATTGCCCTCTCCCCATCACTGCCCTCCCATCACTCCCATATTGCCTTCTCCATAACTCCCATCATCTGCATCATTGCCTTCTCCATCACTCCCATCATTGCCTTTTTCATCACTCGCATCATCCCCATCATTGCCCTCTACCCATCACTCACATCATTGCCTTCTCCATCACTCCCATCATCTCCATCGTTACCTTTTCCATCACTCCCATCATTGCCTTTTCATCACTCCCATCATTGCCCTCCCCATCACTCCCTTCATTGCCTTCTCCCCATTGCTCCCATCATTGCCTTCACCATCACTCCCATCATTGCCTTCTCCATCACTCCCATCATTGCCTTTCTCATCACTCCCATCATTGCCTTTTCCATCACTCCCATCATCCCCATCCCATCATTGCCCTCCCCATCACTCTCATCATTGCCTTCTCCATCACACATCATTGCCCTCCCCATCACTCCCATCAATGCCTTTTCCATGACTTCCATCATCCCCATCATTGCCCTCTCCTCATCACTCCCATCATTGCCTTTTCCATCACTCCCATCATCCAAATCATTGCCTTTTCCATCACTCCCATCTCCCCATCATTGCCTTCTCCATCACTCCCATCATCCCCATCATTGCCCTCTCCCCATCACTCCCATCATTGCCCTCCCCATCACTCCAATCATTGCTGTCACGTTGTGACAATGCATGTCTGTGCTTTAACCCTTTGCTCCTTTTTCCCCTAATTGAGCTGGGATACTGTTATCCGTTACCTGTATGGATGCTGCTCAGTTCCCAGCTCCGCTGCGTAGCCGTACATGCGTGGGTGTCTCCGCTGCACTGCATGACCACCCGCATGTGCGGTCCCTGGTTATTGCTGTGGAAGCTACCCGTAGGTCAAGGTCCTCTGCAGTGGTGCATGACTTACTACGTGTGTTTAGGCTGCAGCCATTTCCAGGTGCCCTTGCTGTGCTGAATTGTGTTTGGCTGCATAGGGTGCGTGGGCCACACCTGCCCTGCTTTTATCAAGGTTAGTGTGTGTACTTGAAATGCTGTCCCCAGCAATTGCTGAGGGGCAGCTCATATATAAAGGTTCCCTGCCCTATGGGCGGGGCCTTAGCTACTCACATAGCTTCTGAATCTTGCCATGTTTGTTGTGTGTTCCTGTACCCGTTCCTGCGCCCATCCTAGAGGCGGTAATTCTAGGCTTGAACCCCTGATCCTGTACCCATCCCTTCGCCTATCCTGGAGGCCTGTCCTGTACCTGACTGTCTGAACTGTGTCTGCTGTGTTATGTTCCTGAATCCTTCTGTGTCCTGAACCCTGTGCCAGTAACTGTGATCTTTTGCTAACTGACTTCCTTTGATACAACCTGGGTTCATCTTGGAAGGAGGAGTCCGGTGTGGGTGTGCTGAGTTTCTGTTACTCTGTGCTCAGCTTGTTTTTGGTGCAATCCCCGCCCGGCTCCAGTTGAGCCTGGCGGGGCTTGCACCAGACAGCTTGGGTTCCTTTTTAGATCGCTTCCATATGTCCGGATCCGATCCTTCCCTGCCTGATGTCCGGAGCCTGCCGATCGTTGCCAGATGTCCTGAGCCTGATACTGCGGCCTCATGTCCGGAGCCTGATGTCCGCAGGCCGATGTCCGGAACCTGTCGATCGTTGCCAGATGTCCGGAGTCCGATGCCTGTGTTCTGATGTTCCTGAGATCCAGCCCGTGTTCCTGTGTCCATGTTCCTGATGTCCAGTTCGTGTTCCTGATTCCATGTTCCTGTGTCCATGTTCCTGAGGTCCAGTTTGTGTTCCTGAGTTCGTGATTCTGATGTCCTCATGTGTCCTGTCTATGTTCCGATGACCTCGTGTACCCTGATGTTATGCCTGTGTCCTGATGTCCCACCTATGTGTGCCGCGGTGATCCGTTGGTACCTTGAAGTCCTCTGGGTAATACCCTTCTGGAAGGTGTGGAATCGGGAGCCTTGCATAGTCATGTTTGATTTATGTACTGTGTGTCTTCACTTATTTACTTTAGTAAACTTTACTTTCCTGTACCTGAAGTTGTGCGGTGCAATCAAGTTCTACGTGACTCTTCCTTGTCCACATGCTCAGCTGCCACAGAACCCCGGTCTCTGCCCTTCCCTAGTTTGGGTAGGCCCGGGTCCCCCTCTGCGGTATGGACGGTCCATATTGCGTCCCCGGGGGACGCCCGTCCCACGTCATGGTGGTCGGTCAGCGTGGAGGCGATTATGGGCTGGGCCGCTTCTCGGCGGCTGCAGCCAATCGTGACAATTGCCTTTTTCATCACTCCCATCATTGCCTTCTCCTTCACTCCCATCATCCGCATCATTGCCTTCTCCATCACTCCCATCATTGCCTTTTTCATCACTCACATCCCATCATTGCCTTCTCCATCACTCCCATCATCCCCATCACTCCCATCATTGTCTTCTCCGTCACTCACACATACACACCTACACACACACTCACCTCTCCGCTGCTCTGAGCTCTCACCTCTCCGCTGCTCTGAGCTCTCCGCTGCTCTCTGCGTGCTCGGCAGCTTCCTCCCACGCTTCCTGCTCTACTCCCGCGCTTCTTCTCTCCTCCTGCGCTTCCTCTCATTGGCACACAGAGGCCCGGAGCCGTGTGAGGAAGGACAGATTGAGGCCGGCGATGCCGCGTGCCAGCAGAAAGGGCTCTGCGTGCCAAAGGTTCGCCATCGCTGCTCTAGACACACATTAACCCCTTTAACTCCAAGGGTGGTTTGCACATTAATAACCGGGCCAATTTTTACAATTCTGACCACTGTCCCTTTATATGAAGTAATAACTCGGGAACGCTTCCATGAATCCCGGTGATTCTGACACTGCTTTCTCGTGACATATTGTACTTCATGATAGTGGTAAAATTTCTTTGATATGGCTTTATTTGTGAAAAAGATGGAAATTTTCCAAATTTGAATTTTTATGCCCTTAAATCAGAGGGTTATATCGCACAAAAAAGTTACTAAATAACATTTCACACGTCTACTTTACATCAACACCCAGGTTGGCCCTGGGTTCCTCCTAATGCAGGACAATGCCAGACCTCATGTGGCTGGAGTGTGTCAGCAGTTCCTGCAAGATGAAGGCATTGAAGCTATGGACTGGCCTGCCTATTCCCCAGACCTGAATCCGATTGAGCACATCTGGGACATCATGTCTCGCTCCATCTACCATCATGTTGCACCGCAGACTGTCCAGGAGTTGACGGATGCTTTAGTTCAGGTCTGGGAGGAGATTCCTCAGGAGAACATCCGCAACTTCATCAGGAGCATGCCCAGGCATTGTAGGGAGGTCATACAGGCACGTGGAGGCCACACAAAATACTGAGCATCAATTTGACTTGTTTCCACTTTAATTTTGGGGGTCTCTCCAAATCCAGGCCTCCATTGGTTCAAAAATTTGATTTCCATTGATGATTTTTGTGTGATTATGTTGACAGCACAATCAACTTTGTACTGTACACAACAAAGTATTCAATGAGAATATTTCATTCATTTAGATCTAGGATGTGTTATTTGAGTATTCCCTTTATTTTTTTGAGCAGTGTGTATATATATATATATATATTATATATATATATATATAGCTCTGGCAAAAATTAAGAGACCACTGCACAGTTTTATAAAAATCAGCTTCTCTACATGTCTGACAGCCATTCCAACCAGAGCAACCAGAGTACACCTCATTCTACTTAATGTGCTGCTGATTAGGTGATCACCTGAACCAAATCTTATCTTAAACGAAGGAAAGTAGAAAAAAAAACACTGCTGTGGTGTTCACAATCCTCTTGCAATAGGACAAGCTGGATGGCAAAACAAGTGCTAGTAATATCCCAAAAGTAATAGGAATGAAAAAATAACTTTTAACCATGCCAAAGGAGTTGGAAAGAAAGGGCTTAATTCTGGCTTTACTAGCAGAGGGATACAGTGAGCGTCATGTTCCCTCCATCCTTAAAATTTTTAAGACGGCAGTCCATTACAACAAGGTCAAGCAGCAGACATTGGGGACAAGAAAGCTACAGACCGGTAGAGGGCGAAAATGAGTCTCCACTGACCGGGATGACCGTCATCTTATTCGAATGTTACTCAACAACCACAGGATGACATCAAATGACCTACAAAAGGAATGGCAAATGGCAGCTGGGGTGAAGTGCATGACAAGAACAGTTTGTAACAGATTCCTAGAGGCAGGGCTCAAGTCATGTAAAGTTAGAAAAAAGCCTTATATCAATGAGAAGCAAAGGAGAGCCAGGCTGAAATTTGCCATCTCTGATGAGTCTACTTTTCAGCTTTGCCCATCACCTGGTCATCTAATGGTTTTAGACGGAGACCTAGAGTGTCTTGCACCCACTGTGAAATTTGGTGGAGGATCAGTGATGATCTGGGGATGCTTCAGCAAGGCTGGAATTGGCAGGTTAGTCTTTGCGAAGGACGTATGAATCAAGCCGCATACAAGGTTATCCTGGAAAAACAGTGGATTCCTTCTACTCAGGCAATGTTCCCCAACTCTGAGGACTGTTTTTTCCAGCAGGACAATGCGCCATGCTACACAGCTAGGTCAATCAATGTGTGGATGAAGGACCACCACATCAAATCCCTATCATGGCCAGCCCAATCTCCAGACCTGAACCCCATTCAAAACCTCTCAAATGTGATCAAGAGGAAGATGGATAGTCACAAGCCATCAAACAAAGAAGAACTGCTTACATTTTTGTACCAGGAGTGGCATAAGGTCACCAAAAACCAGTGTGAAAGGCTAGTGGAAAGCATGCCAAGACGCATGAAAGCTGTGATTAAAACTCATGGTTATTCCACAAAAGATTGATTTCTGAACTCTTCCTGAGTTAAAACATTAGTATTGTTGCTTCTAAATGATTATGAACTTGTTTGCTTAGCATTATTTGAGGTCTGCAAGCACGGCTTTTTTTTGTTATTTTGACCATTTTTCATCTTCTGAAAATAAATACAAAATTTATTGCTTGGAAATTCGGAGACATGTTTTCAGTAGTTTATAGAATAAAAGAGAAATTTAGATTTTACTCAAAAATATACCTATAAAGAGAAAACTCAGACAAACTGAAAATTTTTCAGTGCCAGAGCTGTATATTTATCCTCAACTTTTTTTTTTTAATAAAGGGTTTTTTAATGGGGTTTTTGTGTTTACTGATATGAGATAATATAGACACTGGACTGTTATGGCCCCAACCCCAGATTCAGAATTGCATTACAAGATATATATATATATATATATATATATATATACTGTATATATAGGAAAGAGACATGTCATCATCTGTGGGTTCCTGCAGCCGGTGTCACATCAGTGCACATTGTTCTACCTTCATACACGTTGACACAGTGTGCAATCTAGCATACAGCCTAAACCACGATTCCGTACTCCAAAAAGCAGACTGTCCTCTGTAGTCTAACTTGTTTATTGGTGAACAGTATAGAACATGCGCGGTAATACTATAAAAATACAAATGACATAGATAAGTATTGGGCACACAGCTGACACTTTACAATTAACAGGAACGTATACAGTATGATGCAAACTTTACACAGGATTCTAATAACATCTCCTATGCACTGGCTGCTATACAGTTAATATCCTCCTAAACACTGCATTGCTAGAGAAGATATTGATCTTACCAGATATGCTTTACCAGGATAGCAAACTCAAGTTGGAGAGGTTACAGGAGAGCACATGGACACGTGTATTCCCTGAAGTACATGGAAGAAAGTGGAGCGTCTTCTTCCCAGAATACCTTGCTTCAATCCCAATGCAATACTCTATCTGCTTGTTAAAGGCACAGGCTATAAATTCAGCCACCACTAGATGGTGCTATAACAAACAAACCAGCACACAATACAAAACATACTGCCCTGTACTCAGATGGGCAGAACACACATTACTGACCAGTCTTGTCTCTGAGGCACAACAAGATTTATGGTAGCTGCTCTGAAGTTTTTTACAGATTAGGTGATACTCGGGTGATTTGCACTGACAGACACCAATCTGTTTAAAAGTTCAAGCAGCCACCATAAATCTACTGTGCCTCAGATAGAGACTGCAAATAGAGTACAAGAATCAGGCCAGGACTTATCAGGAGGGAGCTGTTATGAATGTTTTAGAAATGAATTCTGAGCAGAAGCTCCCTCTGGTGGTTACAAACGGTACTGAACCATTCAATGAGGATTGGCAATCAGGAATCACGGACTGGCTGGATATAAGGGAGGTTTCCCCCCATCATGGTTGCCGGTGATCAATTGTTCTTGTCTCAACGTTGTTTCCTGGTTCACTTGGAAGCTTGCTGAGTCTTGCCTCTTCTCCTGCTCTCAGATAAGATATTTTCTGTTTTTTGTTTTTGTGCTTGCCATTTGCGTGTTTCTCTGCATTTCTGTGGGGTTGGCCAGGTTCCGGTCCCCGGGGGGCTTGGGCTCCTCTCGGTTCCTCTGGAGCCACTGTTGTTTGTTCATTTGCCTTTTCCAGTTTTTTCAGTAGCTGCGGCTTAGTTTTGTTACACCAGAGAACTAATTTAGGTGGTAGAGGTCGTGTGATCTCAGGTGTTTTTGCAATTAGTAGCGTTGGCTTTTTTTTTAGGGTTTTTTGGGATTGCAGTAAGTATCCTTCCTATCCTTTTCTGTCTAGGCAGATTGGGCCCCAGCGTTTGCTCATACTATTTTCTGTCTGTGTCTGTATTTCCTCTTGTCTAACCGCCATTACATGTTTGGGGGCTTCCTATGTTCTTTGGGGATCTGCTCCGGGGCAGATAGCTTTCTCTTTCTATCTTTAGGTGTAGTTAGCCTCTCAGGCTGTGACGAGGCATCTAGGACCAACGTAGGAACGCTCCACGGCTGCCTTTAGTTGTGGTGGTTAGTCAGGGTACTGCAATCCAGTAGATTCCAACCTCTCTGGTGTATTGCCATTTTTGCCTGCTCTCCTCAGTTACCAAAACATAACAGGGAGCCACGTCCTGCCAACTCGTCACTGCACAGTGCAGACACCTTCGGTCGGTGCGGACAGACGTCTGAGCTGTTACTTACAGCACCACTGTGTCATGTCCTGCTTCTTTTTGGATGGAAGAAGCAGCGTTGTGCGCCCTGACTGCTCTGCAGGAGACCATCCACTCTCAGCGTGCAATGTGGGTGTGTCTGCAGTACCCTGGAGGCAACTGTCACAGGTACGGTGGCGGCACCTAGCGTCCTGGGGGGCATATACTCCTCTGCCTCTCCCGGCCACTGCCCGAGGTAGTGCAGGAAAATCGTGTCTCCCTGCTCTACCACGGAGTTATGCACGCTGATATAATTAAAGGTAGTATAGCTTCGAGTGGGCCCTGTGAGTGATGGGCCCAGGGAAGCCGCACCCTCTGCCCCCCTAGTAACTACGCTACTGTTCTCACCCCTAAAGGTACTGTACAGTAACATGAGGTGCTACTACAACCCACAGAAGTTTCTTAGGTAGTGCAGCTTATCCAGGATGGCACATCAATGCGAGCTGCAGCGAGAAAGGTAGCTGTGTCTGTCAGCACAATGTCCAGAGCATGGAGCTGATACTAGGAGACAGGCCAGTACACCAAGAGACTTGAAGGGGGTCATAGGAGGGTAACAACCCAGCAGCTCTTTAGTGCATGGAGGAACAGGATAAGCAGTGTCAAAGCACTCCATCAGGCCACATCCATGTGCCTGCTCACACTGTCAGAAACAGCCTCCATGAGGGTGGTATGAGGGTCCGACGGCCACAAGTGGGTGTTGAGCTTACAGCCCTTACAGCAAAAGGATGAACATCGACAAAATGAAAGCATACGACATATGCAATTTATGCAAAGACGTAGGCAGGCTGACTAGAGTTTGGAAGCGTTTGTCTGAATTACTTAGGAGAGCCCGTGTTTTTCACATGATCAAGTATACATTGCTTGCTCTAGGGTGGGTAACACCAAAAATCTTTGCATATGTGCACTTGAAGGTAAAATGAAAAACATTTACCAAACAGAACTACAATAGACAGCTATGTGTCTGTAAATCAGTTTTACTCCTTTGTCCATTAACCACTGGGGGGAGGAGGGTGAAGTGCTGCACTATGCTGTCCCCCTCTTATTTTTTTGTAAAAGGAGAGTCAATTTTAATATTTAATAAAAATTCAATTAAATAGTAGTTGTTCAACTCAGTGTTATGACAAATTTGTAAAAATAAACAATTGTTAACACTAGTGATGAGCGAGTATGCCCGTTGCTCGGGATTTCCCTATTTGGAATTTGGAAGTGCTCGGAGATTTAGTTTCTGTCGGCGCAGCTGCATGATTTGCAGCTGCTAGAAAGCCTGAATACATGTGGGGATTGCCTGTTTGTTAGGGAATCCGAACATGTATTCAGGCTGTCTAGCAGTCGCAAATCATGCAGCTGCGGTGACAAACTAAATCTCCGAGCACTTCCAAATACTCGGAGACCACCTGTAAGGTTCTTTGTCTCTGTTGACATGTTCCTTGAAACTCAGTTTTCCGTCGGCCATTTTGCTTTCTGTCTTTCTGCAGCTCTTGCCCTCAGTTAATATGGAGTTTCCAGTTTTCATGTTCCCGCCCTGATTCTTCCCTCTTGCTTCTTAAGCAGCCTCAGCTGAACAATCAGTGCTCCTGAATCAAGCCTCAGTCAGTCTGTGACCTGACTCCTGGAAACCTTGGACTTGTACTCCAGCTATTCCCTACTGAGGAACCTTGGAACACTTTTGGACTCTGGAAACCTGCTGTTTGGTGAATCCATGTTTGCAGAGGAATTACGGTACAGAGAAGAGATCCTGAACCTGCTTTGGAGATTTATTGTAGTGCTTGAAGTTACTCTGGCCTGCTGTGTCTCCTGTCGCTGTTCCTGCAAACTGTGTGAACTTTTCAGCATGCTTGTATGAAGTAATACAAGTCATTTCATTTCAACCTATGTCTCCTGTGTTTTCCTCGCACCCAAGCACAAGACGCTATAGGAACTGTACACTATACATGACAAGATTCAGGAGCCAATGTTTAGTGTCTGCTGGGTCTGGGAAAGCCGTGTCTGCTGTGACTGTGGATATCAGATGTCCGTTTAATACCTTATGTGATGACAGTGGTTGTGACTTCTCACAACCATTCCAGGTGAGCGCATTCCCTTAAAATTTTACTCTGGAGTGTTACCACAGGTAAACACTATTGTTTTTTTTTTTTCCTTTCCTCTTCTCCTTCCAGCACTTCTGCCTTAAAAGATCTGGAAGATGGAGGCCCGCATAAAGGAACTTTGCGGAGTGACTGATACAATCCTTTCAGATGTACAGACTTTAAAAACCCGTTTTGCAAGCCTACAGGACCTCACTAATCATAATTTGCAAGTGTTTGGACAGACTACCCAGGAATTGCGAGCCAGGATTGAGGCTCTAGAGGAACGAGCCCAGGCTCCTGCCATAACCCGAGTTCTGGGATTCCCAAATTACCTCCTTTTCGTTTTGGCGGTGAACATGAGAAATTCAGGGGATTTATTAATCAATGCAATTTATTTTTCTCTGCACATGCTTCACAATTTCCCACTGAACGATCCAAAGTGCTTACTATAATCATGTTGCTTACCAATAAGGCTTTGATGTGGGCAAACCCTCTGATTGAGACTGAGGATGATTGTTTGAATCACCTTGATGCTTTTATTTCAGCCATGGGGCAGGTTTTTGATGACCCCAATCGAGGTGCAACAGCTGAAGCAGCCATGTTAACTTTGCGCCAAGGTAAGCGTTCAGTAGCCGAATATGCCCTGGATTTCAGGAGAAGGGCTCTTGATACCACTTGGGACACTTCCGCTAAAAAATCTATTTTTCGGAAAGGGTTGTCTCCACTGATTAAGGATGAACTTGCTCGTGCCGACCATCCCACTGCGTTAGGTGACTTTATTAACTATTCTATCCATATTGATGCTCGTCTGACTGAACGCAGACAAGAGAGATGGTTGAAAATAATCGCACTAACCTTTTACTACCTCCCTCCTCAGCTAAGGAACCTCTGAGTAGGATCACAAGGGAACCAGAACCTGAACCCATGCAGGTGGACTCTTTACAAAGACGGGTTAGTGATGCACGCAAAGAACATCGTATAAAGGAAAATCTATGTTTCTACTGTGGTAAGTCAGGGCACTTCATTATAAACTGCCCCAGCCGTTCTCGTAAGACTACTGCAGCAGTCATTCACTGTGAGTGTTGCGAGAGGAGCTCTGTCATGTCCGAGCCTCAGGCTCCAGAGAGATCTGCTGCAAGAGATCTTGATTTCTCGGACTTAAACTCTGTTAGTTCTGGGGACGATGACGGTATAAACGCTGCAATTTTTCAAGTTTCCTCAGCGGTGTCCCAGCTGAGTTGTAAAATAAACAATTCTCATTGCTTCCTTTCCATCAAACTCTGGGTTGACTCAGTCTGGGTGTCTAGCTCTGCTATGATCGACTCAGGAGCAAGTGGAAATTTTATGGATATCTCCTTTGCTCTGAAACAGGGGATACGTTCAGTGAAGAAGGCTACTCCAGTACAGATGGAGACTGTGGATGGCTCTCTACTGACTTCTGGACCAGTGGATCAAGAAACAGAGCCTTTGAGGGTCCTTATGGGTAAAGATCATCAGGAGAAAATGTATTTTATGCTTATCTCTTCTCCCCACTTTCCCATTATTCTAGGGCTACCATGGCTGCAGGCGCAGAATCCTACGATTAACTGGGAGACCAAGGAATTACACTTTCCGGAGAAACAGATGAGTCAAGGAGTTTCAGCTTGCTCTGTTCCTAAAGGAACCATGTCAGTCCCTGAACTACCAGCTGTATACCAGGACTATGTGGATTTATGTGACAAGAAGAACGCTGATCAGCTTCCTCCTCACGTCCATATGATTGTCCAATTGAATTATTGCCTGGAGCCGAGATACCTTTTGGTAAGATCTACCCCCTAGCGGGGCCCGAGCTAAAAGCTTTGAAGGATTATATAGACTAAAATTTAGCCAAGGGCTTCATACGCCCCTCTTCATCTCCCGCAGGTGCACCCATCTTCTTTGTGAAGAAGAAAGATGGATCTCTGAGACCCTGCATAGACTATAGGGAACTCAATAAGGTTACTATTAGAAACCGTTATCCATTGCCTTTAATCCCTGAGTTGTTGGAGAGAGTGCGGCATGCCAAAATTTTCTCTAAACTGGATCTCCGTGGGGCCTATAACTTGGTCCGTATTAGACCTGGGGATGAATGGAAGACTGCTTTCAGGTCACGCTATGGACACTTTGAATATCTAGTTATGCCTTTTGGTCTGAGTACCGCCCCAGCCACTTTCCAACACTTCGTGAATGATATCTTCAGGGATCTCCTAGATACATTTGTGGTGATTTATCTGGATGATATTCTAATTTTTTCTAACTCCACAGAGGAACATCATGGACATGTGAGAATGGTCTTAGAACGCCTAAGACAAAACCATCTCTACATCAAACTTGAAAAATGTGAATTAAATAGGACCGAAATTCAATTTCTGGGGTATGTACTATCTACGCAAGGGATTAGTATGGATGGAAGCAAGACCCAAGCCATCAAGGATTGGCCAATTCCTAGAAATGTGAAGGAGGTGCAGCGTTTCATCGGGTTTGCCAACTTCTATAGACGTTTCATTAAGAATTTTTCTGAGGTAGTGTCACCTATCACCCAACTTACCCGGAAACAGTCTAGGTTCTCCTGGCCCCCGCAAGCTCAGGAAGCATTTTCCTGTTTAAAGGATAAATTTACCACCGCACCTATCTTAGTACATCCCAACCCCGAGCTTGCCTTCATAATAGAGGTGGATGCTTCAGACTGTGCCGTTGGAGCTATACTCTCTCAGAGAACAGGTGACAAGAATGTCTTGCATCCCTGTGCCTTCTTTTCCCAGCAGTTGTCTTCAGCTCTGAGGAACTACGATGTGGGCAATAGAGAATTGTTGGCCATTATTGCCGCCTTCAAGGAATGGAGACACCTTCTTCAGGGAGCTGCACAGCAAATAGTCGTCCTGACAGACCATCGTAACCTTGAATTTATCAGGTCGGCTAAGTGCCTGACTCCTCGCCAGGCTCGCTGGAATCTTTTCCTAAACCAATTTAATTTTGTCATTTCTTATAGACCAGGATCGCGCAATGGAAAGGCTGATACACTCTCTAGGATTCATTCAGCAGAGACACGTCCACTTACTCCTCCTAAGACTATTCTTCCTGACTCTAGATTCCTGGGAGTGATTCATAATCAAGACCTACTTAAGGACATCAAGGAAGCATACCATGCAGATTCTTTGTTGGCTCAACCCCCAAGGGACGTAAGTCTTGTCTTTAAGAATGGTGTGTGGATTCAGGGACAACGTCTGTATATACCTGAAACAGTCAGATTGAGAGTATTGCAACTCATCCACGATTCCAAGATAGCCGGGCATAGGGGAATTCTAAAGACACAAGAATTTCTTTCTCGTTTCTTTTGGTGGCCCACTTACAGGAAAGATGTCTTAAACTATGTCACTTCATGTGAAGTCTGTGCAAGATGCAAAACACCTCGCTCCTCACCAACTGGTCTGTTGCAACCTCTTCCCACCCCGTCCCGCCTGTGGGGATCCATTTCTATGGACTTCATTGTGGAGTTACCAACCTCTCAAGGGAAGAACACCATTCTAGTGGTGGTTGACCGTCTAACAAAGGCAGCTCATTTTATCCCTTGTGTCGGCTTACCCACTGCAAAACAGACATCAGACTTGATGATTAAGAATGTGTTTCGCTTACATGGAGTACCGGATGAGGTCATTTCGGATCGAGGGGTGCAATTCACTTCAAGGTTTTGGCAAAATTTCTGTGCAGCATTGGACATTAAAGTAAACCTTTCTTCTGCTTTTCATCCCCAGACTAATGGACAGACAGAACGAACCAATCAGACCCTGGAGCAGTATCTCCGCTGTTTTATCTGCCACCTACAGGATGATTGGGTGGATCTACTTCCACTGGCTGAGTTCTCTTATAATAACTTAGCGCCTCCACTAAGCAGTCTCCTTTTTACTCCAATCTAGGTTATCATCCTAACATTCTTCCTCGATTTCCCATAGATACGCCCTTGCCGGCAGTGGCTGAAAGAATCACTTCTTTACAAAAGAATATGGATCTTCTAAAGGAAAATCTAGAATTGGCTCAGGAAAGGTACAAGAAAGCAGCAGATAAATTTCGTAAACCTGCACCAGCTTTCAAGGTAGGAGATTTGGTCTGGCTGTCAACCAGAAATCTTAAATTAAAGATTCCATCGTCTAAATTGGGACATAAGTACATTGGACCTTATAAGATCAATAAGATTATAAGTGCTGTTGCTTGTCGTCTTCAACTGCCCAGAACTATGAGAATCCACCCTGTCTTTCATGTATCCCTACTAAAGGCTGCAACACCCAATACGTTTCCTGGACGTTCTTCTCCTTGCCCTGACCCAGTGCTGGTCGATGGTCAGGAAGAATTTATGGTGGAAAGGATTCTAGATTCCAGGTTGTACAGAAATCAGTTGCAATATTTGATTAAATGGCAGGGCTACCCAGTGGAGGACAACTCATGGGAACCAGTCAATAATGTAAATGCTCCTCGCCTGCTCCGCCAGTTTCATCAGAGGTACCCTGACAAGCCTGGTCTGAGGTCATCCGGAGGTTGTCCCTAAGGGGGGAGTAATGTAAGGTTCTTTGTCTCTGTTGACATGTTCCTTGAAACTCAGTTTTCCGTCGGCCATTTTGCTTTCTGTCTTTCTGCAGCTCTTGCCCTCAGTTAATATGGAGTTTCCAGTTTTCATGTTCCCGCCCTGATTCTTCCCTCTTGCTTCTTAAGCAGCCTCAGCTGAACAATCAGTGCTCCTGAATCAAGCCTCAGTCAGTCTGTGACCTGACTCCTGGAAACCTTGGACTTGTACTCCAGCTATTCCCTACTGAGGAACCTTGGAACACTTTTGGACTCTGGAAACCTGCTGTTTGGTGAATCCATGTTTGCAGAGGAATTACGGTACAGAGAAGAGATCCTGAACCTGCTTTGGAGATTTATTGTAGTGCTTGAAGTTACTCTGGCCTGCTGTGTCTCCTGTAGCTGTTCCTGCAAACTGTGTGAACTTTTCAGCATGCTTGTATGAAGTAATACAAGTCATTTCATTTCAACCTATGTCTCCTGTGTTTTCCTCGCACCCAAGCACAAGACGCTATAGGAACTGTACACTATACATGACACCACCTGAGCATGCTTGGGAAAACCCGAGCAACGAGCATACTCGCTCATCACTAGTTAACACCAAACTAACAAAAAGAAGAGTTGAAAAAACAAATTTTAAATGCTGAAGATGTCAAGTTAAGGGTGAAACTGAAAATGTAACCTTAGAAAGGGTTACCAACAAGTTAACATATCATATCATATCATATATATATATATATATATATATATATATATATAATACATACACACACACACACACACACACATATATACAGGGGTTGGACATAATAATGGAAACACCAACAAAAGTTAGTTTAATATGGTGTAGGTCCACCTTTTGCGGCGATTACAGCCTCAATTCTCCGAGGTATGGATTCATACAAGGTGTGAATTGTTTCCAAAGGAATTTTAGCCCATTCTTCAGTTAAAACATCCTCCAGTTCTTTGAGCGACGATGGCGGCGGAAATCGACGTCTAACTTGAATCTCTAAAATCGACCAAAAATGCTCAATAATGTTGAGGTCTGGGGATTGTGGGGGCCAGATGAGATACTCAACTTCATTAGAATGTTCCTCGTGCCATGCTTTAAAGATTCTAACTGTATGAATTGGTGCATTATCATCCTGAAAGATGGCGTTCCCCTCTGGGAACAGTGCCCTTTTTTTTTTTTCTGACAAAGACCTTCTGAGGTCGAAACGCGTTGCTGTTTGGCTGTC
This sequence comes from Oophaga sylvatica, assembly GCA_033576555.1. Lineage (NCBI taxonomy): Eukaryota > Metazoa > Chordata > Amphibia > Anura > Dendrobatidae > Oophaga > Oophaga sylvatica. Next base: position 402,754,958 of record JARQOD010000001.1, read on the forward strand.
AGTGCATACCTCCTGCCTGTTGCAAGATGGAGGACACCGTTTTGTGATAATTTTATTCTTGGATCTAATAAAGATTTACACTTTTTTTTATGGAAGCTGGAATCTTCTTCGCTTTTTCTTCAACCATAGGATGCACTTGGTCGCCCAAAATGCCTAACTAATCGCGGCTGTTAATTCTTCCATAAAGGGATATCATTGGCCCGGTGGATCTCCATGAAATAGCACCCCAGATCATCACAGAACCTCTGCCATATTTTACAGTTGGGAGAAGGCAGTCTGGATGGAATGCTTCTTTCGGCTGTCTCCAAACGTACACGCGGCCGTAGGTCGGAAATAGGGTAAACGATGATTCGTCTGAGAATATCATATGTTTCCACGGCTCGAGGGAAAAATTCTGGAGGTTTCTTCACCACTCTAAACGCTTGGAAACATTTGTCATTGAGAGCAGCAGTTTTCGAATTGCAGCTCTTCCATGGAATCCAGATGTGTTCAGCTCCCGATGAACAGTTTTCGTGGAAACTGGGTTCTGTAGGTGTTCATTGAGCTCAGCAGTAATTTTCGGAGCCGTGGTCTTGCGATCCTCTCTCACAATTCGCTTTAGAGTCCGACGGTCTCTCTCAGTCAACTTCGACTTTCAGCCGGACCTGTGCTTTGCTGCGGACGTTTTTCCTTCTCTTTCAAACGCAGTCATTACTTTGGAGACCGTACCTCTTGACACGCCAAGCATTCGGGCACTTTTGGTTACACTGGCCATACCAGCACCAACAATTTGGCCTCTTTGAAAATCCGAGAGGTCTGCCATTGGTATCAGGTTCTCATCAATGTTCTTACAATTATGCAAAACAAACAGTTAATTTACATACACATATCACAAATAATCAACTACAAAACATTACCATATGTCACGGTTTGCATGTTTATAACATGTTCGAAGATTATGATGCCAAAACGTTAGGCATTTCCATTATTTTGTCCAAACCCCTGTATATATTAGTAGGGATTAATTCTCTCAGGTAGGCATTAGGTAGCGTTCCCACAGGCAAAGCAGTTTGGTCCAAACAGGTGCTGTTTTATTGTTTTCATAAAACTCCAAGGGATTCAAAAACAATAACAGCCTCTTCTAAGCACAAAGATATCACAGCAAATACACAGTTCATGTAGCAGGTTCATCCGAACAGATTACTGTTCCCTTTCCTGGAGCAAATTTGATACACAGAAGAGGCACAATACCACCAGTCTTGGTATCTTCAGCCTGAGCCAGTAGCGTAGCTACCGGTGGGGCAGAGGGGGTGGTCGCCCCGGGCCCCGTGCTCTGAGGGGGCCACCCGGAGCTACGCTACTGTAACTGTATCGGCGTGCACGCCGATACAGTTACATTCTGCGGCAGAGCAGTGAGAATTGATCTCCCTGCTCTGCCGCCCGGCCGCTATGGGGCCCCTGGGCAGGCGGTGGGGGGCCCTGTGCCACTCGGCATCGCATTGAGAGAGAAGGAGTGAGCGCTCCTTCTCTCCCATCATCCCCCTCTCAGCATCTGACAGCGGGGGCGATGACGTCACTGCCCGGCGCCCGCTGTCAGACGCTGAGAGGGAAAGCAGTGAGCAGCGCAGGAGCCGGGAGGAAGAGAGGCGAGTACTGGATTTATTATTTTTGTAATGGGGGTGCATTATAATATACAGGCTGCCTATGGGGGTGCATTACTATATAGAGGCTGTCTATGGGGGTGCATTATAATACAGAGGCTGCCTATGGGGGTGCATTACTATATCGAGGCTGCCTATGGGGAGTGCATTATAATATACAGGCTGACTATGGGGGTGCATTACTATATAGAGGCTGCCTATGGGGGTGCATTACTATATAGAGGCTGCCTATGGGGGTGCATTATAATACAGAGGCTGTCTATGAAGGCGCATTACAATACAGAGGCTGTCTATGGGGGTGCATTACTATATAGAGGCTGTCTATGGGGGTGCATTACTATATAGAGGCTGCCTATGGGGGTGTATTACAATATAGAGGCTGCCTATGAAGGCGCATTACAATATAGAGGCTGCCTATGGGGGTGCATTACAATACAGAGGCTGTCTATGGTGGTGCATTATAATATAGAGGCTGCCAATGGGGGAGCATTACAATACAGAGGCTGCCTATGGGGGCGCATTACAATATAGAGGCTGCCTATGGGGAGTTCATTATAATATACAGGCTGCCTATGGGGGTGCATTACTATATAGAGGCTGCCTATGGGGGTGCATTACTATATAGAGGCTGCCTATGGGGGTGCATTATAATACAGAGGCTGTCTATGAAGGCGCATTACAATACAGAGGCTGTCTATGGGGGTGCATTACTATATAGAGGCTGTCTATGGGGGTGCATTACTATATAGAGGCTGCCTATGGGGGCACATTACAATACATAGGCTGCCTATGGGGGCGCATTACAATATAGAGGCTGCCTATGGGGGTGCATTACTATATAGAGGCTGCCTATGGGGGTGCATTACTATATAGAGGCTGCCTATGGGGGTGTATTACAATACAGAGGCTGCCTGTGGGGGCGCATTACAATATAGAGGCTGCCTATGGGGGCGCATTACAATACAGAGGCTGCCTATGGGGGCGCATTCTACTATAGAGACTGCCTATGGGGAGTGCATTACTATATAGAGGCTGCCTATGGGGGTGCATTACAATACAGAGGCTGTCTATGGGGGTGCATTACAATATAGAGGCTGCCTATGGGGGTTTATAATATAGAGGTTGCCTATGGGGAGTGCATTATACTATATTGAGGACTATCTGGTGTATTATGCTATATAGAGGCTATTTAGAGGGCCATCATACAGAGTGGGGATTACAATGACGGGGCCATCATACAATGTTGGAGCCATTAAAGGGAATCTTAAACAAGCCGAGGAGCGGGGGGGGAGAAAGAGAATAAACACCGCCCATCGGACCGGACCGCATGTATTTGCATACTGAGAAACGAACTTTACAATGGTGTTTTGACATCAAAACTGGGGTGTCAGGAGATATGATAGGTACCTATAGATTACTTATGGGACGCACAATTCAGTGATAGCTTTATCTGATATCACAAAAATGGGGTGACAGATTCCCTTTAAATAGTTTGGGGATATTAAGGGGTCAATATATATACAGTGAGGGGCATTATACGGTGTATGGGGAGCTGTACAGGGGGGAGACTTGGGACATTATTAAATGTAAAGTGGGCACTTATTGTTATAGGGAAACTCGGGTTACTGTGACTGTCAAAGGGGCACACACAGGGCATTATTACATTCTAGGGGGCACAATGTGAGCACTGTTTTCTAGGGCACTTGCACCTGGCATTACTATATTCTATAGAGTTGCTTAAGAATTTAGAGGTCACACAGAACCACACAGCAGGTGTAGTAATAGGGACACATATGGCAGCAGCGGCTCAGTATTGGGGTATCAGCAGGATGAGGAGTTTGTACAGGTTGGGGATAGATGGTGACAGTGCTGAAAATATGAGAAGTGAAACGTGTCTTCTTGTTGTATTCTCTGCAGTCGAGTCCTGGCTGGAGGAGTCGTTATGTCGGTCTGGGCCAGATGGAAAAGACATGAAAAGTGAACAATTCCATTAGAAAGAACGTTAGCGGTAAGTCATTATCTGTAACTGCTGTAATCTATTATATGTTCTGTAGGACTGGTATTATTTACCACTGACCATATGGCGGTGATATCAATATTGGTCTTTTTAGATATAGATTATTTTTGGCAACAGTGCGGTCATTTGCTGAGGTTCTCTGGTTAGGGGCCCACTCAGAAGTTTCGCCCCCCTAAACCAAAACCCTAGCTACGCCTCTGGTCTGAGCTCTAGCAGCTTCCAGCATCAAACAGTCTGATGCTTCAACACATTTCTCTGCAGCTCCAAAACACAGACAGCTCAGCTTTCTTAACGGACCCATGCAGTCTCCATTCACAAGGAGATCCTGGCATATCTCTCTCCCAGCTATAGCTCACATTTTCACTGAACACTCACCAGCAGCACACTCGACTCAGCTTCATTTAGCAGTCTGACACTCAAGACCTGCAGTGCTAGGATTAACCCAGTCCTTCCAGGTTTTGCTACAATATATACAAATATAGTAATAATGCTATACTATATTGGACAAGAACATGTACAATAAATTTAGCAGCAACTATTCATCTTTTACCTAAATGCTACCAAGCTAAAGTGCAAAAATTAAAGTTAAATTTGCTCAGGAAGTCCATATCACAGAAAAGCTACAACTAGTAACAAATATTTAGTAAAACATTTTAAAATATAGTACTGAAAAAAAATCAAATATAAGTTCTAAACGGATTAAACCTATAAGGTTTATCTGGAAAAGCGTGAAACAATGTGATATCAATAATTGGTCTGTTCTGCAGTTTGAAAGACATTGCCTGCAGCGCTCTGACTGGTACCAACGTCATCACTAAGCCAGCACGCTTCCTCATGTGGCGATGTACTGAATAATTTATCCCCCCAGACTCTGTGAGCGGGTAAAGAGCAGGCTTTCATAGAGCCACTTATAATGCCGAATAGATGAGTCTGATGCGATGTGATGAAATTATCTTACATGGGAGCACGAGTTTAGAATCTACACATACTTTTATTACTTTATTATATGCTTATATCCCCACCACGACCCATTCAACTATTTTTTATTTTAATTCAATCCTAATTCAATCCTATTGTTCATCCTACTTAAGAGTTTATTGAGTAGGTAGAACTCTGTATAAGTCAGTGGATCAAAAGTAATTGAAGCTTTGACCAGGTAGAGGTTATAAAGCAATCAATAAAAAAACAATGATTACCAAAAATGACATTGGTTTGCCTAAGTGGAAGCATGTACCAGGAGAGATGCAACAGGGAATCAGTAAGAAAAGTAGAATTTTTAAATTTTCATCAGTAGTGAACAACCCCTTCCTGTCACAATTAGTCATTTTTTTCAGTGTGGAACTATTATATTTTGGGGCACAGTGTGTAGCGCTATTATATCCTGTGGGAACAGTGTGTAGTACTATTATAATCAGGGGTACAGTGTGTGGGGATAAAATACTCAAAGGGCACAGGCTGTAGTACTAATATAATCGGGGCACAGTGTTTAGGCATTAAATACTCAAGGGCGTAGGCTGTAGTACTAATATAATAGGGGCAAAGTGCGTAAGGATAAAATACTCAAGGGGCGTAGGCTGTAGTACTAATATAATCGGGGCAAAGTGCGTAAGGATAAAATACTCAAGGGGCGTAGGCTATAGTACTAATATAATCGAGGAAAAGTGCGTTAGGATAAAATACTCAAAGGACGTAGGCTATAGTACTAATATAATCGAGGCAAAGTGCGTAAGGATAAAATACTCAAGGGGCGTAGGCTATTGTACTAATATAATCAGGGGCACAGTGTGTGGGGATAAAATATTCAACGGGAGCAGGCTGTAGTACTAATATAATCGGGGCACAGTGTGTGGGGATAAAATACTCAAGGGGTGTAGGCTGTAATGCTATTATAAATCAGGGCCCAGTGTGTGGGGATAAAATGCTTAAGGAGCGTAGGCTGTAGTACTAATATAATCAGGGGCACAGTGTGTGTGGATAAAATATTCAATGGGCGCAGGCTGTAGTACTAATATAATCAGGGCACAGTGTGTAGGGATAACATACTCAAGGGGCATAGGCTGTAGTACTAATATAATAAGGGGCACAGTGTGTGGGGATAAAATACTCAAAGGGCACAGGCTGTAGTACTAATATAATTGGGGCACAGTGTTTAGGGATAAAATACTCAAGAGGTGTAGGCTGTAGTACTAATATAATCAGGGCCATAGTGTGTGGGGATAAAATATTCAAAGAGCCCAGGCTGTAGTACTAATATATACTAATATACTAATATAATCGGGGCACAGTGTGTAGGGATAAAATACTCAAGGGGTGCAGGCTATAGTAGTAATATAATCAGAGGCACAGTGTGTGGGGATAAAATACTCAAAGGGCACAGGCTGTAGTACTAATATAATTGGGGCACAGTGTTTAGGCATAAAATACTCAAGAGGCGTAGGCTGTAGTACTAATATAATCAGGGGTACAGTGTGTGGGGATAAAATATTCAAAGAGCCCAGGCTGTAGTACTAATATAATCGGGGCACAGTGTGTAGGGATAAAATACTCAAGGGGTGCAGGCTATAGTAGTAATATAATCAGAGGCACAGTGTGTGGGGATAAAATACTCAAGCGACGCAAGCTGTAGTACTAATATAATCAGGGGTACAGTGTGTGGGGATAAAATATTCAAAGAGCCCAGGCTGTAGTACTAATATAATCGGGGCACAGTGTGTAGGGATAAAATACTCAAGGGGTGCAGGCTATAGTAGTAATATAATCAGAGGCACAGTGTGTGGGGATAAAATACTCAAGCGACGCAAGCTGTAGTACTAATATAATCAGGGGCACAGAGTGTAGGAATAAAATGCTCAAGGGGTGTATTCTGTAGTAATAATATAATCGGAGCACAGTGTGTAGGGATAAAATACTCAAGTAGCATAGGCTGTAGTACTAATATAATCGGAGCACAGTGTTTAGGCATAAAATATTCAAGGGGCGTAGGCTGTAGTACTAATATAATCAGGAGGTACAGTGTAGCACTATTAAATTTAGACATTATTAATGAACTGTAAGCAAAATCTACTCTCCTGCAGATGAGGGGTTATCCAGCAGTTCATGAAAATCACTGACTCTTTGCTGTAAAGTCAGCTGCACTCTGACAGGATAAAAGTGTGAGCATGATCTAACCACCCCATAACCATATATTGAAAACAGCGTGACTGTTAGTACTGCATGTTGTTCTCAGAAAGGGCAGTATGATAATAGCTGAAAGATTCCCTTTAAGGTCAGGTGTAGTTTTGCATCGGACAAACTTATATTACAGAGACTTAATCATTGAATTCAAGTTTTTCATTCAGTCCCATTGCATCAGGTAGATAAAATCAGGGAAGCAAGAGAAATGGTGAACCAGCTCCAGGTAAAATCAATGCGTTTCTTTGTAGAAAATAATTAAAAATACATCCTTAAAGAGAAGAGGGTAGGTGGGTGGAAGGCAATGCTTACATTTTCTCACGTCTGGTCAAGACAACGCCCGTGCTCCACACATGAACCACGGCAGGTGAGCTGGCTTTCCTTCCTTTTACATAGATAAAATCATATACCTAGGGACGCCTTTACAAATGTTTGGGAAACATGGGTTGTTCTTGTGGAGCCCAGCTGCGACTGAATCCATATCTCCCAGAAGGGTGCACTGAAAGAATATCCCACTAGAGGTCATTATACACATGCACACACGTTCACTTATCCCAAAGACCACCAGAGGGAGTTGTTTTAGACATATAAAAGACAGTTACACAGGAAACATCTAGTTTAGTTCAGTGTAGCCATCTTAGAGGGCTCAGTCAGTCAGTCTGCAGGAAGGTGAAGTGCAGAGCTGAGATTGAGAGGCTGCAGAGCTATTCAGTTCACAAGCAAGTGGAGTCTAGTAAAGAGTGAAACAGCAATCACTCCAGCCTAGTCAGAGCTGAATCTAGGAGTGCAGCTCAATGAGAAGCGTGCCGACGCTTAAAGAGCGGTGAAGAGGCAAACCACCAACTGCCAGTGTGTGATCGTGTGAGGATCCGGGTAGGCCGAAGGCGAGTGGAAAGTTAACGAGGTAGAAAAGCCTTTATAGCTTACCTCAGCAAGTATTCACCGGACACCGGGGTCCGAGCTATAGGGATCTGAACGACCCATTAGGAGAACACCGGAGTTCCTGGAGGACTACAAGTCCCAGGAGTACCACAGAGCTGATACGTAGCAGGATCAGGAAGACGGAGTCTAGCCGTGCACGGCAAATAGAGACTGTGTACTTCAAGAAGAGGTCCAACCACAAGGTCAGCCAGGTACAAGACGGAGACTAAGTTAGGCCCAGCTACACGCAGGCCAAGACTTCATTACAAAAAGGCAGAGAACAGGAGGCCACACACCTACTCTGTGGAGGAATCTGGATGTGCACCCTTCACCCTACAGTGCTCCGGGAAGCGCCTGCAACATCTTCAGTAAAGGTACCAAAGTGACTTATGTGTGTCGCCCTTATTGCCCCTGACTGCCGGGTCCCCGTCTGTCCTGCATTTCTACACATCTATCTGCCCTGGAGGAATCAGCCTTACTTGTGGAAGGCTTAACATCTAGCAGCACAATATTAACCCTTCAGTGGATCTGCATAGCAGCGCTGGTCATCCTGACCAGATACCACAAGTGGCGTCACGAATCCCATATCAATGTACAATTCACCTGTAAATATCCCCCATTTTCAGTGAGCGCCCAGGGCAACGGACCGAGCTGTGCTACCCGTGACATTCCCCATAGAAATCAACGGGCTCGGTGCCGAGTACCCCACGGCCCTCGCGGACGGCTCATCTCTGGCGTCACGAACAGGATTGCGTGCCCTGCAGCAACGGAGTAATTTGTGCCCGTTGCCACCGGGTACTGTGTGCCTCACTAAAAGACTGTTGTATATAGTGGTGAAGGTTTCCCGCCATTTGCTCGCCATTGCCCACCATTTACAGCGCCACGGCGCGAAAAACTAGTGGGCGTACCTGCAAAAGCGCGCTGAGTCCTGGACACGCCCCCAACGCTGACGCGGCGGCAGGTCCTGCGGAGAGCTTCAGTGAACGCTCTGACGTCAGAGCGCCAGCGACGCAGGTCCTTCTACATCACTGTGCCCTGCAGAGCTGCAGCCTTCAGAGAAGGTAGGCCACGCTTAACTAGGGGGGCGCAGACATGTCGCAGCCGCAAGCTGACAGCGCGGCCGAGGGCGACCGCCCCAATGACTTACCCATCGGCGCTGCCGCACAGGCTGGAAATGCTGGCCCCTCACCTGGTCCTGTGGCCCCGATAGTACCGCTAACGCTGCCATACATGCCTGGAGCGAAGTGGCTCCCTCAGTACAGTGGCAAACCAGACACCCTGTCAGGGTTCAAGCGAAAAATATGCAGCATAATGGACATGTACCCTATGACAGAAAAGCAGAGAGCTGCAGTGGTAGTAGGACAATTGACTGGTGCTGCAGAAAGGGAAGTAGAGACATGGTCAGCTGCAGACCAGGAATCAGTGCTTGCAATTTTCTTAAAGCTACAGACTATCTTTGAGGACCGCACTGAAACAGATCTCCGGATGAGGTTTTACCAATGCTCCCAGAAACCAGATGACAGCATTAGGGACTACGCCTGCCGACTACAGGGGGCCCTGCGAGCTCTCAAACAGGTTAATCCCATAAGTGTTATCAATGAAAATAAAATGTTAAAGGAACAGTTTGTACGGGGACTGAGGTCCCAAGCTGAAAGCAGGACTGTGCACTGGTGGTCCTTGGATCATCCTGATGCTACCTTTGATGCCCCTTAAGGATATGGCTATAAAAGGACTGCGACCCCTGGAAACACCCGAGATGGCAACCCAGTGTCACCCGAGTGTAGCCACCCTAAAGCCAGCAGCATCCACCTTTTCCCCGCTGGTTGCGGAAGCCAAAACGCAGGTGGCGCCCCCTACTGAGCTGGACTGTCTACGCTCAGAAGTGCGTCAGCTGACCAAAAACCTGGCCACTGTAATGAGTGCCCTGCAACTGCCGACGGAGGAAGAAGGAAAGATCCTGCTAGCTGACTGCCCAGAGGATGCCCCTTGGATGAACCGGAGGAGAAGGAGGACGTCGCCCCACTGGAGGAGGACAACGCCACCTCCAGGAAGGACCCGCGACCAGCATCATCCTCGCCGAGAGATCATCTGCTACCGCTGCCACAGAGAAGGTCACCCAACACGTCGGTGTCCTTTAAACGAGCAAATCCTGGGTCCGAGGGCCAACACCAGGAATAGACTCCTCAGGCCCCTCAGACTGGAACCGCAGGTTTGTGGGAGGAAGACCATACCTGTCCATCATACTGGACGGGATCGCAATCCCTGCCCTGCTGGACACTGGATCTCAGGTAACCGTCATACCTGATGTTCTTTACAATAGATACTGGTCCAGCGACGGTCTCCAACCACCAAACCCTGACTTTGCCGTATACGCCTCTAATGGCCTCCCTCTTGCCTTACTGGGGGCTAAAAACGTAGACGTAAAAGTGGGGAGAGTGGAGCTAAAAGATCAGGGACTTCTTGTAGTGAAGACTGTTAATGAGGAAAATGGGTTGAATGTGATTTTAGGCACTAACATTATTAGTAACTGTTTGGAGGAGGTTGTGTTTTTACTCCGACAGCTCGCCGATATTGCCAGACCAAAGCACAAGGGAGCGATCCAGAAGGAGATCCGGGCCCTGATGTGCCAGCAGCAAGTGAAACTGACCGGTGGTGAGATTGGTAATGTACGGGTAACAGACCCGAACCCCATTGTGATACCCCCAATGAGTGAAATGCTTATTTGGTGTAGAGCAGCAATAGGTCTGAGAGGACAGAACTACCAAGCAGTAGTAGAGCCCCATTGTTCAGGACACAGACCTACACTCTTGACTGCCAGAGGGGTAGTGGAGGTACATAATGGGAGGGTGCCAGTGCGTCTTCTCAATTGGGGAGAGGATGAAGTCAAATTACCACGTTATGCCACTGTTGCTAAGTTACATGCTGTGGATAATAACTCCATTCACACGACGGAGCCCTTAACCTTCCCTCAACCAGTGGAGGATAACGGCCCGACCACCCAGGTGGAGGATTGGTGTCAGCAGCTCCAAGTCGGGACAGACACCACTCCAGCCCACCAGAAACAAGGAGTATATCAAGTAGTTCAGGAGTATGCACAGGTATTCAGCAAACACCCACTCGACTTTGGGAAAATTAAAGGGGTTCAACATTACATCCCCACAGGCAATCATCCTCCCATTAAAGAACGGTACAGGCCTATACCACCAGCACACTACCAGAAAGCCAAGGAAATGTTGCGTGATACGAAGGAAGCAGGGGTGATAAGGGATAGTTGCAGTCCCTGGGCAGCACCTCTAGTCTTAGTCAGGAAAAAGGATGGAAGCATGAGAATGTGTGTAGATTACAGACAAGTAAATCGCATTACACATAAAGATGCATACCCTTTACCACGCATTGAGGAATCCTTAGCTGCACTAATGACTGCTAATTACTTTTCCACCCTTGACCTCACTAGTGGGTACTGGCAAGTAGCTGTGGCTGAGGAGGATCGGGAGAAGACGGCTTTCACCACCCCGATGGGACTCTGTGAGTTCGACAGGATGCCGTTTGGACTCAGCAATGCCCCTGGAACGTTCCAGAGAGTGATGGAGAGCTGCCTGGGCATCTCAACTTTGAAACTGTGTTTCTGTACCTGGACGACGTAATTGTGTACTCCAAGACGTATGAAGATCACTTGAAGCACCTGGCGGATGTATTCGAGTCACTGTCCAAGTATGGGATGAAACTGAAGCCTTCAAAGTGCCATCTGCTCAAACAAAAGGTACAGTATCTGGGACATATTGTCAGCTCAGAAGGAGTAGCGCCAGACCCCGAAAAGATCACCGCCATCCAGAAATGGCCGGAGCCGAAAAATCTCAAAGAGGTGCGACAGTTCCTGGGACTGACAGGATACTACCGGAGGTTTGTGAAGGATTACACCAAGAAAGCAGTGCCTCTGCAAGACCTCCTGGTGGGACAGTCCCTCAAGAGCAGAAATTCTCCATTCCATTGGGGTAAAGAACAGGCAGAAGCATTCAAGGAAATGAAGGAGATCCTGACAGGTGATGAGATCCTAGCCTATCCTGACTACAGCCAGCCGTTCCTGCTGTATACTGATGCCAGCAATGAAGGATTGGGAGCTGTCCTCAGTCAGAAGCAAAATGGCCTGGAGAAAGTCATCGCCTATGCAAGCAGGAAGCTCCGCCCGACCGAGAGGAACCCAGAGAACTATAGCAGCTTTAAGTTGGAGTTCCTGGCACTGGTCTGGGCCATCACGGAGAGGTTTAAGCACTACCTAGCCTCCAGCAAGTTCACTGCCTACACCGATAATAACCCCTTGACGCATCTTGAAACAGCTAAGCTGGGAGCCATGGAACAACGCTGGATGGCTCGGCTGTCAAACTACCAATTCACAATCAAGTACCGAGCAGGCCGCAAGAATGCCAACGCTGATGCCCTATCCAGGATGCCTCATGAATCGGGCACAGAAGAAGAAGTGGATGATCTGTAAGAGATTGAACTACCTGCCTTTCACAGGAATGGGATGATCCACGAGCAACAAGCCTGCAGGAGGCCGCGTGGTAAGACGTTAAATCCTTTACCTCACCACAGCTGGAAGGAAACTCAGGACAGCGATCCAGTTGTCAGCCGAATCAAGGAGCTGATAACTCAAGAAGGTTCCTCCTTGGAGAAGGATGCGCCTCTACAAGCAAAGCAGCTGTGGAATGAGAGAAGCCGGTTGTTTATCTACCGTGAGAAGCTGTAACGGAGGTACGTCAACCCAAGGACCCATGAGATGGTATGGCAGATAGTAGTCCCAGAGCAGACATCCAGATGGTGTTAGAAGCCTACCACGATCAAGCGGGACACTTTGGCTGGAAGAAGCTGGAGACCCTGTTGAAGTGTCGTTTCTATTGGGTGGGAATGCGCAGCTCCATCGAGAGGTGGTGCCAGAATTGTGGACCCTGTGGCCTCAGAAGAAAGGACTACAGCAGTCAGAAGGCACCCCTGCAACCCATCAAGACGACTCGTCCCTTGGAGATCGTGGCCCTGGACCATGTCAAGTTGTCACCCAGCCGGTCAGGATACTCCTATGCCCTGACTATGGTGGATCACTACTCCAGGTTCCTGGTGGTCGCCCCTGTCAAAGATCTGACGGCAGAGACAGCAGCAAAGACGTTCCAGGCGTATTTCTGCAGACCACACGGATATCCTGAACAGGTGCTAACTGACCAAGGCCCAGCCTTCGAGGCCGAATTGTTCAAAGAGTTCTGACACTTGTACGGGTGTAAGAAGATAAGAACCACACTGTACCACCCCCAAACCAATGGTCTCTGTGAGAAGATGAATCACATCGTCATTGACCTGCTGAAGACTGTACCACTCGAGGAGAGAAATCGGTGGCCAGACTTACTACCTGACCTGGTAGATCTGTACAATCACATACCTGTGAGTTCCACCAATTGCACCCCAGCTTAGACCAGGAAAGCTGCCCATGGATCTGGAGCTTGGTGTTGTAGAACCAGAAGCAGATGTGACTACTGAAGACTGGGACACCAACAGACAGGAACAGTACAGAAAAGTACAGGCCTGTGTTGAAGATAGTCTCAATCGAGCAAGGGATAAACAAGAAGATCGCTACAACAAAAGTGCGCCAGCTGAACCTTTCGCACCTGGTGAAGTCGTACTGAAAAGAAAGAGGAGGATACACAAACTTGACGATCAATGGGAAAGAGAGCCCTACATCGTACAGAATTCAAGGTTTAACAACAAGAAAACGTGCATAATTAGCAAGGATGGAGAAGAACGACTGCAACTGTATCCAGAGATCACCTAAAGTTGTGTCCGGATCCGTTAAAGCTTCAAGAAGAAGAACCTGTTGTCAATCAGAAGAGCGTGATGAATCAGTCATACATACAGACTTAGGAGATTTCCCCGTGGATTGGCCCAGAATTGGAGAAGCTGTAATCATTCCTGTGCTTCAATTCTATCAACCACAAGGAGAACCTCTACATCCAGTTGCACCGGTTGTTGCAGTAGAGTCAGTTCCAGAAGAACCTGCCCCAGCAGAACCCCAAGAAGCAGAACCCCAAGAAGCGGAATCCCAAGAAGTTGAACCTCAGGAAGAAGGATCCCCTGCAGAAGTCGAGCCAGTTCACCCAGCTCACAGTATACTTGCCAGATCTCTAGAGAGGCTAAGGCAGTACTACAACCTACCTGCACGCAGGAATAACAGGGTAACTGACACCTCACCTACCACTACACCACGTAGGTCAGTACGCATAACAAGGGGGCAATTACCTGTTAGGTACAAAGAGTAGGACCTAACAAATGTAAATAATTATCAAGAACCACTGTATATAAATGTATATATTGTTGCTATAATAACCTATTTTTCCTTTTAAAATTGAAACAAGTGGAATGGACATTATTTTTACTTGTTTTCTCTACCTTTTTGAGCATCCTTTTCCAAAAGAGACTGGGACTTTTATGGTTGCTCAATTCCTCAATTCCTCATTGTACTAATGTATATAGTTGTTCATTTACCGTTATACAACAGTTCAAGA